>BSBK01008862.1:0-372500 GCA_027943335.1 Chamaecyparis obtusa
TATACATACATAGATATCTATCTATCTATATATATATATATATATAGATATATATAGATATATATATATACAGACATATATATCTATACATATATATATATAGATAGATATCTATATATATATATATATATATATATATATATATATATATATATATAGATATATATATATATGTATATATGTATATGTATATGTATATGTATATGTATATGTATATGTATATGTATATGTATATGTATATATATATATATATATATATATGTAATATATATATATATATATATGTATATATGTATATGTATATATATATACATATATATATACACATATATATGCACATATATATACACATATATATACACATATATATATACACATATATATATACACATATATATATACACATATAATTAAATAATAAATAAAAAGCTAAATTAAATTAAATTTTAAATTTTAAGTTTTAAATTTAATTAAAAAAACTCAGATATTATCGAGGGGAACATGACCCCACCCCTTCTCATCCTAGGCAGCTTAGGCTACCAAGATAGCCACTGCTACGACAGCCTAGCTTGTCGAGGCCAACCTAGCTATCATCGGCAGCTCTAACTGGTGCGAAAACTTTGAGCTACTCAAGGGTAGGGGAGGAACCCCCCCTTCCCCCTTATATATAGATATAGATATTGATATACAATATTCTTATTGGTCATTTTATTTCTAGTAATTTTTTAAAAAAAATTTAAAATAAAAAATTCAATAAACAATTTCCTAATTTTTCAATTGTTTTCCATTACAATGAAGACTAGAACTTTTAAATAAGACTAAATTTCTTAATAGGTCACCATTTCGACATCATTTTAGGAGCCAGAAAGTTCATCTGGGCCTCCAAAAATGGCTTTTATTTTTTTTTTGAGATTTTAGAAAGTTTTTTTTTTTAATAACTTCAAAATCATGTTTCTAATTTCAAAGATTAGTTGGAAATTCTTCTTATCTTAGTTTAGGGATGCTTTAGGAGAAAAAATAGTTTTTTAGGAGTTGTTTTGAAAATTACCAAAAATGGCAAAAAGAGGATTTCATTGAATTTGCCAAAAATGGTAATTTTGAATTTGGTTAAATTAGAGTTTTCTTGTTATTGTAAGACAGGGAGGATTGGTTGATGAATAATGAAGAGTTGTGAATTCTGAAGCAATTATTGTGTGTTCATATTTTCTTTATGATACTTGTGCATGGTTAAAATTGGGCTGCATGAATAATCAATGCACACATGAAAAGAAACCCAAAAGGGTTTGGCTATAAAATCTTAAAAGAAAACTAGGGGAGGTGTATTACAGATAACACAATGAGTTGAGAAATAGTTTCCATAAAACATGACATGTTGGCCCATGTATGTATATTTTAGGCCATAATATGTCTAGGATACGTTATCTATGTTGGGCTAATGGTGGCAAAAATAGCCAGCATTTTTGGTGACTAAGAGGGGGTACTTGTCTACTAAGAATATGATTAGTGGCCTTAAGAAATCCATTAGACATGGAGTCAAAACTACAAAAATATAAAAATACTTTCACATGTAACTATAATAACTGCAACTTGGACAAAAGGTTAAAATTTTATCTCTAGGAGGGAACTAGCTTGTGCTAGTGTACTTATTGGAAAGTAGAAAAATCTAACCTACCATGTACAGATATTTACAAACAATGAAATTAAAATAATCCATTGACTGGCTTGTTAAAGTAGAGCGTCTACCCTTTTTCATAAGTTCTTGGTTCCTTTCATGCACATGGGAAACCAACTAGGACATAAAGAATGCAAATCATTTCATATCTTTCTATAATGTATTCACAATGCTGAGAAAAAATAAGGTCCCCAACACTAGAACAATTTCATTTTGAGAAAAAAAAATTGTTCCTCCTTCCAATACACATCCTCATGCTTTAAACAAAGCATGACTAGGGGTCACTTGTATATTTGGTGTAGAGGTATATGTGTTATAGGGAATCCTCTTGATTACAGGGTATGTGGAGGATCATGGTATGCCAAAAAGTGGTAATGTGAAAAAAACTTATTTTCTCTCCTCCAAAAGCACACAAATAGATTTGTTGACTTTTTGGTAGGCCTGGGTGTTAGTACACTTGGCAAAACCAAAAGCCAAACCTGAAGGCATTATCGGATATCTGATATTATCGGATATCCAATAATATCAGATATCCGATATTTTCCAGTGAATATAAATCACTGTACCCAGCCGCGTTGAACATTTTTTCATTGCAAAAATGTGAACGCAGCTAGGCTTTCAGATATCCGGTCCCATATCTCCTATCCGATTTTTCCCAAATTGCCTAGGTAAGTGAAGCTTCTATTTTTTATTGTTTTAATAGTTTTTTGTTGTTTTTAAATATAAATATATAATTTTTTATATAAAAATTAGGGTAGCAATGAGTTTTTGTATTTTTTTCAAAAATTCATTGTAATTATCTATTTTTTTACATTGCTATTAGACATGGAATCAGAAAACCCTCCTAATGATCCCACAAACAATCCAGACCCACCTCCCAACAATCCCCCACCTCCATAAGATGTACCTATCACAAACCCTCATCGTTTAGAAGATCTAATAGGAGATAATCTAAATGAACTTAGAAGATTGGAAACCACATATGACAATACCCCACATTGTGCCCCATGTTTATGACATTGAACACAATAATTGCAAATATGGAGAAACTGACACAACAACATAATGTTTCACTTCTTTGGTGCAATTCCATGCACGCCCAGTTTGACGATGGGTTTAATTATGATCAAGTCATGAACCTAAATATAACAAAACATGACATAGCTAATCTTTTTGTGGATCCTAAAACCAGTCTAAAAGTAGACCCTAAAAAAACCAAGTTGTCAATTAAATGGTGCACAAATAGTGCAATACGTGACAATTTTTGGGACTGTTGGTGGATGGTTTTTGATAGACCACCTCACAACAATTTGGATGTCCCATTTTATTTTCTTAGAAAATTTTATGCTGAATTTGTGCTCGGTCACAAGGTGGATTATTGGAGTATGAGACAGAACCAGGGTGTAGGTCTAGGTGCTCCACAAGATAGGCCATCATCACAATGGGTGAAATCCTGCACATATGTCCCCCCTCCCAAGATTTCACCACCTCCCATAGTGCAACATCCAGACATTACTATTGAGGCCGACTCACAGATAATTCAAGCCATTCGCACGTTGAGTGATCTGCTGGTTACACAGAGCACAACATTGTTGCCTCCTCATCCTGATGCTTCTGGCGCTTCCATGAGCTCACATGTTTGTGTGGCCCACACTTGCGTTATATGCAAGAATATTTGCCTTGGTCCCCTGACTGATAGTGATACATATAGTTTTGGCTTCAATGGGAATGACTCTACATAGCACACTACAGGCACTGAAGCAACTCATGGAGATGTGCATCAGGAGCCTACAGTGCCATGGACTCCCACTGTTATGGTAAGGGTAAACTGTTCACTTTTTACATTTTTTTTAAATTTTATTGTTCGTATTTTTAGTTTAATTTCCTTATAATAATTTCCCACTTATGTCTTTGTATGTGTTACATTTATATTAAGTTGGTGACAGAGGAGGAGATGGCACAAGTGGAGGGGTCCATGCTTTCAGCCATATCATTTGGTCTTGACTCTTCCACGGTACATATATTTTAATGTACTCATTGGTTTCCTTTTAAATTATGATAATAGTATATGTACATTGTTTTCTAATTTTTATGATCATCTTTTACATACTGATGCAAATGTCACCAGTTGCCACCAGGGGGCAATGTGAGGGGTTGTAGGTCTCAACAATTGATAAAGGAAAGGTAATTAAGTAATTTAGTTTGTTTATGCATACATGTATACTTGTCAATTGTGTATACTCATTTTTAATTTACATGGTTTATATGACAGAGAGTGGCATGTGATGATGTCATGAGACCCTATTGTCATGATAGAGTCATAGGAATATCCATTCGGAGTGATAACCCCATGGTACATACATTTCTAAAGTTATTTGTGTGTATTTTTCTATCAAGTATATATAATATGGTCAAGTTATGATAATATGAAGTATCTATTTGACTTTTGTAGGTCACTCCTAGTTTTAGGGAGCCAAAACAGCAAGGGTTTGTATCGTTGATGACTCAGCCAACAATCCCTGAAGAAAGTTCAATAGGGGTAAGTTTTAATGTTAATTCAGTTATTTTGTAAACATATATTTGCTACCAAGTTTTTAACATTAAATAGTATAACTCATAGATCAATCTCATGTTTGTAAACATATACAAGTGGGAGTCATCATTGGTGGCACTATTCCTGTGCTACCTAGGACATATATTTGGTCTCCTACCTGTGCGAGGAGACAGAGAGGCGAGGTATATGAGAGTTCACTTTTAGTTTAAATTTTATTTATTATTGTTGACTATGATTCTAAATTTTAATCTAACTTGGGGTTTCACTTTTGTGTTTGAATGCAGGATCCATTAGAGCCGAAGAGTACTTCAAAGAGGCTCCATTTTGATGATCCACCAGTAGAATAGGATGTCCTAGAAATATTTGTAGTTGAACTTCTTATTTTGAGATGTCATATGACATATTTTGAGATGGCTTATGCCACATTGTATCTAGATATGTTGACATATAATCATGAGGACAAAATTATTGTTTATTTTGATATATATATATATATATATATATGAAACTTGATATTCGATCCAATTTGTTAATTGTGTGTTCATTTATTCATTGTTAGTATGTAAATATGCTTGTGTGTATGTACTCTTATGTACAATTTATGCCTTAAGTATATTCATGTATATTCAAGTACAATATTCATAACCTAAATTCATGAGTATGGGCTACATGCATGACTTAAGTGAATTCATGTTGTATGCTTTATAATTATGTGCTACATGTATGCTTCATGTATATTCAAGTACAATATTCATAACCTAAATTCACATGTATGGGCTACATGCATGACTTAAGTGAATTATGTGTATGCTTTATGTGCTATGTGTGTTCACACATGTAATTCATCATTTGAGGTATATAAGGATATCTATTAAAGTGGTTTCAATGTTTGTAGACTTACATTTTAATCCCAATGGCTAAAAGACTTCAAACTAGCCTAATTACATAATCAAACACCCTTTTGGAAATACTCAAACACTCTTTTGGCCATATCAAAACATATTAGTCCTTTGGACAAAATATTAGTACTCTATCTGTACCCTTGCAAATAGAGTAGGAATGCCTAAGAAACATGGTCTTGTAGCATCTCATGGATCTCCAATACCTCTCACAAGGTCTGAGTTACGAGGCTTGATAATTTGCTGACCAATTGTACTTAGTGCAACTTTCAACTGACCCTTACTGCAAGTATTGGCATCAAGCGAGACTGGCGTGCCAAATTCAAAAAAAATTGAATCTCCTAGAATGGAGAGAGTTTATTGTAGGCCTTGGAAATTCCATCCTATAGCATCTCATGGATCTTTGATACCTCTCACGGGGTCCAAGTTACGAGCCTCAAAAGTTTGCTGCCTAATCGTGCTTAGTGCACCTTGTGGACACTTTGGTCCGGCGTGCTCTGAAATGTTCTATTGACTCGGTGGTCAAAATGGGGTTGTGCCTAGTGTTTACCCACCCAACCAAAGCTAATGGCATAGTCCATTTAGTTGTCGGATGAATGGTTTGGAAGTAATCCATTGGTGCAACTTTCAACTGACCCTCACTGCAAGTTTTGGCATCGAGTGAGACTCGCATGCCAAATTAAAATGAATTTGAATCTTCCAGAAGGGAGAGAGGTTATTGTAGGCCTTAGAAATGCCATCCTATAGCATCTCATAGATTTGTAATACCTCTCACAGGGTCTGAGTAACGAGCCTCAAAAGTTCACTGCCCAAATCGTGCTTAGTGCACCTTGGGGACACTTTGGTCCAGCGTGCTCTGGAATGTTTTTCTAACTCAATGGTCAAAATAGGGTTGTTCCTAGCATTTACCCACCCAACCAGAGCTACTGGCTTAGTCCATTTGGTGTCAAGATGAATGGTTTGGAAGTAATCCATTGGTGCAACTTTCAACTAACCCTCACTACAAGTTTTGGCATCAAGCGACACTAGCGTGCCAAATTCAAAATTTTTTGAATCTCCCAAAATAGAGAGGTTATTGTAGGCCTCGGAAACATCATCCTATATCATCTCATGGATCTCTGATAGCTCTCATAGGGTATGAGTTATGAGGCTCAAAAGTTTTCTGCCCAATCGTGCTTAGTGTACCTTGGGGACACTTTGGTTCGGCGTGGTCCGGAATGTTCTGCTAACTCAGTGGTAGAAATAGGGTTGTGCCTAGCATTTACCAACCCAACTAAAGCTAATGGAATAGTCCATCTAGTGCCAGGATGAATGGTTTTGAAGTAATCCATTGGTGCAACTTTCAACTGACCCTCATTGCAAGTTTTGGTATCGAGCGAGATGAGCGCGCCAAATTCAAACAAATTTGAATCTCCCAGAATGAAGAGAGGTTATTGTAGGCCTCAAAAATTCCATCCTATAGCATCTCACAAATCTTCAATACCTCTCATAGGGTCTGAGTTACAAGGCTCAAAATTTCATTGCCCAATTGTGCTTAGTGCACCTTGGGGCCACTTTGGTCTGGCGTGGTCCACAATGTTCTAATGACTTAGTGGTCAAAATAAGGTTGTTCCTAGTGTTTACCCACCCAATTGGAGCTAATGGCATAGTCCATTCGATGCTGGGATGAATGGTTTGGAAGTAATCCATTGGTGCAACTTTCAACAAACCCTCACTACAAGTTTTGGAATCGAGCGAGACTGGCATGCCAAATTCAAATAAATTTGAATCTCCCTGAATGGAGAGAGATTATTGTAGGACTTGGAAATGCCATCCTAGAGCCTCTCATAGATCTTTGATACCTCTCACAGGGTTTGAGTTACAAGCCTCAAAAGTTCGCTACCCAATCGTGCTTAGTGGACCTTGGGGACACTTTGGTCCGGCATGGTCTGGAATCTTTTGTTGATTCAGTGGTCAAAATGAGGTTGCTCCTACTTTTTACCCATGCAACCAGAGCTAATGGCTCAGTCCATTTAGTGCCGGGATGAATGGGTTGGAAGTAATCCATTGGTGTCACTTTCAACTAACCGTCACTGCAAGTTTTGGCATCAAGCGAGACTGGCATGCCAAATTCAAACAAATTTGAATGTCCCAGAATGGAGAGAGGTTATTGTAGGCCTCAAAAATGTCATCCTATAGCATCTCATGAATCTCTGATACCTCTCATAGAGTCTGAGTTACAAGGATTGAAAGTTCACTGCCCAATCATGCTTAGTGCACCTTGGGGACACTTTAGTCTGGTGTGGTCTAGAACATTCTACTGACTCAGTGGTTGAAATGGGGTTGTTCCTAGCATTTACCTACCCAACCATAGCTAATGGAATAGTCTATTTGGTGCTAGGATGAATGGTTTGGAAGTAATCCATTGGTGCAATTTTCAATTTACCCTCATTGCAAGTTTTGGCATTGAGTGAGACTGGCATGCCAAATTCAAACCAATTTGAATCTCAAAGAATGGAGAGAGGTTATTGTAGGCCTCAAAAATTCCATCTTGTAGCATCTCACTAATCTTTGATACCTCTCATGGGGTCTCAGTTACGAGCCTCAAAATTTTGCTGCCCAATTGTGCTTAGTGCACCTTGGGGACACTTTGGTCCGGCGTGGTCTGAAATGTTCTACTAACTCAGTGGTCAACATAGGGTCATTCCTAGCATTTACCCACCCAATCAGAGCTAATGGTGCAGTCTATTCAGTGTCGGGATGAACGGTTTGGAAGTAGTACATTGGTGCAACTTTCAACTTACCCTCACTACAAGTTTTGGCATCGAGCGAGACTGGCGTGCCAAATTCAAACAAATTTGAATCTCGTAGAATGGAGAGAGCTTATTGTAGGCCTTGTAAATGTCATCTTGTAGCATCTCATGAATCTCTAATACCTCTCATGGGGTCTGAGTTACGAGCCTTGAAAGTTTGCAGCCAAATCCTGCTTAGTATACCTAGGGGACACTTTGGTCTGGCATGGTTCGAAATGTTCTGCTGACTCAGTGGTCGAAATGGAGTTGTTCCTAGCATTTAATTTCCCAACTAGAGCTAATGGCATAGTCCATTTGGTTTTGGGATGAATGGCTTGGTAGTAATCAATTGGTGTAACTTTCAACTGACCCTCACTGCAAGTTTTGGCATCGAGCAAGACTAGCTTGCCAAATTCAAACAAATTTGAATCTCCCAGAATGAATAGAGGTTATTGTAGGCCTCAGAAACACCATCCTATAGCATCTCATGAATCTATGATACCTCTCACATGGTCTGACTTATAAGCCTCAAAAATTTGCTACCCAATCATGCTTAGTGCACCTTGGGAACACTTTGGTCCGGTGTGGTCCGAAACATTCTACTGATTCAGTGGTCGAAATAGGTTTGTTCATAGCATTTAGCCGCTCAACTAGAGCTAATGGCATAGTCCAATCGGTACCAGGATGCAATCTTTGAACACTATCTCTTCACCAAGGAATCATCATTTTACTTTGGACACATTTGACCAATTTTGACTCAATGACTCCAACTATTACATCATTTGACGATACAAATGTAATGGAATTAAGACAATAGAAATGTAAGGATACAAAATAGAATTAAGAAAATAGAGAATATTGTTTTTTTTAATCACCAATGAAAAGAATCAGATATCTGATAATATTGGATATTATTAGATATCTGATATCTTACGGTTTCTCACTCTCACTGTCCTCTCTCCTCTCTCAACCTCTCACCTAGAGAGAGAGAGAGAGAGAGAGATCTCACTCAAATTTCTCTCTCCTCTCTTTCTCTCCTCTATCCACTCTTTCTCTCTCACCTAGAGAGAGAGAGAGTGAAAGAGAGGAGAGACAGAGAGACAGAGAGAGACAGATAGAGAGAGAGAGAGAGAGAGAGAGAGAGAGACCTCACTAACCTTTCTCTCTCCTCTCTTTCTCTCCACTCTCCTCTCTTTATCTCTCTCACCTAGAGAGAGAGAGAGGGAGAGATGAGAGAGAGAGAGAGATCTAGAGAGAGAGAGGGAGAGATCTCAATCACCTTTCTCTCTCCTCTCCCTCCAATGTGTCGAAAGGGGTCATGAGGACTTCCTAGGGGTCTTAACACATGAAAAGGCATACTAGGACCCCTAGGAAGTCCTCAATGACCCCTTTCAACACATTAGAACCCTCAAGTGTGTCCTAAGGGATCCTAAAACCCCATAGGACACACTTGAGCATTCAAATATGTCGAAAGGGATCATGAGGACTTCCTAGGGGTCCTAGTACACCTTATCACACATTAGGACCCCTAGAAAGTCCTCATGACCCCATTTGACACATTAGAACCCTCAAGTGTGTACTAAGTTGTCCTACGACCCCTTAGGAAACACATGAGCATTCAAATGTTTCAAAAGGTTCATGAGGACTTCCTAGGGGTCCTAGTATGCCCTATCACATGTTAGGACCCCTAGGAAGTCCTAATGATCCCATTCAACATATTAGAACACTCAACTATGTCCTAAGGGGTCCTACAACCCCTTAAGACACACTTGAGCATTCAAATGGGTCGAAAGGGGTCATGGGGACATCCTAGGGGTCCTAGTATGCCTTATCACATGTTAGGACCCCTAGGATGTCCCCATGACACCTAGGAAGTCCCCATGACCCCATTTGACATATTAGAACCCTCAAGTGTGTCCTAAGGGGTCCTAGGACCCCTTAGGACACACTTGAGGATTCAACTATGTCAAAAGGGGTCATGAGGACTTCCTAGGGGTCCTAGTATGCCTTATCATGTGTTAGGACCCCTAGGAAGTCCTCATGACCCCATTTAACACATTACAACACTCAAGTGTTTTCTAAAGGGTGCTATGACCCATTAAGACAAACTTGAGCATTCAAATGTGTTGAAAGGGGTCATGAGGACTTCCTAGGGGTCCTAGTATGCCTTATCATGCGTTGGACCCCTACGAAGTTCCCATAACCCCATTCGATAGATTAGAACCCTCAAGTGTGTCCTAACGTGTCCTACAACACCTTAGGGCACACTTGAGCATTCAAATGTTTCCAAAGAGGTCATGAGGACTTCCTAGGGGTCCTAGTATGCCTTATCATGCGTTAGGACCCCTACGAAGTCCTCATGAACCCTTTCAAAACATTTGAATACTCAAGTGTACATTTGAATGCTAGAGTGTGTCTTAAGGGGTCATACCTTAAGACACACTTGAGCATTTAAATGTACACACTTGAGCATTGAAATGTGTTGAAAGGGGTCATGAGGACTTCCTAGGGGTCCTAACGCATGATAAGGCATACTAGGACCACTAGGAAGCCCTCTCGACACATTTGAATGCTCAAGTGTATCTTAAGGCCTTCTAGACCCCTTCAGACACACTTGAGCATTCAAATGTGTCAAAAGGGGTCACGAGGACATCCTAGGGGTCCTAACGCATGATAAGGCATACTAGGACCCCTTGGAAGTCCTCATGACCCCTTTCGACACATTTGAATGCTCAAGTGTGTCTTAAAGGATCGTAAGACCCCTTAGGACACACTTGAGGGATCTAATGTGTCGAAAGGGATCATGGGGACTTCCTAGGGGTCCTTACATGTGATAAGGTGTACCAAGACCCCTAGGAAGTCCTCATGATCCCTTTTGACCAATTTGAATGCTCAAGTGTGTCTTAAGGGGTTGTAGAACCCCTCCGAACACACTTGAGGGTTCTAATGTGTTGAGTGGGGTCATGAGGACTTCTAAGAGGTCCCCATGTGTGATAAGGCCTACTAGGACCCATAGGAAGAACTCATGACCACCTTTAACACATTTGAATGCTGAACTATGTACATTTTAATGCTCAAGTGTGTCTTAAGAGGTCGTAGACCCCTTAAGACACACATGAGCATTCAAATGTGTTGAAAGGGGTCATGAGGACTTCCTAGGGATACTAAAACATGATAAGGGAGACTAGGACCCCTAGGAATTCCTTTCAACACATTTGAATGCTCAAGTGTGTCTTAGGGGGTCGTAGACCCCTTAAGACACACTTGAGCATTCAAATGTGTTGAAAGGGCTCATGAGGACTTCATAGGGGTCCTAATGCATGATAAGGCATACTAGGACCCATAGGAAATCCTCATGACCCCTTTCAAAACATTTGAATTCTCAAATGTGTCTTAAGGGATCGTAGGAACCCTTAGGACACACTTAAGGGTTTTAATGTGTCAAAATGGGTCATGGGGACTTCCTATGGGTCCTTACACATGATGAGGCATACTAGGACCCCTAGGAAGTCCTGATGACCCCTTCAGACACACTTGAGGGTTCTAATGTGTGGAATGTGGCCATGAGGACTTTCTAGGGGTCCTAACACGTGATAAGGCATACTAGGACCCCTAGGAAGTCCTCATGACCTCTTTCGACACATTTGAATGCTCAAGTGTTTCCTAAGGATTCCTACAAATCCTTAGGAAACACTTGAGCATTCAAATGTGTCGAAAGGGGTCATGAGGACTTCCTAGGGGTCCTAACTCATGATAAGGCATTCTAGGGCCCTGAGGATGTCCTCTCGATACATTTGAATACTCAAGTGTGTCTTAAGGGGTCGTAGACCCCTTAAGTAACACTCGAGCATTCAAATGTGTCGAAAGGGGTCATGAGGACTTCCTAGGGGTCCTAACGTGTCATAAGGCATACTAGGACACCTAGAGAGTCCTCATGACCCCTTTTAACACATTTGAATGCTCAAGTGTGTCTTAAGGGATCGTAGGACCCCTTAGGACACACTTGAGAGTTCTAATGTGTTGAATGAGGTCATGAGAACTTCCTAGGGGTCCTAACACATGATAAGGCATACTAGGATGCCTAGGAAGTCCTCATGACCCCTTTCAATAGATTTGAGTACTCAAGTGTGTCGTAAGGGGTCGTAGGGCCCCTTAGGGCACACTTAAGGGTTCTAGTTTGTTGAATGGGGTCATGAGGAATTCCTAGGGGTCATAACACTTGATAAGGCATACTAGGACCCCTAGGACATCCTCATGACCCCTTTCAACACATTTGAATGCTCAAGTGTGTCCTAAGGGGTCATAGGACCCCTGAGGACACACTTGACTATTCAAATGTGTTGAACGGGATCATGGGGACTTCCTAGGGGTCCTAACATCTGATAAGGAATACCAGGACCCCTAGGAAGTCCTCATGACCCCTTTCGACACATTTCAATGCTCAAGTGTGTCCTAATGGGTTGTAGGACCCCTTAGGAGACACTTGAGTGTTATAATGTGTTGAAAGGGTTCATGAGAACTTCCTAGGGTTCATAACATATGATAAGACTTACCAGGACCCCTAGGAAGTCTTCACGACCCATTTTGACACATTTGAATGCTCAAGTGTGTCTTAAGGGGTCATAAGACCCCTTAGGACATAATTGAGGGTTATAATGTGTCAAATGGGGTCATGAGAACTTCCTAGGGCTCCTAACATAAGGCATACTAGGAACCCTAGGACATCCTCCTGACACCTTTCGACACATTTGAATTCTCAAGCATGTCCTAAGGGGTTGTCGAACACCTTAGAACACACTTGAGTGTTCAAAAGTGTCAAAAGGGGTCATGGGGACTTCCACAAGGTCCTAATGTGTGATAAGGTGTACTAGGACCCCTAGGAAGTCTTCATGACCCCTTTTGAAACATTTGAATTCTCAAGTGTCTCTTAAGGGGTCAAAGGACCCCTTCAGAAAAACTTGAGGGTTCTAATGTGTCGAATGGGGTCATGAGGTTTTCCTAGGGGTCCTAACACATGATAAGGCATAATAGGACCCCTAGGAAGTCCTCATTGCCCCTTTTGACACATTTGAATGCTCAAGTGTGTCCTAAGGGGTAGTTGGACCCCTTAGGACACACTTGAGGGTTGTAATGTGTCAAATGGGGTCATGAGGAGTTCCTATGCTTCCTAACACCTTATAAGGCATACTCAGACCCCTAGGAAGTCCTCATCACCCCTTTAGACACATTTAAATTCTCAAATGTCTCTTAACAGATCAAAGGACCCCTTAGGACACACTTGAGGGTTATAATGTGTTGAATGGGGTCATGATGACTTCCTAGGGATCTTAACGTGTGATAAGGCATACTAGGATGCCTAGGAAGTCCTCATGACCCTTTTTGACACATTTTAATACTCAGGTGTGTCCTAAAGGGTCGTAGGACTCTTTAGAACACACCTGAGGGTTCTGATGTGTCGAATGGGGTCATGAGGACTTCCTAGGGGTCCTAACATGTGATAAGGCATACTAGGACCCCTAAGACATCCTCATGACCCTTTTCAACACATTTGAATTTTCAATCATGTCCTAAGTGGTCATAAGACACCTTAGGACCCACTTGAGCATTCAAATGTGTCAAACGGGGTCATGGGGACTTCCTACAGGTCCGAACATAGTATAAGGCATACTAGGATCCCTATGAAGTCCTCATGACCCCTTTCGACAGATTTGAATGCTCAAGTGTGTCCTAAGGGGTCGTAGGACCCCTTAAGACATAGTTGAGGATTCTAATGTGTTGAATGGGGTCATGAGGACTTCCTAGGGGTCCTAACACATGATAAGACATACTAGGACCCCTAGGAAGCCCTCATGACCCCTTTCGACACATTTGAATTCTCAAGTGTGTCCTAAGGAGTCGTAAGACCCATTAAGACACACTTGAGCATTCAAATGTGTCAAAAGGGGTCATGAGGACTTCTTAGGGGTCCTAACATGTGATAAGGTGGACTAGGATCCCTAGGAATTCCTCTCGACACATTTGAATGCTCAAGTGTGTCTTAAGGGGTCACAGAACCCTTAAGACCCACTTGAGCATTCAAATGTGTCCTAAGGGGTCATGAGGACTTCCTAGGGGTCCTAACACCTGATAAGGTGTACTAGGACCCATACAAATTCCTCATGACCCCTTTCAATACATTTGAGTACTCAAGTGTGTCCTATGGGGTCGTAGGACCGCTTAAGACACACTTGAGGGTTCTAATGTGTCGAATGGGGTAATGAAGACTTCCTAGGGGTTCTAACATGTGATAAGGCATACTAAGACCCCTAGGACATCCTCATGACCCCTTTCAACACATTTAAATGCTCAAGCATGTCCTAAGGGGTTATAGGACCCTTAGGACACACTTGAGTGTTCAAATGTGTCGAACGAGGTCATGGGGTCCTAGTATGCCTTATCACATGTGAGGACAACTAGGAAGTCCTCATGATCCCATTCAATACATTAGAAGCCTCAAGTGTGTCAAAAGGGGTCGTACAACCCCTTAGGACCCACTTCAACATTCAAATATTTTGAAAGGGGTCATGAGGACTTCTGAGGGGTCCTACTTTTCCTTATCACATGTGAGGACCCCTAGCAAGTCGTTATGACCCTATTCGACACATTAGAATCCCTCAAGTGTGTCTTAATAGGTCCTACAACCCCTTAGAATACACTTGAGAATTCAATTGTGTCGAAAGGGGTCATGAGGACTTCCTTGGGGTCCTAATATGCCTTATCATGCATTAGGACCCCTAGGAAGTCCCCATGATCCTGTTCGACATATTTGAACACTCAAGTGTGTCCTAAGGGATCTTATGGCCCCTCTAGACATGCTTGAGGATTGAAATGTGTTGAAAGGGGTCATGAGGACATCCTAGGGGTCCTAGTATGCCTTATCACACATTAGGACCCCTAGAAAGTCCTCAGGATCCCATTCGACACATTAGAACTCTCAAGTTTGTCCGAAGGGGTCCTACAACCCCTTAAGACACACTTTAGCATTGAAATGTTTCAAAAGGGGTCATGAGGACTTCCTAGAGTTCCTAGTATGCCTTATGATGCGTTAGGAACCCTAGGACATTCCCATGACCCCTTTCCACACATTTGAATGCTCAAGTGTGTCCTAAGGGGTTCTAGAAACCCTTAGGATAGGCTTAAGCATTCAAATGTGTTGAAAGGTGTCATGACGACATCCTAGGGGTCCTAGTATGAATAATCATGCGTTAAGACCCTTAGGAAGTCCTCATGACCCCATTTGACACATTAGAACCCTCTAGTGTGTCCAAAGGGGTCCTACAACCCCTTAAGACACACTTGAGCATTGAAATGTCTCGAAAGGGGTCATGAGGACTTCCTAAAGGTCCTAGTACACCTTATCACATGTTAGGACCCCTAGGAAGTCCTCATGACCCCATTCAACACATTAGAACCCTCAAGTGTGTCCTAAGGAGTCCTACAACCCCTTAGGACACACTTGAGAATTCAAATGTGTCAAAAGGGGTCATGAGGACTTCCTAGGGGTCCTAGTATGCCTTATGACATGTTAGGACCCCTAGGAAGTCCTCATGACCCCATTCAACACATGAGAAGCCTCAGATGTGTCTGAAGGTGTCCTATGACCCCTAAGAACACACTTGAGGGTTCTAATGTGTCAAAGATGGTCATGAGGACTTCCTAGGGGTCCTAACACATGATAAGGAATAATAGGACCCCTAGGAAGTCCTCATGACCCCTTTTGACACATTTTAATACACAAGTGTGTCCTAAGGGGTTTTAGGACCCTTTGGAAACACTTGAGAGTTATAATGTGTTGAAATTGGTCATGAGAAATTCTTATGGATCCTAACACATGATAATGCATACTAGGACCCATAGGAAGTCCTCATGACCCCTTGTGACAAATTTTAATGCTCATGTGTGTCCTAAGGGGTTGTAGGATCCCTTATAACACACTTGAGGGTTCTAATGTGTCGAATGGGGTCATGAGGACTTCATAAGGGTCCTAACGCATGCTAAGGCATACTAGGACCCCTAAGAAGTCCTCATGACCCCTTTCAAAACATTTGAATTCTCAAGTGTGTCCTAAGGGTTCGTAGGACCCCTTCAGACACACTCTAGGGTTCTCATATGTTGAATGGGGTCATGAGGACTAGACCTAACATGTGATAAGGTATACTAGTACCCCTAGGAAGTCCCCATGACCTCTTTTGACTGATTTTAAGGCTCAAGTGTGTCCTAAGGGGTTGCAGGACCCCTTAGGACACACTTGAGGGTTCTAATGTGATGAATGGGGTCATGAGGACTTCCTAGGGGTCCTAATGTGTGATAAGTTGTACTAGGACCCCTAGGAAGTCCTCATGACCCCTTTGGACACATTTGAATGCTCTAGTGTGTCCTAAGGGGTTGTAGGAACCCTTAGGACACATTTGAGGGTTATAATGCGTTGATAGGCATCATGAGAACTTCCTAGGTGTCCTAACATGTGATAAGGCATACTAGGACCCCTAGGAAGTCCTCATGACCAATTAATGCACATTTGAATTCTCAAGTGTGTCTTAAGGGGTCATAAGACCCCTTAGGACATACTTCAAAGTTCTAATGTGTCAAATGGGGTAATGGAGACTTCCTAGGGGTCCTAACAAATGATAAGGCATACTAGGACCCCTAGGACATCCTCATGACACCTTTCGATAGATTTGAATGCTCAAGCCTATCCTAAGGGGTTTTAGAACCCCTTAGGACACACTTGTGCGATCAAATATGTTGAAACGGGTCATGGGGACTTCCTATGGGTCCTAACATCAGATAAGGCAGACTAGGACCCCTAGGAAGTCCTCATGATCCCTTTTGACAAATTTGAATGCTCAAGTGTGTCTTAAGGGGTCGTAGGACTCCTTCTGACACACTTGAGGGCTTTAATGTGTTGAATGGTGTCATGTGGACTTCCTAGGAGTTCTAACATGTGATGAGGCATACTAAAACCCCTAGGATGTCCTCAGGACCCCTTTCAACACATTTTAATGCTCAAGCATGTCGTAAGGGGTCATAAGACACCTTAGGACACACTTGAATGTTCAAATGTGTCGAACAGGGTCATGGGGATTTCCTAGGGTTCCTAATGCATGATAAGACATACTAGGACCCCTAGGAAGTCCTCATGACCCCTTTCAACACATTTGAATTCTCAAGTGTTTTCTAATGGGTCATAGGACCCCTTAGGACACACTTGAGGGTTCTAATGTGTTGAATGGGGTCATGAGGACTTCTTAAGTGCCCTAACATGTGATAAGGCATACTAGGACCCCTAGGAAGTCCTCATGACCTTTTTCGATGCATTTGAATGCTTAAGTGTGTCCAAAGGGGTCATAGGACCCTTTAAGACACACTTGAGTGTTCTAATGTGTTGAAATGGGTCATCAAAACTTCCTAGGGGTCCTAATGCATGATAAAGCATACTAGGACCCATAGGAAGTCCTCATGACACTTTCTGACACATTTGAATGCTGAAGTTTGTGCTAAGGGATCGTAGTACCCCTTAGGACACACTTGAGGGTTCTAATCTATTGAAAGGGGTCATGGGGACTTCCTATGGGTGCTAGTGTGTGATAAGTCATACTAGGACCCCTAGGAAGTCCTCATCACCCCTTTTGATACATTTGAATTCTCAAGTGTGTCTTCATGGGTTGTAGGACCCCTTAGGAAACACTTGAGGATTCTAATGTGTCAAATGGGGTCATGAGGACTTCCTAGGGGTCCTAATGCATGATAAGGCATACTAGGACCCCTAGCAAGTTTTGATGTCCCCTTTCGACACATTTGAATGCTCAAGTGTGTCCTAAGTGGTTGTAGGAACCCTTAGGATACACTTGAGGCTTCTAATGTATTGAATAGGGTCATGAAGACTTCCTAGGGGTGGTAACGCGTGTTAAAGCATACCAGGACCCCTAGGAAGTTCTCATCACACCTTTTGACACATTTGAATGCTTAAGTGTGTCTTAAGGGGTTGTAGGACCCCTTAGGAAACTTGAGGGTTCTAATGTGTTGAATGGGGTCATGACAAGTTCCTCAGGGTCCTAATGCATCATAAGGCATACTAGGACCATGTTGCCCCACTTTTCACCCTCTAACCATGCTGTTAAAAGTGGAAGTATTTGATGTCAAGTCAGAGTTAGTCATGTCTAAGTCTAAGTCTAGATTTCTTTCAGGAGAGGTTGTCCTTGCCGGGTTTCCCTGCCATTGCCTTCTTCTTTTCAAGCCAGGTGGGTTATTGGGAAGTCTTCTCATAATGGGTAGGTGATAGACCCCAACCTGGCAAGGATATCATGATCCAATTGATGATCTTTTTAGTAAGTGGAATGATGTTTGGGAGTAATAAGTTTCAGCCATTCAAAAGAACCATGAGAAGATTCTTCATGTGAGGGATGCAATGACATAGCTACCATTGAATCATTCAGATTTTACTCTATATAGCAATATGTTTTCTACCTTTGGGCCTGAAAACCCAGTGTGTTTTCGACCTTCTCTCTGAAGGTTCAGGATGTTTTTGACTTACGGTTAGAAAGTTCTCTATGTTTTCAATCTTTAGCTTGAAAACCCTCTATGTTTTTGACCTTCAAGTGCGTAACTCTGACCAGGTGGTTCATAGTTTCTAGCATCACCGTGAGGCCAGTCAACAGTCAAGCAGACAACAAACCATCAACGGTCACAGTTAAAATAGTGCAAATGGTTTGCGGGGGTAGATAACACTTCACGGTTGGTCACATGATCACATAGGCCTTCTTGGCCACATGCGATCATGTGACAAATGGTCAAATAGAGGCTTTTAGCTCTGGTGGTTGGTCCTTGGGTGGTGACTTGTCCAGTTTTCATTGGCCGGCGGGGTAATACATTGACAGTGGAGGTTCTGGTGGAAAGAAAAGTCAAAGACTAGAAATATTAAATAAATGTGTCAACAGTGCAACCCACATATGTCAATAGTGGAGTCCACATGTACCAATGATGAAATGGTCACATGATCACAATAATTAAACAAATACTATGCAATCATACGAAAAGTAAAAAAAGCACAGATTAGTGGGCCTTGTTTCTCAGCGAGACTTGAGTCATGACATAGCAGGAATCCATGTGCACCAATCATAAAATGGTCGCATGATCACATAAATAAAATAACACCTATGCGATCATGCAATAATGTAAGTCATCGAAGATTTTTTGGCGGTAAAATAAGATCCTTCCACGTGTCCAAGGTAGAGGCAACACTTCATCAAAGAGCATCTGATAGTCCTTGCAAAAGCGCAACCCCTGCCAAATGCTTTTGAGATCATGCGAGATGTGTACACATGTCTCTTGGTGGGTATGAAGGCATCTATATTAGGGGGCTCTCTGAAAGACAATCAACGATCCCCGCGAGCCAATGAGAGGGCGGTCGCATGATCACATGGAATAAAATAATACCATGAGATCATGCGACAAGGCAAAAAGGGAACCTATGTACATTAACAGTGGAGATGCACTCTGCTAGGACCCATGAATGCCAATGGTGTAGTCCACGTGTGCCAATGAGAGAGCGGTTGCATGATCACATGGAATAAAATAATACCATGAGATCATGCGACAATGAAGCCTGGTGGGTCCGGAAAGGGTTTTCTTGCGATGCCGAATCAATGATAGTCATTTTTCCTCAGATGCATACACATAGAGTCGGGATGCTAGCTAACAAATAAAAATGCTTTATGGTTTCTTGGCCTTTCCAAAAGCAATTGTTACATCAAAAATGGTGAATTTGTGTAACGCGGTATGTTAAGAAAATTGTACGTTGATGAATCTTGAATCAAATCATGAGAAGAGGTTATGATGGATAAATACATCTTAAATGGAGGAGTAATAGTTCGGGAAAGTATTAAATGTAGTGTGAAGGTTGAGTCTTTATGAATAGGGGATATGTTACTCTGATCAAAAGGATTGAATTATTTTAGATTCATTTCAAAAATACAGACAGCGAATATTGGTAATATCAATTCTTTCATGATTATGAGCTGGTGACTATTCGAAGGATATCATCTGGCATTGTGAGGAATATTTTAAATTAAATCACAATGGTTCAAATACCTATTCAAGTCATCCTATTGAGAAAAGGAAGATGAAAGGGTAGAGTAAATTTCTTTCCTCTTCCTTATGTTTTGAAACCATTCAATTTTGTGCCTTTTGGTATTCATGAAAACTGAAAGATCATGAGTTCTTATGAACTCTATGTATTGTAAAACTCTATATATATTGCTGAGAAAATCAATGCAAAGGTCAACAAACTAGATATTGGAGCAAAAATAATTCCATTTACTGAGCTTTATTTCTCGTTTTGTTCCATTTTAGTTAATCATCTGCATTTGAATAGAAAGGACAGTTATGTATGAAGTTGTGATTACATATTGAATTCCATTTCATGTCTGTGGTTGCAGTAAGTAATTCCATTTGCTTGTCATATGTAACTCTTCTCCTATTCATCCTATTTGTTAGATTCATTCTGGATAGAAAGTACAATTGTGTATGAAGGTATGATTTTCGCTTGGATTCTATTTCATGTAAGAGGTTGCAGTGAGGGCAATTCCATTTGTTGTTCGTATATGATTCTGCTCCTGTTCTCTCTAAGTAGAATTTGCATGATTAGAGTAGTTAGATTAAAGTTAGGAGATAGAATATATACCCTTGCCTAAATTGTTTGTGTCTATGAGTAATTTGGTTAAAACACATCAGAGACAACCTGGTGATCAGTTTAAAAACATATTCATTGAACATCATACACAATCAGGGAGTTGTACCTGTTAATTTAGAGGGTATTGTTTGAAGATATACATTGACCCAATTATTGGTAACATCCTTTTGTTCTCTTACCTTGGGTGATTTGGGAGTCAAAGATTGAAAATATTAGAAGAAGGACAAATTGTTAACCAATAGTTTTTGGGGACTCTACTGGGGAGGACTTTAGAAAAAAAAAATTAAAGGTTTTTCTCAGAATTATAGGCACCCTAGATTCCAAGTTTACTAGGAGTGTGAAATAGAAGGGAAAGATTGATCTGGTCTATGAAGAACTCAAAGTGGTCAATTTTCCTATCCTTGAAGATATTTTCAGGAAAGGAAGAGCAAAGGCAAGGGAAACTGAAAATAAGAAGCCTGCTAACTTTTAGTCATCTACAGTATTTCCTTTGAGACCAAAAAGAAGCAAGTCTTCTGCTCCTCCTATTGGTAGAATTCCTATTTCTACCACTTGCAATTCATTGTTATTGCATGGTATTGCACTTCCCCTCTTAGTTTCAATTCAGGCAATTGCACAAAATACAAGGTTAGCAACTATGGTTGTTCCTTGGGGAAATGCTATTGGGCCATTGAATCTTACAGTAAATCATGACTTGCCAAAGGCCTCCAAAAAAAATTCCCTAGATTCAATGGTGATGGCTCAGTGTCAGTTGAACAACATCTAAGTGCTTTCCAGAAAGCATGTAGTGTGGTGAATCCTTAGCATGAGGATGTTGCAGTCAGGATGTTTGTGGATACTTTGGTGGATGATGCAGCAGATTGGTTCTAGGATTTACCCACAGGCTGTATTACTGGTTGGAATGCCATGAAATAGAGATTTGAAGGAAGATACAAGAGCACTGAAGATGCTCAGGTTCTCTTGTTACAATTAGCCCAAATTAAGAAAGAACCATCCATCTCTATGAGAGATTTTAATGCAAAATTTAATAAACTTATTAAAAGGATACCAGCTACTAGTGCTCCAACAGGAGACAATTAGAAAACTTTCTACATCAGTTCTATACCTCCTGAACTTGGTTATCAACTAAGAAGGGCTAATGTGGCCACTTTACAAGCCGCACAAACTCCTGTAGTAGAGATGGAGGATGACATGATAGCCTCTGGGAAATGGAAGAAAGAGTATCATACTGGATCTTCAAGCAATACAACAAGTACTTGAAATAGTACCGAGGCTATGTTACAAAAGTTGTCCAATGAGTTGATTACATTAAAGAAACAAGTTACTAGACCAGCTCATTCATTATATCAGCCTTATTAAGAAGGACCAAGATATCAAGGTGGAAATAAGAACTTGCAGCTCCCTGCCCCTTAGCAAAGATTAGCTATTGAAGCTCCTCCTAAAGGTCATACTTCTTGTGCCTTTCATCTCAGAGCAGATCATGATGGTAATACCTGTGAAGACATGATCCGATATTTACAGATGAGAGAAGAAGAAGTGCAAAGAATTGAATATCTGGAAGATGATGATGATCATGCTCCTCATGGAAACTCCGTAAATTTGTATTGTGAGTATGTATCAGATTCAAAAAATGGAGGAAATTTTTTTGCCACCTTGAAGCCCCTCAGCTGACTGTGATGACTAGAGGTCAAAAAAATAAAGGTCAGGTTCCCAATGCTGCTTCTGTCAAGAATCAAGCACCTTCCCACAAGGTAGATAGGAATGATAATTCAGCATCAAGTTCTTCACAAAAGGAGCAAAAAGATAAGTTGTCTCACTCTTTTGATATTATTCAATTTTGTGAAGAAAGTAAAATTCAAATATCCCCTATAGATTATTTGAAATCACATCCTGACCAACTCCAAAGATTGATAGATCACTGTAAAAATGGAGGAAATATTCATGTCAATTCTAATGTTAGTGATAAAAGACAAATTAATACCAATGAAGGGAATCCACAAGATGAAGATTTCTCAATTCCTAGGCTATTCCAAGAGGAGGAATCTATGATCCATGCTACTTGTTCAGATTTGAAACCAGAGCCTTTTTATGTGTCTCTTTTTATTAATGGCAACAGATTAAGTAATTGCATCATAGACTCTGGAGCATTAGATAATGTAATGCCTGCACCAGTTGCTAAAGCCCTAGGGTTGCCTTTGACCAAAGTCTTTGGTAAATGTTATTCTATGGGTGATAAGCAAGTGCCTTTAATTGGTCAAATCAAAGATGCTCAGGTTGCTTTAGCTGCCTATCCCTCTAAAATATTGAAGCTCACAATCCTTGTTGCTGATATCCCTGAGAGTTATGGAATGCTGCTTAGTAGAAGTTTCTGCAAAGACTTGGGAGGAGAAATCAAGTTAGATTGGACATCTACCTATAGTCAAGTAGGAGATAAAAAGGTGAAGTTGGAACCAGAAGGAAAAGAAAAATTTACTGTATTAAAGTCAGATGATCCTAGGTCACAAATTCTTTATCAAGAAATGCAATTTGGAAACTATATGATATCCTATAATGGCCCTGATGTTCAAGAAGAGATAGAAGAAGCAAAAACTGAGCAATTATGGACATTAGAGTTTGATGGAAGTTGTGCCAAGGCTGGTTCAGGTGCTGGAATAGTTTTGATGGCCCCTAATGGAGAAATTACTTGCCTGGCCTATAAATTGAATTTTAAAAATACCAATAATACTCTAGAATATGAGGCCCTTCTCCTTGGTATAGAGGCAGCTAAACAAAAAGGAGTTAAATTTCTCAAAGTTCAAGGGGATGCTGAATTGGTGGTGAGACAAGTAAGAAATCAGTACTTTGTGAAAAATAATAGATTAAAAAATTATAGAAATAAAGTATGGGATGAAATAGAAAGTCTAGATGCCTTTTCAATAATTTCGGTCCCAAGAGATCAAAATTCCAGGGCTAATTCTCTAGCAGTTTCTGCATCTCTACTCTTGCCTCATCCCGACTTCAAGAATCAAGTATAAATAATGGAGGTCCTGTTCAGACCTAAGGTGCCTGATAATGAAGAATCTTGGCAAGTATTTGAAGATGACAAGAATATTCATCAGTTTCTAGAAGGAACAAGCCCCTTTACCAATATGTGTTTTGAAAATGACAAAGAAGAGCAGTCACCAATTGATGAAGAAGAATTAAAATTAGGTATCATTCAATTGAAAGAAAATAGAATTCCTTCTCATTTTGTGTCATTAGAAAAACTCTTTGATAAATAGGATGCCTATATAAAGAGAGAGAGAGAGAGAGATAAGAAAGAAAAAACTTGTGGAGAATTTGATGGGATCAACATAGGAATTGAGGATAGTCCTAAAATGATCAACATTGGAAAATGCTACACTCTTGAGGAAAGAACAAAAATCAGAGAATTGTTGATTGAATTTCAAGATGTTTTTGCTTGGAGCTATGAGGATTTAAAGAATTTTATGAATGGAAAATTTAGGCATACTATCCCTCTTAAATCTGGAGCATCACCTATCAAACAAAAATAGAGAAATTATAATCCTCTGGTGGAAGGGGTAATTTTCAAAGAAATAGATAAAATGTTGAAAGCTAAGATCATTTATCCCATCCATCATTCCACTTGGGTAGCAAACATTGTTCATGTGAGGAAAAAGAATGGAGAAATAAGGATTTGTGTTGATTTTAGAAATCTGAACCAAGCTTCCCTCAAGGATAACTATGCTCTACCAAACATGGATCATTTGTTGCAAACTATTATAGGGTCAGAGATGATGTCCATGTTAGATGGTTTTTCAAGATATAATCAGATACAAGTAGATGAAGCAGATAAGTATAAAACAACTTTCACAACACCTTGGGGCACATTTTCTTATAATAGAATGCCTTTTGGGTTAATTAATGTAGGTGCAACCTTTCAAAGGGCTATGGATTTATCTTTTGGTGATCTTAAAAATAAAATTATTGTGATCTACCTTGATGACTTGACTATTTTCTCCAAAAAGAGGAAAGATCACCTAGGAGATCTGACCAAGGTTCTGCAAAGATGTAGAGATCAAGGCATATCCTTGAACCCAAAGAAATCAATGTTTTGTGTCACTGAAGGTAAGCTTCTTGGTCACATTGTTTCTCAAGAAGGAGTCAAAATTGATCCTGATAGAGTTCAAGCCATTCAACAATTAAGTTTACCTTTGAGTAAGACTGGTGTTAAATCCTTCTTTGAAAAAGTGAATTTTCTGAGAAGATGTGTACCTGATTTTTCTGAGATTCTGCAAAGCATAGTTGACATGATGAAAGGAAGTCAAACATTTAAGTGGAATAATGATGGTAAAAGAGTTTTTAAAGATATAAAGAATGCCATTGCAAATGCTCCTATCTTGATTCATCCTGATTATACTAAAGAGTTCATTATATACTGTTATGCATTGGAACACACCATGTTAGCAATATTAATACAAGAGAATAAGGAAGGTATACAAGCTCCTATTGCCTTCATGAGTATGCCCTTAAAGAATCAAGAGATAAAGTATTCTCAAGTTGAAAAGCATGCTTATGTAGTGGTGAGAGCATTAAAGAATTTTAGATTTTACATCCTGCATTCACATTCAGTCATCCATGTGCTTGATGCTACTGTAAAAAGTGTGTTAACATAGCAAGATGTTGGATGTAACAATAGAGGATCTTGGATTGCAAAGGTCTAGGAATATGATATCGATGTTAGGCCAATAAAACTCATAAGAGGGAATGCTCTTTGCAGGGCCATAGCAGAGAATCAGCAAGCTGAAGAAGATGATCACAGAGTGCTCATGGTAAGTCTGCAAGATCCTTGGTTCTCAGACATTGCATATTTTCTGACTTATGGTGAATGTCTAGATGGATTAACTACTAAAAAAAAGATGAATTTAAAGAATAAAGCATTGAAGTATGTTATACATGATGATGTTTTATATAAGAAATCAATTGATGGTACTTTCCTGAGATGTGTTAATAAAGATCAGCAGGAAAAGTTACTGAAATCTTTCCATGATGAAGCATGTGGAGGTCACTTCTCATCCACTGTGACAGCTTTCAAGATTCTAAGGCAGTGCTACTATTGGCCCGGCATGTTCAAAAACTCATCTAAGTGGGTTGCAAATTGTGAGAAGTGTAGGATGTTTGCAGGCAAACCACAGTTGGCTGCATTACCCCTGAGACCGGTGGTGATAGATGCTCCTTTTCAACAGTGGGGTTTGGACTTTGTAGAACCCATCAACCCTCCTTCAAGCCAAGGACATTCATACATCTTGACTACCACTGATTACTTCAGCAAATGGGTTGAAGCTAAACCAATGAAGAAGACTACATCAGAGGTGGTATGTGAATTCATTAAAGAACAAATATTGGTAAGATTTGGAGTTCCCACAAAATTGATATTGGATAATTCTTCTTACTTTTCATCCTTAGAAATGGTTGCCTTTTGTTATGATCATGGGATTCAAATAGGACACTCTTCTGATTATTTTCTTCAAGGTAACGGGTAGGCTGAGTCAAGTAATAAAAATCTGATTAATATTTTGAAGAAGTTAGTTGTTGATAATCAGAGAGATTGGCACAAAAAGATATATGATGCTCTTTGGGTAGATAGAACCACTCCTAAAAGAGCCATTGGTATTTCCCCTTTTGAGTTGGTGTATGGAGTAGAGGCCAACTTACCATTGCCATTAGAACTTGCTACTTGTAAACTAAAAACCGCAATTGAGGATAATGTTTTCAAGGATGGATTGGAAAAAAGGATCCTATATTTGACTAAGCTACAGGAAGAAAGGGAAGATATGGTTGATAGGATCACTGAACATCAGAACCAAGTCAAGAAGCTATTTGACAAAAGGGCAAGGCCAAGAAAATTCATGGAAGGTGATATGGTGTTTTTGTGGGATAAGAGACATGAACCTAAAGGAATGCATTCTAAGTTTCAATCCTTGTGGAAAGGTCCATTCCAGATTGTGCAAGTGAATCAGAATAACTCATTCAGATTGGCATATCCTTCTGGAGAGTCCCTACCATGTTCCTATAATGGGCAGGATTTGAAGCTATACCAGATGCGTAATTGAAGAGCAGGTAACCCCTACAAAGTAGTAGTTAGGTAGGTTTTCTTTTTGTCTCTTACTTTAGTGGTTGTGTTTCATTTTGCTACTATTTTCCTTAAGTTTTGTTTCTCCTTGTCAAGTTGTTCGTTATTTTGTGGAACCAGAGATTGCTAGAGTTCTTTTAAGCATTGTAATGCTTAATTCCCCAGTCGAAGCCAGCTGTTGCCCCACTTTTCACCCTCTAACCATTTTGTTAAAAGAGGAAGTATTTGATGTCAAGTTAGAGTTAGTCATGTCTGAGTCTAAGTCTAGTTTTCTTTCAGGATAGGTTGTCCTTGCTGGGTTTCCCTGCCATTGCCTTCTTCTTTTCAAGCCAGGTGGGTTATTGGGAAGTCTTCTCATAATGGGTAGGTGATAGACCCCAACCTGGCAAGGATATCATGCTCCAATTGATGATCTTTTTAGCAAGTGGAATGATGTTTGGGAGTAATAAGTTTCAAGCATTAAAAAGAACCATGAGAAGATTCTTCATGTGAGGGATGCAATGATAGAGCCAGCATTGAATCATTCAAATTTTACTCTATATAGTAGTGTGTTTTCTGCCTTTGGGCCTAAAAACCCAGTGTTTTTTTGACCTTCTCTCTGAAGGTTCAGGACGTTTTTGACTTGCGGTTCAAAAGTTCTCTATCTTTTCAATCTTTGGCTTGAAAACCCTCTGTGTTTTTGACCTTCAAGTGCACAACTTTGACCAGGTGGGTCCCAGTTTCTAGCGTCATTGCGGGGCCAGTCAGCAGTCAAGCAGACAACAAACCGTCAGTGGTCATAGTTAAAATAGTGCAAACAGTTTGCGGTGGTAGATAACACTTTGCAGTTGGTCGCATGATCGCATAGGCCTTCCTAGCCGCATGCGATCATGCGACAAATGGTCAAACAGAGGCTTTTAGCTCTGGTGGTGGGTCCTTGGGCGGTGACTTGTTCGGTTTTCATTGGTCGGCGGGGTAATACATTGACAGTGGAGGTTCATGGGAAAGAAAAGTCAAAGACCAGAAAGATTAAATAAATGTGCCAACAGTGCAACCCATGTATGTTAATAGTGGAGTCCACGTGTACCAATGATGAAATGGTTGCATGATCACAAGAATTAAACAAATACTATGCGATCATGCCAAAAGTAAAAAAAGTACAGATTAGTGGGCCCTGTTTCTCAGCGGGACCCGAGTCATGACATAGCGGGAATCCACATGCACCAATCATAAAGTACTCACATGATCGCATAAATAAAATAACACCTATGCGATCATGTGACAACGTAAGTCATCAAAGATTTTTTGGCGGTAAAATAAGATCCTTCCACGTGTCCAAGGCAGAGGCCGCACTTCATCAAAGCGCATTCGACGGTCCTCGCAAAAGTGCAACCCCTACCAAATGCTTTTGAGATCATGAGAGATGCGTACACATGTCTCTCAGTGTGTTTGAAGGCATCTATATCAAGTGGCTCTCTGAAAGCCAATCAACGATCCCCGCGAGCCAATGAGAGGGCGATCGCATGATCGCATGGAATAAAATAATACCATGAGGTCATGCGACAAGGCAAAAAGGGAGCCTATCTACGTTAACAATGTAGATGCGCTCTGTTGGGACCCATGAATGCCAATGGTGCCGTCCACATGCGCCAATGAGAGAGTGGTCGCATGATCGCATGGAATAAAATAATACCATGAGATCATGCGACAATGAAGCCTGGTGGGTCTGGAAAGGGTTTTCTTGCGATGCCGAATCAATGGTAGTCATTTTTCCTGAGATGCATACATGTGGAGTCAGGATGATAGCTAACAAATAAAAATGATTTATGGTTTCTTGGCCTTTCCAAAAGCAATTGTTACATCAGAAATGGTGAATTTGTGTAACGCGGTATGTTAAGGAAATTATACGTTGATGAATCTTGAATTGAATCATGAGCAGAGGTTATGATGGATAAATACATCTGAAATGGAGGAGTAATAGTTCAGGAAAGTATTAAATGTAGTGTGAAGGTTGAGCCTTTATGAATAGGGGATATGTTACTCTGATCGAAAGGATTGAATTATTTTAGATTCATTTCAAAAATACAGAGAGCAAATATTGGTAATATCAATTCTTTCATGATTATGAGCTGGTGACTATTTGAAGGATATCATCTGGTGTTGTGAGGGATATTTTAAATTTAATCATAGTGATTCAAATACCTATTCAAGTCATCCTATTGAGCAAAGGAAGATGAAAGGGCAGAGTAAATTTCTTTCCTCTTCCTTATGTTTTGAAACCATTCAATTTTGTGCCTTTTGGTATTCATGAAAAGTGAAAGATCATGAGTTCTTATGAACTCTATGTATTGTAAAAATCTATATATACTACTAAGAAAATCAATGCAAAGGTCGGCAAACTGGATATTGGAGCAAAAGTGATTCCATTTACTAAGCTTTATTTCTGGTTTTGTTCCATTTTAGTTAATCATCCGCATTTGAATAGAAAGGATAGTTATGTATGAAGCTGTGATTATATATTGAATTCCATTTCATGTCTGTGGTTGCAGTAAGTAATTCCATTTGCTTGTCATATGTAACTCTTCTCCTATTCATCCTATTTGTTAGATTCATTCTGGATAGAAAGTACAATTGTGTATGAAGCTGTGATTTTCGCTTGGATTCTATTTCATGTCAGAGGTTGCAGTGAGGGCAATTCCATTTGCTGTTTGTATATGATTCTACTCCTTTTCTCTCTAAGTAGAATTTGCATGATTAGATTAGTTAGATTAAAGCTAGGAGATAGAATATATACCCTTGCCTGAATTGTTTGTGTCTATGAGAAATTCAGTTAAAACACATCAGAGACAACCTGGTGATCAGTTTAAAAACATATTCATTGAACATCATACACAATCAGGGAGCTATACCTGTTAATTCAGAGGGTAGTGATTGAAGATATACACTGACCCAATTGTTGGTAACATCCTTTTGTTCTCTTACCTTTGGTGATTTGGGAGTCAAAGATTGAAAATCTTAGAAGAAGGAAAAATTGTTAACCAACAGACCACTAAGACATCCTCATGATCCCTAATGACACTTTTGAATGCTCAAGTGTGTCCTAAGGGTTTGTAGGACCCCTTAGGACACACTTGAGTATTAAAATGTGTCTAAAGGGGTCAATGGTACTTCCTAGGGTTCCTAATGCCTGATAAGGCTTACTAGGACCCCTAGGAAGTCCTTACAATCCCTTTCAACACATTTCAATGCTCAAGCATGTCCTAAGGGTTTGTAGGACCCCTTAGGACACACTTGTGGAATTTAATGTGTCGAATGGGGTCATGAGGACTTTCGAGGTGTCCTAATGCATCATAAGGTGTACTAGGACCCCTAGGAAGTGCTCATGACACCTTTCAACACATTTAAATGCTCAAGTGTGTTCTAAGGGGTTGTAGGACCCCTTAGGACACACTTGAGGGTTCTAATGTGTCAAAAGGGGTCATGAGCACTTCCTATGGTTCTAATGTGTGATAAGGCATACTAGGACTCCTAGGAAGTCTTCATGACCCCTTTTGACACATTTGAATGCTCACATGCCTCGTAAGGGATCGTAGCAACCCTTACGACACACATGATGGTTCTAATATGTTGAAAGGGGTCATGAGGACTTCTTAGGGTTCCTAACATGTGATAAGGCATACTACAACCCCTAGCAAGTCCTCATGACCCCTTTCAAAACAACTAAATACTCAAGTGTGTCCTAAGCGGTCATAGAACCCCTTAGGAAACACTTGAGGGTTCTAATGTGTCAAATGGGGTCATGGGGACTTTTTAGGGGTCCTAACACATGATAAGGCATACTAGGTCCCCTAAGAAGTCCTCATGACCCCTTTTTACATATTTGAATACTCAAGTGTGTCCTAAGGGGTCATAAGAACCTTGAGGACACACTTGAGAATTCAAATTTTTTGAAAGGTTTCATGAGGACTTCCTAGGGGTCCTAACATGTGATAAGGCATACTAGGAACCCTAAGAATTCCTCATGACCACTTTAGACATATTTGAATGCTTACACACTTGAGGGTTCTAATGTGTTGAATGGGGTCATCAGAACTTCCTAGGGGTCCTAACATGTGATAAGGCATACTAGGACCACTAGGATGTCCTTATGACCCCTTTCGACACATTTGAATACTCAAGCATGTCCTAAGACATTGTTCATACCCCTTAGGACACAGTTGAGAGTTCAAATTTGTCAAAAGGGGTCATGGGGACTTCCTAGGGGTCCTAACCCATGATAAGGCATACTAGGACCCCTTGGAAGTCCTCATGACCCCTTTCGACACTTTTAAATTCTCAAGTGTGTCCTAAGGGGTCATTGGACCCCTTAGGACACACTTGAGGGTTTTAATGTGTCGAAAGGGGTCATGGGGAATTCCTAGGGGTCCTAGCACATGATAAGGCATACTAGGACTGCTAGGAAGTCCTGATGATGCCTTTCAACACATTTGAATTCTCAAGTGTGTCTTAAGGGGTTGTAGGACCCCTTAGGACATACTTGAGTGTTCTAATGTGTCGAATGGGGTCATGAGGACTTCCTAGGGGTCCTAACACATGAGAAGGTGTACTAGGACCCCTAGGAAGTCCTCATGACCCCTTTTGGTACATTTGAATTCTTATGTGTTGAAAGGGGTCATGAGGACTTCCTAGGGGTTCTAACATGTGATAAGGCATAGTAGGACCCCTAGGAAGTCCTCATGACCCCTTTCATCACATTTTAATTCTCAATTGTGTCCTGAGGGGTCATAGGACCCCTTTGGACATGCTTGAGAGTTCTAATGTGTCGAATGGGGTCATGATGACTTCCTAGTGGTCATAATGTGTGATAAGGTGTACTAGGGCCCCTAGGAATTCCTCATGACCACTTTTCAAACATTTGAAGGCTCATGTGTGTTCTAAAGTGTTGTAGTACCCTTGAGGAGACACTTGAGTGTTCAAATGTGTTGAATGGGGTCATGAGGACTTCCTAAAGGTCCTAACACATGATAAGGCATACTAGGACCCCTAAGAAGTCCTCATGACCTCTTTAGACACATTTCAATGCTCAATTATGTCCTAAGGGGACCTACAATCGCGTAGGACACACTTGAGCACTCAAATGTGTCAAAAGGGGTCATGAGGATTTCCTAGGGGTCCTAACATGTGATAAGGCATACTAAGGCCCCTTAGTACACACTTGAGGGTTCTAATGTATCGAATGGGGTCATGAGGACTTCCTAGCAGTCCTAACACATAACAAGGCATCCTAGGACCCCTAGGAAGTCCTCATGACCCCTTTTGACACGTTTGAATAGTCAAGTGTGTCCTAAGGGCTCATAGGACCACTTAGGACACTTTTGATGGTTCTAATGTGTCACAAGAGGTCATGAGGACTTCCTAGGTGTCCTAAGGCGTGATATGGCATACTAGGACCCCTAGGAAGTCCTCATGACCCCTTTCAACAAATTTGAAAGCTCAAGTGTGTCCTAAGGGGTCATATGACCCCTTAGGACACACTTGAGGATTCTAATGTTTTGAAAGGGTTCATGAGGACTTCCTAGGGGTCCTAGCATGTGATAAGGCATACTAGAACCCCTAGGAAGTCCTCATGACCCCTTTCGACACATTTGAATGCTCAATGTATCTTAAGGGGTCATAGGACCCCTTAGGACACACTTGAGGGTTCTAATGTGTCGAATGGGGTCATGAGGACTTTCTAGGGGTCCTAACACATGATAATGCTTACTAGAACCCCTAGAACTTCCTCATTATACCTCTCAACACATTTGAATTCTCAAGCATGTCCTAAGGGGTCGTAGCATCTGTTAGGCCACATGTGAGATTTCAAATGTGTCAAAAGGGATCATGGGGACTTTCAAGGGGTCCTAACATATGGTAATGCATACTAGGACCCCTAGAAAGTCCTCATGACCCCTTTCAACACATTTGAATGCTCAAGTGGGTCCTAACGGGTCGTAGTACCCCTAAGGACACACTTGATGGTTCTAATATGTCGAAAGGGGTCAAGAGAACTTCTTAGCGGTCTTAATGTGTGATAAGACATACTAGGACACCTAGAAATTAATCATGACCCCTTTTGACACATTTGAATGCTCAAGTGTGTATTAAGGAGTCATACGTCCCCTTAGGACACACTTGAAGGTTCTAATGTGTCGATTGGGGTCTTGAGGACTTCCTAAGGGTCCTAACGCATGATAAGGCATACTAGGACCCCTAGGAAGTCCTCATGATCCCTTTTGTTGAATGCTCAAGTGTGTCCTAAGAGATCATAGAACCCCTTAGGATACACTTGAGGGTTCTAATGTGTTGAATGGGGTCATGAGCACTTCCTAGGGGTCCTAATGTGTGATAAGGCACACTAGGACCCCTAAGAAGTTCTCATGACCCCTTTCGACATATTTGAATACTCAAGTGTTTCTTAAGGGGTCGTAGGACCCCTTAGGATACACTTGAGGGTTCGAATGTGTTGAATATTGTCATGAAAAGTTCCTAGGGGTTGTAACACATGATAAGGCATACTAGGGCCCCTAGGATGTCCTCGTGACCACTTTTGACACATTTGGATTCTCATGTGTGTCCTAAGGTGTTGTAGGACCCCTCAGGACACACTTGAGGGTTCTAATGTGTTGTAAGGTGTCATGAGGACTTCCTAGTGGTCCTAACCTATGATAAGGTGTACTAGGACCCCTCAAAAGTCCATATGACCAATTTTCATAGATTTGAATGCTCATGCATGTTCTAAAGAGTTGTAGGACCCCTGAGGACACACTTGATCATTAAAATGTGTTGAAAGGGGTCATGAGGACTTCCTAGGGGTCCTAACACATGATAAGGCATATAAGGACCCCTAAGAAGTCCTCATTACCACTTTAGACACATTTGAATGCTCAAGTGTGTCCTTAGGGCTCGTAGGACGCCTTAGGACACACTTGAGGGTTCTAATGTGTTGAATGGCATCATGGGGACTTCCTAGGGATCCTAACACTTGATAAGGCATACTAGGATCCCTAGGAAGTTCTCATGACCACTTTCGACACATTTGATTGCTCAAGTGTTTCCGAAGGGGTCGTAGGACCCCTTAGGACACACTTGAGGGTTCTAATGTTTTGAATGCATTCATGAGGACTTCCTAGGGGTCCTGACATGTAATAAGGCATACTACGACCCCTAGGAAGTCCTCATAACCCCTTTTGACACATTTTAATGCTCATGTGTGTTCTAAAGAGTCATAGGACCTCTTAGGACAAACTTGAGCATTCAAATGTGTTGAAAGAGGTCATGGAGACTTCCTAGGGGTCCTAACGCATCATAATGTTGACCCCTTAGGATACAATTGAGCATTCAATTTTGTTATAAGGGGTCATGAGTACTTCCTAGGGGTCCTAACACATGATAAGGCATACTACAAACCCTAGGAGGTCCTCATGACCCCTTTCAATAGATTTGAATTCTCAAGTGTGTCCTAAGGGGTTGTAAGACCCCTTAGGACACACTTGAGGGTTCTAATGTGTCGAACGGGGTCATGAGGTCTTCCTAAGGGTCCTAACGCATGATAAGGAATACTAAGACCCCTAAAAAGTCCTCATGACCCCTTTAGACACATTTGAATGCTTAATTTTTTCCTAAGGGGACCTACGATCACTTAGGACACCCTTGAGCATTCAAATGTGTCAAAAGGGGTCATAAGGACTTCCTAGGGGTCCTAACATGTGATAAGGCATACTAGGGCCCCTTAGGACACACTTGAGGGTTCTAATGTATTGAAGGGGGTCATGAGGACTTCCTAGCGGTCCTAACACATAATAAGGCATACTAGGACCCCTAGGAAATCCTCATTACCCCTTTTGACACATTTGAATGGTCAAGTGTGTTCTAAGGGGTCATAGGACCCCTTAGGATACTTTTGAGGGTTCTAATGTGTCGAAAGAGGTCATGAGGACTTCCTAGGGGTCCTAAGACATGATATGGCATACTAGGACCCCTAGGAAGTCCTCATGACCCCTTTCAATAGATCTGAAAGTTCAAGTGTGTCCTAAGGGGTCATTGGACCCCTTAGGACACACTTGAGGATTCTAATGTTTTGAAAGGGGTCATGAGGACTTTCTAGGGGTCCTAACGTGTGATAAGGTGTACTAGAACCCCTAGGAATTCCTCATGACCCCTTTCGACACATTTGAATGCTCAATGTATCTTAAGGGTACATAGGACCCCTTAGGACACACTTGAGGGTTCTAATGTGTTCAATGGGGTCATGAGGACTTTCTAGGGGTCCTATAGTATGATAATGCATACTAGGACCCCTAAGACTTTCTCATGATACCTTTCGACACATTTGAATGCTCAAGCATGTCCTAAGGGGTCGTAGCATCCCTTAGGTCACACTTGAGAGTTCAAATGTGTCAAAAGGGATCATGGGGACTTTTGAGGGGTCCTAACATGTAGTAATGCATATGAGGACCCCTAGGAAGTCCTCATGACACCTTTAAACACATTTCAATGCTCAAGTGGGTCCTAAGGGATCCTAGGACCCCTGAGGACACACTTGAGGGTTCCAATGTGTCGAAAGGGGTCATGAGAACTTCCTAGCGGTCCTAATGTGTGATAAGACATACTAGGACACCTAGGAATTAATCATGACCCCTTTTGAAACATTTGAATGCTCAAGTGCATATTAAGGGGTCGTATGACCCCTTAGGACACAGTTGAAGGTTCTAATGTATCAAATGGGGTCTTGAGGACTTCCCAAGGGTCCTAATGCATGATAAGGCATACTAGGACTGCTAGGAGGTCCTCATGATCCCTTTCAACACATTTAAATCATCAAGTGTGTCCTAACAGATCATAGAACCCCTTAGGATACACTTGAGGGTTCTAATGTGTTGAATGGGGTCATGAGGACTTCCAAGGGGTCCTAACACATGATAAGGCACACTAGGACACCTAAGAAGTTTTCATGACCCTTTTCGACACATTTGAATACCCAAGTGTTTCTTAAGCAGTCGTAGTACCCCTTAGGACACACTTGAGGGTTCTAATGTGTCGAATATGGTCATAAAAAGTTCCTAGGGGTCGTAACATGCGATAAGGCATACTAGGGCCCCTAGGATGTCCTAGTGACCACTTCTGACACATTTGGATGCTCACGTGTGTCCTAAGGTGTTGTAGGACCCCTTAGGACACACACAAGTGTTCTAATGTGTTAAAAGGGGTCATGAAGAATTCCTAGCGGTCCTAACCTATGATAAGGTGTACTAGGACCCCTCAAAAGTCCATATGACCACTTTTGACACATTTGAATGCTCATGTGTGTTCTAAAGAGTTTTTGGACCCCTAAGGACACACTTGATTATTCAAATGTGTTGAAAGGGGTCATGAGGGCTTCCTAGGGGTCCTAACGCATGATAAGGCATACAAGGACCCCTAAGAAGTCCTCATGACCACTTTAGACATATTTGAATGCTCAAGTGTGTCATAAGGGGTGGTAGGACCCCTTAGAACACACTTGAGGGTTCTAATGTGTTGAATGGGGTCATGTGGACTTCCTAGGGATCCTAATGCATGATAAGGCATTCTAGGATCCGTATGAAGTTCTCATGACACATTTTGACACATTTGAATGCTCAAGTATGTCCTAAGGGGTCGTAGGACCCCTTAGGACACACTTGAGGGTTGTAATGTTTTGAATGGGGTCATGAGGACTTCCTAGCAGTCCTAACATGTTATAAGGCATACTAAGACCCCTAGGATGTTTTCATAACCCCTTTTGACACATTTGAATGCTCATGTGTGTTCTAAAGAGTCACAGGACCCCTTAGGACACACTTGAGCATTCAAATGTGTTGAAAGGGGTCGTGGGGACTTCCTAGGGGTTCTAATGCATGATAATGCCAACCCCTTAGGACACAATTGAGCATTCAATTGTGTTGAAAGGGGTCATGAGGACTTCCTAGGGGTCCTAATGCATGAGAAGGCATACTACGACCCCTAGGAAGTCCTCATGACCCCTTTCAATACATTTGAATTCTCAAGTGTGTCCTAAGGGGTCGTAAGACCCCTTAGGACAAACTTGATGGTTCTAATGTCTCGAATGGGGTCATGAGGACTTCCTAGTAGTCCTAGCACATGATAAGGTATACTATGACCCCTAAGAAGTCGTCATGACCACTTTCGACATATTTCAATGCTTGAGTGTGTCCTAACGGGTCATAGGACCACATAGGACACACTTGAGGGTTCTAATGTGTCAAAAGGGGTCATGAGGACTTCCTATGGGTCCTAACATGTGATATGGCATACTAGGACCCTTCAGAAGTCCTCATGACCCCTTTTGACACATTTTAATTCTCAAGTGTGTCCTAGGGAGTTGTAGGACTACTTAGGACACACTTGCGGGTTCTAATGTGTTGAAAGGGGTCATGAGGACTTCCTAGGGGTCCTAACATGTGATAAGGTGTACTAGGACCCGTAGCAAAGCCTCATGACCCCGTTTGACACATTTGAATGCTCAATTGTATCTTAAGGGGTCATATGACCCCTTAGGACACACTTGAGGGTTCTAATGTGTTGAATGGTGTCATGAGGACTTCCTAGGAGTCCTAATGCATGATAATGCATACTAGGACCCTTAGGAAATCCTCATGACCCCTTTCAACACATTTGAATTCTCAAGTGTGTCCTAAGGGGTCATAGGACCCCTTGGGACACTCTTGATGGTTGTAATGTGTCGAAAGTGGTCATGAGGACTTCCTAGGGGTCCTAACGTGTGATAAGACATACTAGGACCCCTAGGAAGTCCTCATGAGCCCTTTCAACACATTTGACTACTCAAGAGTGTACTAAGGGGTTATACGACCCCTTAGGACACACTTGAGGCTTCTAATGTGTTGGAAGGAGTCATGACAACTTCCTATGGGTCCTAACACATTATAAGGTGTACTAGGACCCCTAGAAAGTCCTCATGACCCCTCTCGACACATCTGAATGCTCAAGTGTGTCTTAAGGGGTCATAGGACCCCTTAGGACACACTTGAGGGTTCTATTGTGTTGAAACGGGTCATGGGGACTTCATAGCGGTCCTAATGTGTGAGAAGACATACTAGGACCCCTGGGAAGTCCTCATGACCCCTTTCGACACATTTGAATGCTCAAGTGTGTCTTAAGGAGTCGTAGGATCCCTTTGGACACACATGAGGGATCTAATGTGTTGAATGGGGTCATGAGAACTTCTTAGGGGTCCTAAAACTTCATAAGGCATACTAGGACCCCTAGGAAGTCATCTTGACCCCTTTTGACACATTTGAATGCTCAACTATATCCTAAGGGGTCGTAGGACCCCTTAGGACACACTTGAGGGTTCTAATATGTTGAATGGTGTCATGAAAACATCCTAGGGGTCCTAACATGTGATAAGACATACTCAGACCCCTAGGACATCCTCATGACCCCTTTTGCCAAATTTGAATTCTCAAGTGTGTCTTAAGGGGTCGTACGACCCCTTAGGACACACTTGAGGGTTCTAATTTGTTGAATGGGGTCATGAGGACTTTCTAAGGGTCCAAATGCATGATAAGGGGTACTAGGACTCCTAGGATGTCCTCATAACCCCTTTTGATACATTTGAATGCTCAAGCATGTCCTAAGGCATCATAGGACCCCTTAGGGCACACTTGAGCATTCAAATGTGTCGAAAGGGGTCATGAGAGCTTTCTAGGGGTCCTAACACATGATAAGGCATACTAGGACCCCTACGATGTCCTCATGACCCCTTTCAACACATTTGAATGCTCAAATGTGTCGTAAGGGGTCGTAGGAACCCTTAGGAAACACTTGAGGGTTCTAATGTGTTGAATGGGGTCATGAGGACTTCCTAGGGGTCCTAACGCATGATGCAGTATACTAGGACCCCTAGGAAGTCCTCATGGCTCCTTTCAACACATTTGAATGCTCAAATGTGTCCTAAGGGGTTGTAGGACCACTGAAGACACACTTAAGGGTTCTAATGTGTTGAATGGGGTCATGAGGACTTCCTATAGGTCCTAATGCATGATAAGGCATACTAGGACCCCTAGGAAGTGCTCATGACCCCTTTCGACACATTTGAATTCTCAAGTCTATCCTACAGGGTTGTAGGACCCCTTAGGACACACTTGAGGGTTCTAATGTGTCAAAAGGGGTCATGAGAACTTCCTAGGTGTACTAATGTGTGATAATGTGTACTAGGACCCCTAGCAAGTCCTCATGACCCTTTTTGACACATTTGAATGTTGAAGTGTGTATTAAGGGGTCGTAGGACCCTTTAGGACACACTTGAGTGTTATAACATGTTGAAAGGGGTCATGGGGACTTCCTAGGGGTCCTAGCATGTAAAAAGGCATACTAGGACCCTTATGAAGTCCTTGTGACTCCTTTTGACAAATTTGAATTCACAAGTGTGTCTTAAGGGGTCGTAGGACCCCTTAGGAGACAATTGAGGGTTCTAATGTGTCAAATGGGGTCATGAGGCTTTCCTAGGGGTCCTAACATGTGATAAGGCATACTAGGCCCCTAGAAAGTCCTCATGAACCTTTTCGAAACATATGAATGGTCAATTGTGTCCTAAGGGTTTGAAGTACCCCTTAGGATGCACTCGAGGGTTGTAATGTTTCAAAAGGGGTAATGAGGACTTCCTAGGGGTCCTAACATGTGATAAGGCATACTAGGACCCCTAGGAAGTGCTCATGACCCCTTTTGACTCATTTGAATGCTCAAGTATGTCCTAAGGGGTCGTATTACCCCTTAGGAAACACTTGAGGATTCTAATGTGTCGAATGGGGTTATGAGGACTTCTTAGGAGTCCTAACACATGATAAGGTGTACTAGGACCTATAGGAAGTCCTCATGACTCCTTTAGACACATTTGAATGCTCAAGTGTGTCCTAAGGGGTCGTACGACCACTTTGGACACACTTGAGGATTCTAATATGTCAAATGGGGTCATGAGGACTTCCTAGGGGTCCTAACACGTGATAACCCATACTAGGACCCCTAAGAAATCCTCATGACCCCTTTGGATACATTTGAATGCTCATGTGTTTTCTAAAGAGATGTAGTACCTTGTAGGACATACTTGAGCATTCAAATGTGTTGAAAGGGGTCATGGTGATTTCCTAGGGATCCTAATGTGTTAGGACCCCTAGGAAGTCCTCATGACCTCTTTGAACACATTTGAATGTTCAAGTGTTTCTTAAGGGGTTGTAGGACCTGTTTGGGGACACTTGAGGGTTCTAATGTGTCGAATGGGGTCATGAGGACTTCCTAGGGGTTCTAGTATGTGATAAGGCATACTAGGACCCCTAGGAAGTCCTAATGACCCCTTTCAACACATTAGAACCCTCAAGTGTGTCCTAAGTGGTCGTAGGACCCCTTAGGACACACTTGAGCAGTCAAATTTTTTGAAAGGGGTCATGAGGACTTCCTAGGGGTCCTAACGCATGATAAGGCATGCTAGGACCCCTAGGAAGTCCTCATGACCCCTTTCGACACATTTAAATGCTTAATTGTGTCCTACAACTCTTTAGGACACACTTGGGCATTCAAATGTGTCAAAAGGGGTCATGAGGACTTCTTAGGGGTCCTAGTACGTGTTATCACATGTTTGGACCCCCAGGAAGTCCTCATGACCCCTTTCGACACATTAGAAACCTCAAGTGTTTCCTAAGGGGTCCTACGACCCCTTTGGACACACTTAAGCATTCAAATGTTTCAAAAGGTTTTGTGAGGACTACCTAGGGGTCCTAACGCATGGTAAGGCGTACTAGGACACCTAGGAATTCCCAATGACCCCTTCCGACACAATTGAATGCTCAAGTGTATCCTAAGGGGTCCTACAACCCCTTAGGACACATTTGAGGGTTCTAATGTGTTGAAAGGGGTCATGGGACTTCCTAGGTGTCCTAGTACCCCTTATCACGTGTTAGGACCCCTAGGAAGTCCTCATGACCTCTCTCTCTCTCTCTCTCTCTCTCTCTCTCACACACACACACACACACACACATCTAGAGCCTTCACCTACTCTTTTTAATGTTTATTTAAATATTTCTTATACCTTTTTGTGGACAATGTACCTTAAATGTTCTTACATTAGTTTTCATGCCACTATTAGTTTCTAGAACAGATGATGAGCGTAAGATGGTTCTTCAATTGTGTGAAATTTCTTTTCAAGAGTTAAAAAATTAATTGATTGTATTCAATCGAGGGGAAGTCCATTGACATCTACTTAAGTAGAGTCAGACTGCCAAAATTACAAGAAGTCTGTAGAAAAATCCCGTGCTTGATATTTTCAAGAGGATTTGGGCTGAAACTGTCTGTCCTCAAATCAATTGTAGAGGTATTTTTTTGAAATCATTTTGTATATCATTTATAATATAGTACATACTAATATAAAAAATTATATTATAATATTTATGCTATGATACTTTATTATTTAATATTAATATTTAAAATGAAATTAATATTAACATAACAAAAATATAATTTAATATCAAACTTGAATTAATATTAACATAGAAAGAATACAACTTAATTTATAAGACAATTAATATTACTATTAAAAAAATAAGTTTTTTTTTTTAAATTGAATTTGGGAAAAGCGGGTCAATTGAAATTTTAAAATAGGTGGGCATTTTCAGATATCTGATATTATTGGATATCCGATTAGGCTTGGTATTTGCTTTAGCATTACCCAACGTGGGTGGTCAACCCTTTAGGCATGTTTTAGGAGATAGTTCTTGATACCGAGACTTTGACCATGTAGCTGACGACTATTTTTTCACCCAAAATTGATGAAATGAAAAGGGTTTCTTAAAGACATTATCAACTTTCCATCGATATAATTACTGTCAAATTTTGAGTTATGTACGTAATTATTTCTTATTTTTCAATTGAGTTAGCTTTAAAGTCGTAACTGACATACTAATTGAAAAACAACTATAACTTTTAGAGCGTTTAACCTTTTTCAAATCTAAAACACGTGTCACATTCTATGCTTTGGCTACTATAAGAAAAAAAAAATCTTCGAATTTGGTAAAATTTTGAATTAGTTAAGGTGGTTAGACACGAGAGTTTGGATAAATATAAGAAAGGTTTTTTTAATCAATAGTCTTTGAAATCCTATATGAAATATTGGTTTTCAATACAAGGTTTTCGTGTGTCAGAATTATATGCCAGGAACTACTAATTCTGAAAATATCATTGTCAAGTTTTCAAAAAAGTGATACATACTATACTCATAACTGGCGTTCTGTCAGTCTGGCTGCATTTGCAGTCATCACCTTTTGCAAGAAAAATTATAATTAGTTAACCTAATTATTATATTAATTTATAACTTTGATAGTAATAATGATATTAATTTGTAGCTGTCACCATTACTTAATACTTAGAATATCTAATTTTCAAATTAAGATTTAATTTAATTTGTATTATAAAACATTAATTGATAATTAATATTTTTTTTATTTTTTTAAATTTAATGTTAGTGATAGTATAAAATAGTAAATAATATTAAATAGTTGATAAATTTATTATATAATTTTAATTTATTTTATAAAATATTAATTATTATAATATTTATATAATCATATATGATATATGAAAATTAATAACAATTTTGTACATTACATATTAAATTAATATTTAATATAATTTAAAGAATATTACTATATAGTGACTATTATTATATTAAAATATGAAATATATTGTCATTAATATTAAAAGTTATATATATTTAATTATTACTAATTAAATATATCCATAATAATTTTTGTTTGTAATTATGATCATAACTTAATATGTACAACTTTTAACAATTTATGTGATATGTAAAGGTTGTTTATTTTGACCCTCTATTTGATCTTAAGAATATAATGTATTTTATCAAATAATCATTAAAATGTTAAATTATTGTTTAATTTTATATTATTATTATTATGATAGTAATATACATTTAGTTGACATATCGGGTCTTGTTGTTAATGATCTTAAAATCCGTTATTAAATACTATTGGAAATAGTAATTAGTACGTTTGAATCTGGCTTTCGCAATTATATCTTAACAACTACAAAATCCCACATTGTACCGATTACCTTTCTAAATTTGAGTTGATGGTTCATATGAAATCTCTTAATCTCTAATTTGATATGTTCAGGATATTTTACGACTATCTGAAAATGTAGATATTTTTTTAAATTTGGAGACTTAACGATTGTAGTTATTATACTCACTTAGTTTTCATATATATATCGATTTTGTCTAGAGAGGTTGTCGAAGCAAGGGTATAATGGATCAAGAGATTAGGAGACTATAGTTATATTTAGAGAAATAATTATTATAGTCACTAGATCACATAAATTATGAAAACCTATTTGCATATTTTTCGACTAGTGGCATTCCAGTAAGTTATTTATATAGTATAATTAACAGATTTTTAAAAACTAAAATAGTACCGAAAAGTGAAAATTATCTCGTAATCTCTTAGTTATAACCAATAGAAGTCAGCGGTTGTCGCATGAGCGCAAAATTGTAAAATCTTCCCTGCGAACATGCGAGAACCGTTCGATCCTTTGCAAATTGTCAGTTTTGTAGTTCCTTTAGAAACTAGGCTCATGTACTTACACACCGTCACATTTTGTTTAATGAAAGCTCATGATTTTAAAAGAATAACCAGGACCTACCTGACAGATGTGCTGATTTGTATAAAAATAAATGACTCTCCCATTATCGCAAAGGCCTTGCAACAACCGTTCGATCTCATGTTAGATTCAAAACTCAAAGATAACTTTAGAAATAATAAAATCTCTAGGGCTTTTAGAGTTAGGAATATTAAAAAGAGGCCAGACCTAGGTAACGAAATATTAGGAATATCAATAGGGGTGATGATTAATTAAAACATGTGTCTTTTTAAGAAGTTAAGTGATTTTGTAAAAGTAACAGTCAAATAGATTTTAAAAGAGCGACTAGGGTTTTCTTTGAAAAGGAAAGGCACCTAGGGTTTTTTCATGCCTGGTTATTTAATCAGGGCTTATAAATTGACTACAAATATTTGATTTTGTATACAATTTGGAAGAGTATTAATTAAAAAAATCTTTCTTAGATTTTTCACAGATATACTTTCATTGTGTTGACTATTGTTAGTTAATTTTATGGAAAAAGGCTGACAGTTTTCTTTTTATCAGATGGTTGTTGTTAATCTACAAAGCAAATATGTATTCATTGGGATCTTGTGACAATCATGAATGGAGGGCATATCTCATTTTTTTAATTATTTATAATAGAGAAACATGAACATTGTTGGAATAAATGAGATGGGGGTGAATCAGTTAAACACTGTCCCAAATCAAAATGTATAATTCAAAACAAATACTTTAATTCCCACTGCTCGGTAAACAAAATTACTTTCACTGTCTGTGCTTTTACCGATTGTCAATTCTAAACTTATAGTAATTACCAATCAAATCTAACATGTAATATGCAAAATATGATAACAAACAAATATCACAATCAACACATAACACAAGAGGTTTAACGTGGAAAACCTATGAAGGGAAAACCCACCTGGGATAGGCGACCCAAAAATGTTCACTCTTCTGAAGTGAGGTCAGTGAAGACCCAACCCTATTAAAGGTTACAAACACACTATTAGGTGTGACCTTGTTAGAGGATTTTAGACTAGAAGTTATCATCCAACCAATAGTCACTCTGGGGTTGACAGGATAACAATGTTCACTCTAATGAATGATACATCATAAGAATTTCTAAGTCCACTCAGTTAAGAGATTTGAATATGTACAATGGTTAAATATGTAACAGTAGTTGATCTACCTTATTACAACTTCAATTATAGATTACAGATCTATATTATGCTCATACAAATCCTCCTAATCAATATATCACTTCAGATTCAATACTGTGTTAACTTACTATCTGTCGGTAATTGCTCTTTGTAGCTCGGTAACTATTCTGCTTCTCGGTTCTCAATAACTAGTATGATCAGAATGCATGACAACTTCTTCATGTGATAATTCTACAGCTTCTTCTTCTTCCAGCATCCATTTCATAATAAAATCTCCAGTATCTTATATAGACATGTAAAATGTTTTCTTTTCCTCCATTGGATTTTGCCGCTTAATCATCTCCATAGATTTTGTTGCTTTAGGTTTCCTTGGCTGATGTGTCAATAACATGCTTCAATCTGCTCCATCAGATCCTTTTGATTTATGTTAGCCATCGATCTTCATAACAAACTTTATCTATTACCTTAGAATCATACACTTTCCATCTCATCACTTTATCGGCCAAACTGATCATTTAATTCCTTTTTGTTTTGGTCGATTAACAAAGAAATACATCAGTGAACACACTCTCAGTTAATATTGTGCTTGGTATATACTACACTCCATCGGTGTATACTGAAATGCTTTAGTTTACCGACAACATTGCTTTGTGTCTTTCAACTCTATTCTTCATTATAGATGAATACAACATAATGAAGTCAATTCCAGCAAGTCATAGACTCATCAACAAGTTACTCAGTGTATTGTTTATCCTCATCTGACATGTACATCTTCCTCATGTAGATTTCTATGTTCTTCATCTTTTCCACCTTTCTTAAGATGTTTCAGTATAGTAACTTACAAGATAAGTACTGTCAAGCTAGTTGACATCAATGACAACATAAAACTGATTAAATCATCTTGCATTATCTAAACATCAACTCCTTAGTAATCTTGAATTACAGATTCTTCATTTTGGTTCCAAATCAGTTGTAGTTCATCAATCTCTCCCATTGGCATTGATGGCAACTCAAGTAATATGAAATGTGCCATACACATACCAAACATGTATTCTACAACTCTGTAAACAAATGTTGTAAGTTGAATAGACTTAATATATTTAATTACTAAATTAATAAACATTTGTAAAACTATAATTCTTGTCATCAGATATGCTCTTTTTAGTTCTCCTGTTCCTGCTTCTATTCTCAGATTGTCTCTCCCTCAGATAGTTCTCATTGGTGTTGTTTCTCTCCCTGTATTTAGTTCTTCTTTTTTCATATTGTTTATCTCTCCCTTAGACAACAATGCCAAAGAAACAAATAAAAAAATAGCTCTGTTGGTAGCCAAGTAACTCTTTACTATTCATCATCTTCTCTATATCTCTGAATACTGATATCTCAATCTATTCTAGTTCTCCAAACTTAATCACAACCTTGAACATGATTCAAAGTATGAACAATGCTACATCAACATGTATGATCTTTTGATATGAGTAGGTTGATGCAACATCCAGATCACCTTAGTGACCGATAGATAGGGGATGGACCCCAAGTCTAGTCCTCAAGTATTCAAATGTGTCCTTCGGTAGAGGCTTTGTAAAGATATCTGCAAGTTGTTCCTTAGATGTAACAAATTCTAACTTCACTTGCTTCTCTTGTACTTGTTCTCTTAAGTAATGATACTTAATAGATATATGCTTTGTTTTAGAGTGCATCACAAGGATTCTTCAAAATGTTAATAGCACTGGTGTTGTCACAATATACAATCACTAGGTCAGTGATTACCTCATTCGTTCCTTCCAACACTTGCTTGATGTATGAAATGTTTGAGAAATTTGTAGCAGCAGCAACATACTCTGCTTCTACAGTTGACTGAGAAATACAAGCTTGCTTTTTACTAGTCTAGGTTACAAGTCTTTCACCAAAGAAAAATGCTCCTCCAGTGGTGCTTTTTCTGTCATCCACATTTCCAGCCCAATCAGCATCGGTGTATACCTTTAACTCAAATTTTCCTTCCTTAGGATACCAAATGCCATAATCCTCTATCTTTTTCAGGTATCTTAAGATTCTTTTAGTAGCTATCATATGTGACTCTCTAGGGTTAGGAAAAAACCAATCAACAATTCCCACAACATATGCTATGTCTAGTCTACTGTGAACTACATACATTAGTTTACCAATCATGAATTGGTAAAGTGTCTAATTTACCTCTGTAGTTTCATCCTCCTTTGTCAATTTTCATCCAGTAGCCATCGGTGTTCCCACAGTTTTAGCATCTTCCATGCCAATTGTCTTCAATACTTTCTTTATGTATTTAGATTGCGTGATGAATGTCCCATCATTTTGCCGAATCACTCGTAGTCCTATAAATAATTTAATCTCTCTGAACATAGACATTTCAAATTCTTTTTTCATTTCATCAGCAAAGGCTTTTCATATATGATCTTGTCCTCTAAAAATAATATCATCCACAAATAATTCAGCAATAAGAATAGTGTCATCAGTATTACCTTTCATGTACAGATTGTTGTTTTCACTTGTTCTAACAAATCCAATACTTAGCAAGTAAGTATGCAGTCTTTCATACCATGCTCTCAGTGCTTGTTTCAATCCATATAAAACTTTTTGTAATCTACATATCATGTCTCTTTTGTCTAGATCAACAAATCCTTTCGGTTGTTCTATGTACACTTCTTCTTCAAGTATACCATTCAAAAATGCTGACTTGACATCCATTTGATAAAATTTGAATTTTTTTTGTGCAACATATGCAAGTAGCATTCAAACTCCTTCTAATATAGCAATAGGTGCAAATTTTTCACCATAGTCAATGCCTTCTTCCTATGCATATCCCTTGCATACCAATCTATCTTTATTTCTTGTAACTTCTCCATTCTCATTCAACTTATTTCTGAATATCCATTTAGTACCAATAACATTTTTTTCCTTTGGTTGGGGTACTAAACTCCAAGTTTTGTTCTTCTCTATCTACTCAATTTCCTAAGTCATTGCATTAATCCATTCCTCATTCTCTATTGCAACTTTCATAGTTTTCAGTTCAAATTCACAAACTAAGCATGTACCTTGTCTTGCTTTGCTCCTAGTTTGCATTCCAGCTTGTCTATCTCCAATAATTTGTGTCTCAGGGTGGTGTCTCCTAAAAAATCTAGCTAGTATCCTATCTCTTCTTTCTTGTTCATCCTATTCAGGTTCATTAGCTTGCTTGGTAGCTCCATTTTGTTCGTCTGTTTCCTCTTCCTGTTGTTCAACATTGTTTGCTTGCAGACCGGTTATCATAGGTTGTGGTTTTGGTTGATACTCAGGAAGTTCAATGTAAGTGAATTTTTTGTAGTGTTCTAGTTCATTTCTACTATCCTCTATGTTCTTGTCATCAAACTCATCAACACAAACATTAGTACTCTCAATAATCTTATTTGTGACCTTATTGTAGAGGAATATCCTAGAAATATCCCTTCATCTCCTTTTGAATCAAATTTTCCATTTCTCTCATCTTTCAAAATAAAGCATTTACTTCCAAAAATTCTAAAATAACTTACAATAGGTTTGTGTCCAAACCATAGGTCATAAGGCGTTCGGTTGGAATCCTTCTTCAGTTGTACTCGGTTAAGAACATATGTAGCTGTACTAATAGCTTCCCTCCAATATGTCTGAGTGACATTTTTTTGTATCATCAGTGTTCTAGAACAATCAACTATTGATCTATTCCTTCTTTCAGCAATTCCATTTTGTTGAGGTGTCCTCGGTGCAGAAACCTATCTTTTAATTCCATGCTCATTACAAAAATTAGTAAATGCATCAGAGATAAATTCACCTCCTCTATCAAATCTTAAGCATTTAATTTCTTTTCCAGTCTCTTTCTCTACCTTAGCCTTATACCATTTAAAATTTTGAAAAGCTTCAGATTTCTCCTTCAAAAACATGACAGTCATCAGTCTAGTACAGTCATCAACAAAAAGAATAAAGTATCTATCACCAGAACAACTCCGAGTTCTCATAGGACCACATAGGTCGGTATGAACCAACTCAAGTATCTTCTTTGTTGAATAATCTTTGCTTTTGAAACTAGACTTAGTCATCTTACCTTTCTGACATTCATGGCACATAGCATGATCCAGTTTTGACAAGTTAGGCAAACCTCTAACTCTTCTCTTTTTACTAATCTTGATCATGTTATCAAAATTTACATGAAATAATCTTTTGTGCCACAACCATGCATCTTCATCCTTCATTAACAAAAAAAAAGACTAATCAATATCAAGATAAAATAGATTACCTCTGGATTGTGTACCAGTTCTGACAAGTCTTCCTCCATCATCATAGATCTTCACCTTTTTACTCTCAAATGCAAGTCAGTGGCCTGAATTGTTCAACTGTGCCACACTTAACAAGTTATAGTTCAGTCCATCTATCCAATATGCATTTTCAGATTTTAGTCTATCATTAATCATCAGTGAACCTTTACCTCTTACCATATATGGTGCATCATTTCCCATGCTCATAGATCCTCCATTGTATTCAACAAGTTAATCAAATTTTTCTATATCACCAGTCATATGATGTTTGTAGCCACTATCTATGATCCATGTATCATTTATGTCTACTCTAGAGATCAATGCTATCTCTTCATGTTTTTCTTCTTCCTCTGAATCATCTTTCATAGAAACAAATACTACTTCTATATCATCATCAGAGTCAGATTCAGATTCAATATCTTCGGCAATGTAACATACCTTCTTTCCTTTGTCATAACTATCTCAGTTATCTCTTTTGTTGTATCGGTAGCCTCAATTGACTCTTCTCCCATAGCTTCCTTCTGATCGGTCTTTGGATCTATCATCATCTTTCTTATGTGGCCAACCTCTTTACAATTAAAACATGCCAAAGGTAACTTACCTCTATATCTTCCTTTTCCTTTGGGTAATCTTTTGGCCATAAGAGCTTCAAGCTCATCAAGTTCATCATCGGTATTTCTATCACTGTCATCATTCTTAATGTTCTTGCTAGACATACTAATCTTCAAAGAAGACATGAAAGAGGACTCAACAGAAGGATCAATACTATTGTCAAAGTTGTTTAATTCAAAGGCAGTAAGCTTACCGATCAGTGTGTCAAGGGTAAGATTGGACACGACCCTTGTTTCATGAATTGCAGAGATCCTAATCGCATAAACTGGCAACAAAGTTTTGATAATCTTGCTTATAATTGTTTCATCATCAATGACTCCATCAGATGCTCTAATAGCATGTACTACTTCTTTCAGTCTATTTGAATACTGCACTATGTTCTCACCTTCCTTCATCCTCATATCATCAAAATGACCTCTTAGACTTTCTACTCTGGCTCTTTTAACATTTAGATCTCCACTGTATATCAGATTTAACTTGTCCCACATCTCTTAAGAAGTAACACATCCCTTAATGTCTTCAAATTCAGCATTAGTACAGGAGGCAACAAGTTCCATCATAGTAATGTTATGCTCATGCTTGTCTCTTAGTTGATCAAGAGTTAAGGGACCAGTGGGTGGTGCAATGTAGCCATTCTTCATCAGGTCTACAGCTGAGTTTCCAATTCCAGATATGTGCAACAACATTCAACTTTTCCATACTATGAAGTTTTCTTTGTTTAGTTTTGGTACTTCCCTCTTATACATCTTGAGACCTTTGTGCTGAAGGCCTTAAAACTCTATTCTAAGCAACTTAGCTCTAATACCAATTGTTGGAATACCTGAGATTATAGTAATGATAGGATAACAATGTTCACTCTAATGAATGATACATCATAAGACTTTCTAAGTCCACTCAGTTAAGAGATTTGACTATGTACAATGGTTAAATATGTAACAATAGTTGATCTACCTTATTACAACTTCAATTGCAGACTACAGATCTATATTATGCTCATACAAATCCTCGTGGTCAATATATCACTTCAGATTCAATACTGTGTTAACTTACTATCCATCTTTAATTGCTCTTTGTAGCTCGGTAACTATTCTATAGCTTGGTTCTCAATAACCAGCATTATCAGAATGCATGAAAACTTCTTCACATGATAATTCTGCATTTTCTTCTTCTTTCGGCATCCATTTCATAATGAAATCTCCATTCTCTTATATAGACATGTAAAAAAATTTCTTTTCCTCCATTGGATTTTTCTGCTTAATCATCTCCATAGATTTTGTCACTTTAGGTTTCCTTGGCTGATGTGTCAATAACATGTTTCAATCTTCTCTGTCAGATCCTTTTGATTTATGTTAGCCGTCAATCTTAATAACAAACTTTATATGTTACCTCTGAATCATACACTTTCCAGCTCATCACTTTATCAGCTAAACTGATCATTTAATTCCTTTTTGTTTTTGTCGGTTAACAAAGAAATGCATCGGTGAACACACTCTCAGTTAATACTGTGCTCGGTATACACTACACTCCGTCGGTGTATACTGAAATGCTTTAGTTTACCGACAACACTACTTTGTGTCTTTCAGCTCTATTCTTTATTATAGATGAATACAACATAATGAAGTCAATTCCATCAAGTCATAGACTCATCAACAAGTTACTCAGTGTATTCTTTATCCTCATCTGACATGTACATCTTCCTCATGTAGATTTCTCTATTCTTCATCTTTTCCACCTTTCTTCAGATGTTTCGGTATAGTAACTTACAAGATAAGTACTGTCAAGCTAGTTGACATCAATGACAATATAAAATTGATTAAATCATCTTCCATTATCTAAACATCAACTCCTTAGTAATCTTGCATTATAGATTCTTCATTCTAGTTCCAAATCAGTTGTAGTTCATCAGAACATATGATGTGGCAAGGTCGAAATGGACAACAATGGGAAGTGGAATTATTGGGTGTTGATGAAAAAATGGAATTTGAGCATGGTTGAGTAATATGTAGTAATTTATATGGCTTCCAAGTAAGTGATTTTGTGATGATCAAATACATAGATAAGTTTTATTTTGAAGTTCATTTAGTAGAAAAAATTGTTATTTGAAAGATATCAGTGTAGAAAACAAAGTTTGGTTAAGTGAGAGACATTCTTGTACAAAAATGTGCAGTTTGTATCAAGCAATGAGCAATATTTTGGAGCTGTGTAAGTGTCAAATCAAATATAGTCTATTTTGTTGGACAAATGCTTTGTTTATCAAAGAAACTGAGTTTTATCATCCAGTTATGAAGTTATTGCTTATTGGTTGATTCAAACTGCACATTTTGGTATAAGGGTGTCTTTCATCTGATCAATGTTTGTTTTCTGCATTGGTATTTTTCAGACACCAATTTTTTCAAAAATGGAAATGTTGAACTAAGAGTTGGCTATGTATTTGATCAAAACAAATTGACCAAACTGCAAGCCATAAAAATTGGAAAAAAAATTTCAACCATGTTCAAATTGCAATTGTTTATCTTTGTTGTGATTGGTTGGATAGTGATAATTTACTTGTGTTAAAGACATGGAAGGTTGTATATCTAGAATTTGAACCTTATTTAGTTTTCATGCTATAAATTAAAATCTTTTATTTGTAAGAACTTGTACATTTCTAATGATTTTTTTCTGGTTATGTTGCTTTTATCTCTTAGACTAAATATATATTTGTTACTGGTAATTCAAAAAAATCAGATAGTACACTCATAGAGTAAAAAAATGTTGTAATATGTTGAAGAGAAAGTTCTTATAGAGAAAAATCAAATAAGCTTTAAATTAACATTTTTCATTGATAGAAATAATGAAGCCTAAACCTGAAGGAGGTATTGCTTAACTAATTGTAGTTATGCTTATGATCTTAATTATGGTTACGAGGGTTTTTTAGGACATTTTTTTTTAATACCTATTTGAGGAATTGTTATGACTAATTGTTTGTACCATTCTTTAGGTCATGGTTAATGACCAGGAGTTTTTAAGTATGATTATATTGTCATCTTGCAGTGATTTTAGAATTGAGATTATAACAAATTGAGCAAACTGCAAGCCATAAAATTTAACAAAATATTTTCAACCATGCCCAAATTCCAAATTTTTTTTGTTGTCACTGGTTGGACAGTGATAATTTTTGTCTTCTAAAGAAATTGAAGGTTGTATATCTAGTATTTGTACCATTGTTTAGGTCATGGTAAGTGACCGGGCATTTTTATGTATGATTATATTGTTATAGAAGTGGATAGGAACTATAATGAAGTATGAAGAGGTGTGAATGATATATATGAAAAGATCTTATAAGTATCATAGATGATAAGATCAGAGAAGTGATTTCATTAAATGACTCCTCTATTTCTTTACAAAATATTGACTTTGATGAATTGTTCATGATTTATGAAGTTGAAATCTAGTATTTTAGATTTGCTTCTCTGTGAGATTTATTTGGTAAACTTGTTACTGTGTCCATGATTGATGGAATTATATGAAAACTAGTTTTTGTTGGATATTTTTTAGATTTAGGACATTGGGTTTGTGTAAATTGTTATCATATAATTTGATTGAACATGATGTTAGAAACTTGGCTATTCATGTAATGTTTATGATGATGTAAATTTTAAAATTTCAATATAAAAAAGATTTCTAACTATTGTAGGGCTTTCTATTTGTTTAACTGAACTTGTAAATTAGGGTACTATATTTTGATAACATGTTACATTTGGTTGAATAGGTTGATTTATTTGAGTTGATGTATCTTTGTTGAAAGTTTGGTCTATTGTATTATTGGTATTGCATAATTCATTACTCATATGTGGACCCATAAATTTGTTAATAGGAAAATTTATTGCCTTATATATAAAATAATTTGTTGTCTTTTTAGAAATGTATAATATTAGATTGATTGGGCTTGATAAGCATAAATTGAATTATAAATTTAATAAAAGTTGTTCAAAAAGTGAAATTAGACTTTAGTATATGCGATTCATGCTAGGACAATCGAGTCCATGGCGCCTTGTAGCTACTTCTATCTTCATCTGACAAACTTAATTTGAGTGAATTAACAAGATGAACATAACTATTTGACATGTCAATAAAGTATACTATAGCTATTTTAGAGACTAAACATAGTTATTAGAATTTTGATAACATAAATATCTATTTTATTTCTGGTTGAATGAAAGCAGCATATGATAATTGTTTCACCAACAACAAAATAGGCTACAGTCACCGAGTTTCAACAGACTGTATGTTCTGCAACTTTAGAGTTCAAAATTTGAGAATCATGTATACATATTTGTGATTTCAATGAAGAATATACAATAAGGACACACAAATGTGTTAATGTTATGTTAGCACATTTAAGCATCTTTCTTCTTCTTTTCATGTTGTAACATTTGCATTTTGTTGCATACGTGAATATCTTTCAAAACTGAAAGCTGGATGAATTCAAAGTCCTGAAAGTTCATGAACTCTTGAAAGAGTTGTAAAGGTTAATCCTTGTTTTTCTGTGCTTCCAATGTCAATTATTGCTTTTAAAAGGGACAAACCCTATGATTTGTGAATTTTTAAAGCCCATGACATTCACAGAGGTATTTGACAGTGACAACCACTTTTAATTTGTGTGATAGCAATATTCTTTGGATTAGTATCATCCCAAGCTGGACCAATGTAGTTAAAAAATTCAACCACCACTACCAATGGCAGTTGAGGAGGATTTTCACCATTGTTATATATAATAACTTTGATTTTTCCTATAGCACCATTAACTATCCCTATGTGGACACATAAATTTGTACATATCATAACTTGTTGTCCTATACATAAAAGAATGTGAGATTGAAGTTGTTCTTCATCTGCATTCGAGCTCTCAGAATATTTTTGTTGTTCTACTATTGAAAGATCCACAGGCTCATGTAGAGATAATAACATGCACTTATTATGAAGAGCTACCATTTCATTAGTTTCAAAAAGGTTTACTTTAGAATGAAAATCTTCTTGTTCCTCTTTACTGAGAGCAGTACTTGTCCATGACATGAGTAGAATCCAATCTTCAATTATTGGTTCTGCATTTCTTAGATTTGTAAGAAGAGAAAAAAATTGTACCTGAACATCTGTGTTACCAATTTGGTGAAAGTTAGTCTCTAAAGTTATTACTTTTCTGAATGATTTCCATAATTGTCCACGATATGAATTTGAAGCATACATTGGAATATCTTTAACTGGAGGAAGCTGACCCAAATCACCAAAGAGAATCATTGAACAACCTCCAAAAGGAATATGATTTCTATTTGGAAATGCTTCACTCAATCTCATATCAATTCTTTCAAATAATTTAGGACCAATAAAACTCATTTCATCTATAATAATGTACTGAACATAATACAGATTTTTCTATAACTTTGCTAGTTGTTGACCTTGTAATTGTACCATCTCTTTGATAGGAATACATAGAGCTAAATGAATTGTAGATGCCTTGATGTTAAATGTTGCAACTCCTATTGGTGCAAGAAGTAGAACATGTGACTATCCATTGGGTGTTGATTGAGTGAGACTAGCTTTGATTTGAGATATCAGATGAGATTTTCAAGTACCAACTGTGCCTTGTACAATTATCTGTAATGGTTGTTGTACAATACTTCTTTGGCTATGTGATATAGTCATATCATATGATTTTTGTTGTTGGACAAACAATTTATAAAAATTTTGCTGATGCATAACTGGCTTCTGTTGAAAGATTTCTTGATTTGATTGAATGAAATTTGTAATTGTAGCTTTTTGTAAAGGAGTAATATTATTTTACAACCAATTATTTCCTGAATCAAAATTTGGATATCCAAGCATATCTAAATCATTTAAATCTATAGGCATGCCTGGATATAAATGAGATAAAACTTGTCATTCATCTGGTATACTATATTGCATTGCATCTGGATCTGTTGTAGGGATTGTAGGATCATCTGCTTCTTCTGCATCTGATTGTGTTCTACGTACATGCCATGATTCATATGATCTTGAAAAAAATTCCCATTGTTCTATTATTCCATCATCTAATGCTGCAAATTCCATTTCAATATCGTGGAATGGTTTGTATAATAACAGTTCACTCTTGCAAAAATTTGGATAAGAAATATCCTCTCTAGAAGGAATACTGATAAATCTAGGGGAGACTCTAACTTTACAAGGTGATCTTCTTTCTTTCCATTTTTCTTGCATTCGTGTAGCTCTAAATGTCCATCTTTGGGTTATGTCAATAAGATAATATAATTCTAAACTTTGTGGACGTACCATATAATTATCAATTTGGTTTTGGCATAAGCTTGTTGGCATGTCTAATATAGGTAGACGTTGAAGATTTTTTTGGTTCACATTCAAAGATACAAATTGTCTACTACATAGGGATAAGGGAAGCTTTTGTTGAAGATGGCAGGTTTCTTGGGCACTTATATCACAATCAACAAGATTTTCAAGAAGAATTCTCTAAAGTGCAGCTGGTGTAGGCATTGTACCATTCAAAGTTGATGATATTCTACTTAACATTACACAATATGTTTCTAATTTTTGTTCTACTTTAGCTACATATTTTGCTATATACTTGATAACTACATCAATTGAAAGAATAGGTTGACAATCTATATTACCTTTCCAAATGGAAAGCATTTGTATGTTATAAAAGTTTAGTCGATCATCATTGTGTGCTGCTATATGTTTTGGTTTGGCTTTATCTATAAGTGTTAATTCAGATTTTTCTTATGTGGCCCATGGAGCTTTATAAAGAAATGAAATAACATCACCTTTTCTTCTTAAACGTGTCTACAAAGAATATTTTGTGTGATGTTGAATGCGATTAACCAAATCACTGTAATCAAAAGCTACATATGTTTCATATATCATTTGTGTAGTCATCAGATGAGGATCATGAAGATATTTGGAAAAGATCCCTTGATTTCTTTATTGTATGCTTTGTAGATTCCATGCAGATACATATTGGTCTATGTAATCTAAAGCTCTTTGCACTGATAGATCATTATTCCATTCTAAATTTTTAATATCTGATGTATTTGGCAACCAGATAAACCCATGAATATGTGGAGAACCTCTATTTTTCCATTCAGACTTGATATAAATTTAAGTCAGTAAATAAACATGTAATTTCATAGGAATTAATAACCTTTGAAATAGGTTGTTTACCTATACCAATAGTCAGTTGTGTGAAGTAGTTTCTCCAAGACTTCCTCTCAAAATGCAGTGAATCTATGATCCATATATACAGCTGTCAAATGAGAATTTTCAATAATATTTTGTATTCACTATCTTGTAGCTATAGATGGATTTGCTGGTATGGTGGATGTCATGATATTGTGTAAATTAGGCCATTTGGTATCTGTAGCACTCAGGGTAAATAAAAGTGTAGGACAACTAGTTTGAATAACAATGTCTATCAATTTTTCTCTTTGTTGATTCCAAAAAGATCTAGTGCCACGTACAGAAGAGCCAAATCTCATTAGTTGATCTACCAATTTATCATCAGGTACATCTCATAGCTTTTGATGAAGATCTACAATCATTATAGGTAAAGATCCATCCAATTGTTTGTGAACAAAGATAGATGTTGTGGCCCGGGTTCGATGACACATTATAATATTCAATATAAAGTACCAAAATCTTGAATGCTACCCAAATATGTTATCATAGTACCATAGAAGGTGAAGAGCATAATCATGGAGTTTAACTTATTTGATACATGGTTGTTTGAATGCAGCCATTCCATTGGGAAACAAATTTGGAAATGCCATAATAAATAAACCTTCAGTTGTGTATTCATTTATAGGAAAAGGCGTGATAGGAGGCCATGCAATAGATTCTGTTGTTCGACCTTCACCTAAATGCAAAAAAGAACGTATTTCTTTTGTTTCTCTATGTGGAGAAAGTATATTACAAGCAAATGAGCTGTTAAATTCTAGACTCTCATCAAACTCATTTTCTTTTATCTCATCTAACATGGATGAGTTATCTTCAATAGGACGACTATTTTTCACTGCATTACAAATTAGGTCTAAAATATTAGTAGATTGTAAAGGAAATGATGCTAATGCATTTTCATCTATTTGTACATCCCTATAGTATGATTTATTCAATGTTTTATATTGCAATGCTTCATAAACATGGGATCTGCTAACATAAAAACTATATCTTTTATTTCCTATACTCTCTTTGTTAACAATGATTATATCTAATGTATCTATTCAGCTTGGAAACAATGCTAAGATACTATAAATGTTTTGAGGAAAACAAATATTATGACCACTATATTTGTGTTGACCACCTTTTGCATATGTAACTTGCAAAATAGGACTTATTTTTTCTATCAGCATTTGTTCAATTTGTATTAAGATTTTCAAACACAATGGTTGTTCACCTGGATCCATATTTTTCCACTTTGAGAACTGATGGCCATCTTTTTCTGAATTGCATCTGTAGCATATTAAAGTGTCATTTGACATGCGCATTTTAATTTCAGGATATCTTTCCATACAAATAGATCACTTTGTATAGTTTGGAATACCATCTATCTTTCTACGGAATTCTTTTCTGGCATTTTAATAATTTTTAGAGAAAGGTGAACTAAGAATATGGTTAGTTGTATTCATGGAAGTTGTATGATCCTCAATACAATCAGGTATTTGAACTTCTGGCTAGGAAGGATTTTGAATAATAGAATTCGGTAGAGGAGGTGAATTTGGAAATTCAAGTGGTTCTAAATGTGGTGATGTGTTCGAACAATGTAAATCTGAAGCAGAAATTGCAAGTTCAATATTTTGAAAGGTTTCTCATATTCTTTTGTTAATAACAATTTTTTTGGCATCATATCTAGCTCTCTACATTTGATTTTTGTGATTGTTCTTAGATTCTCTTTCATTATTTGCATTATCCATAACTGCATATATAATTGTCTCTTATATGTGTAATAATTGAAAATCGTAAACTTAAAAACAATAATGAGATATGGAAACGTAATTAAAAAAGAATCATGGTAAATTTGGAAATACTAGTTCTTTATAAGTTCTGTGGAGTGCATATATAATTATCATTTATATCTGTAATAATTGAAAATCATAAATTTGAAAATAATACTAAGGTATGGAAATGTAATCTAAAAACAAACATGGTAAATTTGGAAATATTGATTCTTTATAAGATCTATGCATATTGTATTCACAGAAAGTAAATGGAAACTTATTAGAAAAAATAGAATAATAATGTAAAATGTAAACATATACTAATATTAAAGTAAATTATATAAACATTTAAAGAAATTCAATATATCATTACGACATAGTTTTAAAAGATATAAAAACATTTATATATTTCCCAAAATCTGAAACAACATAACATTAACATGATACAGTTTATTGTCGAATAAACATATATACACAAACATATTATTAGATACGTTCAATATTACAAGTAAACTATTGTCTTAAGAAAGATTCAAAGCCAAAACAATAATGCTTTGAGTTTCTTGCCCAACGAAAGAAGATGTCTAGATAGTTAGATCAAATACAAACTCAGAATCATACAGATTATCCAAAAGTTGTTTATCTACACGGGTTCAGCTAGCAGTAGCTGAAAATATGTTGCATCCACACCCAATAAAGCATTTGCAGGGCCTTCAAAGGTAGTAACATTATGAAGTTCTCCTAATGGATTTTGTAAATCCATATTAAGCATGTAGGTGAAATCACATATTAGAATATGAAGACAACATTTAGGACATTCATATGTCCCAGTATGATTCTGAATAACATTTTTTTTACATTTTTTGCCATCCATGATTCGTGGACATGACATATAATAAAAGTTATCCAAATTAAGTCTACTAATTTGTGTTGTTACGCAAACAGTCCAATCACTGAATGGAAATCTTTTTTTAAAATGGTAGACATTGTCTATCGATTTGTAAATCTAGCAAGTACTATTGGCTCTTTAGTCAGAGAAATAGAAGATTGATCTTGTCCTATTCCTATACACCATGTTAATAGAGCAGTAGTCTCAATCAAATTTGGATTGATAAGAACATTGGTTGAAAAAATAGTATCCAATGACTTACCAGACCATGAAAGCAAATGAGCAGATTTAATTAAAAGAATAATTATTTTACTTTCCCTAAACAAATTGAGAATTTGGTGTCCTTCATTAACACAATGATGTCCCCATAGAGTCACTTCAATAAAGTATCTAGAGATATCTTTGATAAGCATATTACATTTTTTATTTTTGTACCATTTTTTTTTCTAATGGTACTTGACGTATTGATAGAAACAACAATTCCAATCACATCTACTAGTGAATTAACAGGAAAATTTTCTAGAGATTCAATGCTTTTGATATGGTAATCATGTTCAGGAACTAAAAATTGAACACATGTGGAATGTATGATTGTTGAAGAAACTTGAAGAACTATTTCATATGGATTGGTTGAACTATTGAATTTTGTATTTGCAACTTTTACAAAACCATTAGAAATCAAATAAAGACGATTTGATTGAATAATTTCATAAAAATTATCAACCAATTCATTGAAACAAGTTATATGTATACCAGTTCCTTGTTTGTCTATAAATTCAAATCTGAATACTTTACCCTCTTTAGAGCCTTTTTTGAAACAATGGATAGGTGATTTTTGTAAAGCACGACCCTCAATAGTCCATAACTTGTGGTATGAGGTCAGAAGTTTTATGGGAATTATGTTACATGAAGAAGCATCTAAAACTCCATGACTGCTAGATGATGCTATCTATTTAGTACCTTGTACTATAGATACTGGAGATCCAATAATGTCTTATTTATTTGACACTATATTCAAATTATCAATTAGGATAGCCTTGCAAGTAGAAAGAAAATAGATATTTAATAAAGTTTTATAATGAAATTTTCATAAGTACAATAAAATATAATTAAATAATTGGCATACATGTAATTGTGGAGTTTCTTGCAAGAGTATTCTTTGATGCAAACAATGGAACCTTTAACTAAAGCCTCCTCCAATACAAGTGTGTTAAATTGTTCTGACAAAAGCGAAAAGTGTGTAGGCACACCATTAGAAACTTCCAGATGATATTTTGTACTTGTAGTGTGTTTTTGTTCAATAGAATGTAATGATACAATTTGAAAACATGGTTCCTTGATGCAAATACCATCCATTATTTGACTAATTCTCCTTTTTTTAATAAGGCCATTTTTGTTACCTATTTAATGGTAGATAGTCTGATGTTACTAATCAAAACTATATCATTAATTTATACACTATATTTCTCAGGGATTCATTCTTGAAAAAAATATGTACACATCATTTTCTGACACAAATAATTTTTCCAATGTTCAAATCATATAAGTTATGTATTTACTGGTAAACTTTAAAATTGTAATTTTGTAAAATAATATCTAAACTGTAATAAAATGTGAAAGTTTGAGCGAAATATATGCAAACTTTAAAAATGTAAATTGATATTATCTAAGAATTCAAGAAAATGCACAACTCTAAAAATATAACTTAAAATAACCTATGTTAACAATGCCTCCATAATGATCAACTTGAAATGTCTCAATGCTCAGGAAAATGTATATATTTGATATCTGTATAAACGCTTCTGTAAAATATTTTGGTGGTTCAGAAAATTATTAGTAGAATAGTTCTTATATAGGCTATGATGACAGTCAATTAAGGTGGTCATGTTGAAAAGGAAAAGGAAAAACTGTTACCAACCAAACCGTTTAACATTGAATGCAATTTAATGCATTTTCAACAACTATGAGCTATATGAGGAAAAACTTCAAATACAACAAGGACGAACAGTAATTGAGTAGCAATAAATAGTCATTATTAATCATTGATCAACTATTTATGTCGATATCCAAAAGTCTTCTATATTTAAACATAAAAAATATCTTGATACATATTCGAAAAAGTAATTATTCACAGATATAAAAAGTATTGTTTCAATTTTTTGCACTTTAAACCATTGTGAGAGAGTACGCCTGCAAATACTTCGAAGTGGAACGTGTGCTCAGATCAATCCAAATGTATATTTTTTTAATGTATACAATTATATTAATCATAATATTTTATCTAAGATTGTTGATAGATATTAACTGCCAATAAATTTGAAAAGGAATGCGTATGGTCTTTGCTTTCTTGTTGTACTTTTTATGATAACCAATGAGTACAATGAATAATATACATGTTGATTTTATGGTGTATTTTTGTTGTTATTATATCAATAGGGCTACCTTTTATTGTTTTGTATAACTTGTCAATGTCACATATAGTAGTGACTGGCATATATATATCCGATGATCGAAAACATTACATTCAAAGCTAATATTTGACTAAGCTATCATTATCCAAATAGAGTATTTATTAAAAAAATCTTTCTTAGATTTGTGATAATTGTGCTTTAATTGTTCTAACTGTTGTCAGTTACTTTTATGTATAATATCGATGTCGTCTATTGCGAAATGTGACACTATTAATCTATGTGACATATCATACAGTAACAAATTTATCAACTTAATTATAAGTTTTGAAAATAATTAAAAGTTTTCAATTTTGTTTGGATATAAATATTAATATACAATTTATTTGAACAAATAATGATTAACATGTTTCATTATTGTTCAGTTTAAATTGGGCAGATGCTTATTTTATGAAAATCCACAGGAATAAATTTTAAAAAATTATGTTAAATGCCTTGAATATTACTTGTTGTTTGAATAGAAGCTTACAAGAGTATAACATAAAACCATAGAAGAGTATATTATAAAAGTAAAGACCAAATAACAAAATAAGAGAGAAACTGTAATGTATTTTGTTAAAATTAACATTGTTTATATTCAACATTCAATCTTTCTCAATTAGAAATTACAATTGAATATATATAGTTAAAACATCTTCGAATCCTTTGTAGAATAAGAATGTAAAAAGATTCGAATATTTTTAATCTTCAATTTTAAAACAAGAAAAAAAAAAAAAACAATTCATGCTTTTAGGTGAAAATAAGCCTGTTTCTATATATACAAAATTTTAAGTTCAAATTGTTAGGCATAGATGGAAAGACAAAAAACTTGTGGACTCATTTGATCTTAGTTAATTGATAATCGACACCTTTGTCTCAAAATTTTGTTGATAATGTCATTGAGTTATTACGAGATATGGTGACCACCATTACAGGAGAACCTACACAATTCTTCATAAATAGTTACCATCCTTGTAATCATAGGTTAGGTGTCAGATTCCCAGGTAAGTTGTTCATTCTTCATCAAGAATGTCAAGGTCAACTGCTAGAGTCCTTTTCTTCTTGGGCTTTGTAAGGGAATCCCATTCAGCTATTTGCTGCTCTGTGGACCACTGAAATTCTTGAATGCTTTGCAGTTGTGCCTTTTGTCTCTGCCATCTTTCATCTGCAATTTGTTTCACATCTAAAATGAACTTAATGAAGTCCATTCTTTCCTTAATAACTTCATCAAGAGTTAAATTGAAGCAATCCATATCTAATTCATTGGTATTATTAATAAACACCTCTTTTTTAGGTAGTAGTGAATCAAATTCTAATATCGATGTATTTAAATCCTTTACTGCTCCATCTTCTGCCTTGATATTTGGGATAAAGTTGTTTGAATTAGGTCCACACATTAATGCTCTCACCTCAATTTGATTTTCTTTACCCTTAAAAAAGGATAATGTTATTCCTATCTGATCAATCTCTTCCTTTACTTGCAAAACTATTTTTGGAATATCTGTCCTTAGGTGTTGTACAACTTCTAGTCTTTCAAACAATGAGAGCCTTGCTAACCAAGTTCCAAAATAGGGATTCAAAATACTAACAAAATTGTTAACCTCTATTTGTAATCTAGGTAATTTATTATAGGAAATGTAAACGATATCTACTTTTTCCTTCAAAACTTGTACTCTGTGTTCCAAAATTTTATTGAGTCTTTGCAGTACTGCTTCATTCTTCTCTATAGTGCTTTTCTCTCTCACTACAGTTTCTTCTTCTCCCTCTACACTTTGGCACTTTGACATCGTAGATTGTTCAGGGGGTGGAGGGGCAATCACAGGCATGCATATTATTTGTTGATTAAAATTCTCTACTATTTTCTCTAATGTCCTTTCTTTCATGATGTGCAACTCTCTATCTCTAACTATTGCACTGTAATCTTTAAAAATTTTCTCATATCTATCTGAGAGTTTCTTTGATTTGTCTTCATTTAATCTTGCAAAATGAGTGAGCACTTGAGAAATCTCAAGGTCACCAATGTTGTGTATTGACCATATTATTTTGTCTTCATCCATCTTCTCTTTCACATTTAAGAGAGAGGGCTTATGTTCCTTGGGATATAGGCTCCACATAGCCAATGCTTGATTTTTTGGGCTATACCCAAATCCTTTGATTATATCTCCTACTTGGGTTTCTGAACACAAATTAATTTATGGTTGCCTTCTTATTTGGTCTATTATAAATGCAAAAGAAAGATCCCAACTAGGTACAAGTAACATTTTTCTTGTCTCTACTAACCTCCTTGCTTCTCCAGGAGTGATTGTTTCTGATTCAGGATCATAATCCTTCAAAAGCTTGAATGGCTTCTTGTGGCACTTGGCCTTCTTGTGTTATCTGCATAGTAGAAGCAATCTATTGTTTTTTATGCCATAACAAGAAGTTTTTGAATTCACTAGTTTTTATAAATTCATCATCTTTTAAGAAACCTTCTTGATGAATCAATCTTTCATCTTGGCACAGAGCTAGAGGCAACTCAATTTCTTCTACTATATTTTTTTATTTTTTCCTGTCTTATCTGATCTTCTTCCTCAATTGGTGATCATAGGTCCTGGTGATAGTAATTAGAGTTCCAACTCTATATTTTTTGTTCTCAGTAGCATATACTTGAGAAGGGTCTCTTGTTTGTATTTTTGATCTTTTAAAAGGAAGGTAATCAGTATGTTCAGTATTTGCAAGTTTTGTCAAATTCACAACTACATTTTCATTCGTGTCTTGTTCAATAAGAAGTGGTTGTTCCATGGCAGGAAGGTTATGCACTGAGTAACTATCATCACTATCTTCTTCATATTTTGAAGAAGAATGCTCCTCATTTTCCCTCTCCTTATCATCAATTAATCCCTCCATAGAGTTGATCAAAGCATTGAAATTTGCTATCATCTGATCTAGCCTTTGCAAATAAGGCAACGTGGGGAAAAAGCCTCCAAATGGAATTTCCTTTTTCATGAGGTGTTTTTCTAAGGACAAAAATTCTTGTACTTGTTGTGTCCTTCTTTGTATTTCATTTTCATCGAGGATATTCCTAATGATATCCTCTTCAAGACATTTATCATGTCTATTGCTAATTGGAATGCTGGGAGTATAAAATTTCCTTCCATTAACAATAAAATATTATGTATCTACATATCTATAGAACACAACATTCATTTTAAAGTGGCCTAACCACTCATTTACTTTGTTCAATGTATTCTTTCCAATTGTGAAGTTGGAACTTTGAACTATCTAGGGGTAAAAGTACCTTTTTTGTGTGGAGCCAAGAGATCCTTATCAGTCAACATGAGTTGCCAAATGAACTCTAGTAATGCAATCCTTGGTGGCACATAAAATGGAAAAAGATGAGGTGGTTGGGGGAAACCATAGACTTTGATAATTGTAAATGTTTTTTCATAATAAAAATCTCCCCAATTGTAATTTCGAGTCCACTTCTCAACAAATTGACAAGGTCTTAATAATTGCAAAACCTTAACCAATAGTCTGGGAAGATTTAATCCCAAGATCAACAAGATTGGTTGTACCATGCAATTGTGAAAAGCACAAAAATCAAACCTGCTTGAAGTAAAATTCCATGCCTTTATCCAAAATTGGACTTGATTAGGTTTCCCATTCCACATCATCTTATGCTAAAGGTATTCTAAATGCATCATATTGTAATTGTGATACAAAATAAGATGCATTAACAAAGAGTAATGCATAAACCTAGGACATGGCTCTTTCTTTCAAATAGACTGAAGACCTTCATGCATCCTACTTATTACATAGCCCACATAGTCATAACCTCTATTTACATGAGGACTTTGTAAATCCATTACCATCATTAGAATATCAGACAAAATTATGTCTGGACCACCATCCACCCCCAACACTCTGCACAATCCATATGCAATATACTTGATATAAAAATTCAAGTCTTTATAGAAGTATGGTGCAGACCCTGGTGTTGCCGCAATGTAATTTCTATTTGGTTTAGGCACATGAACATGAATATCTCATGCAACTAGGGTTGACTCCCTAACATATCTATTTGCTTGAACTTGCAAATTGATCTCGGTAGCTATTGGGATATTTATACCAAAATCCTGCATGAACAAATTTCTATCTAAAGTCACCAGGGCTGAGTGATCATCTTTCCTTATTATTTTTTACAAAGGGTCATATATGTTTGCCAATTCAATTAGAAAATATGTATCTAAAAAGATGTATGGTACTATCAACCTAGCCAATCCTGAGGTCCAAGGGTTTGATATGGGCACTGGGCTTTCAGAATTTTTATAGAAATATCTAAATAAATGTATTCTAGATACATCATGTGTTTTTGCATCTCTACGAAATGCTAGATCATCAGTGAAAATATCATCAGTGAAAATTTCATCACTGACCTTTTTGTTTTGTGTAGACCCCGGGAGCAAAGTGAGGAACTCATCTGAATAAATTTCTTTCCCTTTATCCTTGGCTCCCTTATTAGAAGAAGCCCCGCTCATTGTTGCCTGACTGATATTGATGAACTGTTAAAAAAATTCAATGCTCGATAAATTTATAATTATTAAGAGTTAGTTGTATTTATGTTGAAGAATTGAATGCATTACACCTTTTATTACTGAAGCTCTATAATTAATGTTACTTGCATCATTATTTGCCATGTTCAAAACTCAATTCACTACCCAAGAATGAACAAAGTGACAGGTAACCTAATTTTTTTATTTTCTGGACATTGAGCAAGTCAAGAAAGCTTGTCAGATGCTAAATGATATAATCTTTTAAAATTTATTTTGAGACTCAGTGACTGTGCGAAGAAAATAGAGGTCCTGAATATTTTAACTTCTAATGATTTTTTCTAATGATTCGATGACTACAATGACTCTCTTAATCGCAAAAACTTTGAGGACTTTTATTTTTAAGGTTATTGTGTTACTCATTGTACTTATATGTTAGTCATTTCTAATAATGATTTTGTATTTTAAGGTGTTTGCCTTGTTCACTAGTAAACGAAAGTAGGTTTTGAAGGTTCTAAATACTAATTCTGATGTTATTTCATTACGGAATTTGAGGTAGTTAAATTGTAAATCTGATATGTCAAATAAAAGAATTGTACTATAATATTGACAATAATATAAAAATGAACAATGATGGAAGATGTTAATGATTATTTGATAAAATACATTTGTACTTTGTGCAGGGCTGATGACTTGCACATTTACTCGTGAGGCATTAAATTATTATATTTTGTAGGAAGGTGAAGGACAAGTTTAGAGATCTAGTGATGAGTTTAGTCGGTGAATTTCAAGATAGTTTGACGGTTAGAGAACACATTTGGAGAGCTGGAGATAACCTTGGTCTCAAAATCTCCCAGTTAAATCGGCTAACTCCCAAACATCTGAAGAATGGGAGAATGCCCTAGTCGTGCATTCTCCCAAATTTTTGGCATTTAGAAGTTTAATTCAGAGATCGTGAGAAAAGGGTATAGTCGCGCATCAAATGGTTTTTGTTGGCATATCAAATTTAGTTGTTGATGGCAACTAAATCCGAAATTAATTATTTTTAGTTCTCACCAAGGTTGTTATTTGTAAAAATCTGTCAGGTACATTGTATTTATGCTTTACCAGATTGCTTATAGTCAGAAAGTGTACAAATAATGTGATACATAAACCAATATATTGAACTTTCATGACCTTATTGCTTGAAAATGCTATCATACTTCCCTCTCTAATTGTGGCCTTGTAAAATGAAGGAGGATACTTGTAATTGAGTAACAATAAGTCTTACTCAAACAATAACATACTGGATTTAATAATAACAAATAAATGATAAGAAAATACTAAATGATGAGCATTCATTGATTGATTCTCCATTATCATTTTTTGAAATACTACTTTTTAAGTCACTCTACTTAAAGAATTTTGACAAATTCAGATCAAAATGTAAGGAATAGAAATAAAAACTTTTCGAACACTGATCTCTAAAAAATAGCTCCACTGCTATCCAATGCCTTATGCATTGGGTAACACCTTTACTGCAAACTTTTGATACACAAACAAATACATTGAATTTGATGACCTTGTCCTTTAAAAATTCTATCACCCTAAAACGTATTTTATCAAAGGAATTCTATATTCATACTACTTATTTATATCGTTATCTCAAACATAAAGAATTTATCCTATGCCTAAACCTGATTTAATCTGATTCTGGATCAGACCTGAAGAACATCAACACATAAACAAACAATATCTATGCAATGAATTTTGACAATTCATAACTCAAAGAGAAATACGCAAAGGAGAGATATAAATTTTGAATTTTATTCAAATGCTATATCAATATCATGTATACCAAATGTTTTAAAATGCAAATTGTCTGATTTCAAACTTGATCCAGCAATATTGGTCTTTACTAAAATTTGCCTAATACACTCTGTAGTATGCTAGATTCAAAACTTGTCAGTAAGAATCTCCAAGTTTTGGTCCTTATAAAATGATCCTGATAATTCTTTTACAGAAATAAGGATTGCATATAAGCTTCAGATTTTTCTTAGAAAAGCCAAAAATTGTCGAGCATATAAGACAAGGAAGGTAAATATAAAAATAGGAACTGATACTAAGCCTGGAAATGTTGTTGAAGGCTTATGTGGATAGAAAACTTTCCTAACTGTATCCAAGACCAGTACATCATCTATATCCCACTCTACATGGATAAGCACTCTTGATTTTGTCACCAATTATCTACCATGTTCTAAAGTGATCTTCTCACCTTTCAGTCATTGTCTTCTTTACCTCTCTTTCTATGATCTTTAGATCCTTATCTGGATTCTCGTCATGCCTTTTCAGACATGCCTCCTAAAAATGACTCATGTGTAACTTCCATAGAAATTGCATGAACGCCCTAGCCTTTACAAACACTAAGCATTTTAGTAAAATAGTTTTGGTTACTTAGTTCATCTATATATTATAGATTTTTTATTGAAATAATTTTTAATACTATAACATAGCAGTATAGGTTTAGAGCTACAAATATTTGAACCTTGTTGCATTCTTATTTTAACAAGGATTCCAAGATGTTTTAACTATACATTTTTGAATTGTGATCTGTTATTGAGCAATGTTGAATGTTAAATACAATTATGAAATTTTCAAGAATATTTCGAGACAAAAGTGTCGGTTATCAATTAAGGCACATTTTTTAGGTTTTGAGCTATAAATATCTAAAGCTTGTTGTTGTTATTTATTTATTATTTTTATATTTTACTGCCCTCTCCAGTTGTGGCTTTGCAAAATGAAGGAGGATACTCCTAATTCAGTAAAAACAAGTCTTACTAAAACAATAACAGAGTGGATTTAATAATAACAAATAAATGATAATAAAATACTAAATGATGATCATTCATTGATGGATTCTCCATTATCATTTTGTGAAATACTACTTTGTAACTCACTCTACTTAAAGAATTTTGACATATTTAGTGTAGACACCTAAAAATCCTTTAGAAAATAAAGTATTTTTATTTTTTGAAAAACCTCTGATGACATCATCATTTATTAATTAATTAATTATTTAATTAATTTATTTATTTTTATGTCATTAAATCCCTTTATCTTAATTAAAAATATTTAATTAAGAAATCCCTCCCAAAAATGTTTAAATCTTATTTAAACACCCCTTCCCTATTTATTAATTATTTAATTAATAAATTGACCAAAAAACCAAAAAATAAATATTTTAATGTATTTTTTCCCAAAACCTTAGAAATATCTTAAAGATCCTAAACCTCTTCTAGAAATTTCTAATCTCACTTTAATTTTAATTAAAGGGTGATTCCACCATTTCCTAAGCCTAATCCTAACTCCAAAACATTTATTAATTATTTAATTAATAAATTGACCAAAATAACAAAAAATAAATATTTTATTTATTTTTTCCCAAAACCTTAGAAATATCCTAAAGATCCTAAACCTCTTCTAGAATCTTCTAATCCCTCTTTAATTTTGATTAAAGGCTAATTCCATCATTTCCTAACCCTAATCCCAACTCAAAAATATTTAATTAAGATTAAATATTAAATCCTCATGTTTATTAAAAATATTTTAATAAATATCCTCAAAACCTAAAACCTTTTGAAATAAATAAACCTTTATCTATTTCCTAAATTCCTAGAATGTCCTAGACTCTTCTAGAAAGTCTTCATCCTCATCCAAAGCCTAAACTCTTCTAGAAGAAGTCAATCCTTATCTTTGACCCAAAATCAACCCCTAACCTTACCCCAAACCCTGACTCAACCTCCTAACCCAACCCTTTCCAAAATCCTATAAGTACTCCTCATTTCTAAGAGCAAAACACCAATTCACTTTCATTTAATAGCATTGTTATCATGTTAAATTAGCTCTAGCTTTAGCATAATCATCCCTAATTGATAGATTTTCAAGCTTTCTTAACTCACATCTTAGCATAGAACTAATGGATTAACGTAGTTTAATTCTTGTTTATGCATCATTTTAACATCTATTTTGGGTTTAAAATCTACTTAATCATATTAGTGCATGGGCGCATCTGTTTAAGCTCAATCTGAATGACTTTGTAAATTACCATTTGTCTTTGTTAGGTATATGATGTTTAGGCTAACATTTGACATGTCTATGCCTTTCGAAATAGATTAGGTTTGCATCGATCACATTTTGGCATGTTCGGTGTGACCCACTTCACAGGTTCATTCAACAACATCTCATTGAATTTCGCATTTTTGGAAGATTTGGAGCTTAAAGGTGGAGGAGATAGTTGGGTTCATTCTTCTTGTCTATAACACATTTCCTCTATGTCTTTCTATTCACCCTTCTTCTATTCGTAAAAACTTGCCTTATTCTTCTAAAAAATCCTCTAAAAAAATCCATTCTTCATGACAAAAAATTGAAGTTTTGTGTAAAAATCAGCGTTTCATTTATTTTGTACTACCATAAGATCGCATCTTGTAAGTCCCAGATCACATCTGGGGCATCAGAAAATTAGTTAAAGTTGGTTCAAAAATGAACAAAACAAAAATCTACAAATCTGGTTTCAGTGCTTAAAATTAACATCAAACTCATTTTTTGAATGTCTCCAACTTAAAATCAATCAATTGAAAAAACGTAAACCAACTCAAGTCATTAAATCCTAAAAAGGCACAAACAACATTTCTAAGGTTTTAGTTAAAAAAGAGCATCTCTTTCCAAACAAAATCTAGGGCCTTAGAAATCATTCATGAAAAATAGGAACACATCTATCTTTTTGGTGCATAAAAAGGACTAAGGGTTTGCATATCATTTTCATTCATTTCCTAAAAAGTCCTAAAAAAGCTAAAAGATTCCTAAATTGGTCCTAAAAGCAATCAACATCATTCCTATAGTCTTTCATTTTGCTAAAAATGAACTTCAATCATGCAAATCTAGGACTTTAGAAATGTCATCTTTTTTTTTACAAACATCTTGAGTGCTTTTTCAAATTCATGCATCAAAGTTACTCTAGATGCTTATCCTTTAGAAGCAGAAGTCAAAACAAATCTTGAGTGCAAATAAGGGAAAAGACTTAAAGTCCTAAAGCGTCATAGTCCATTTGAAAATCCAACACATTCTTGAGTGCATTAAAAGGTGAAAGAACAAAGCATTTCTATTCCCTCATTTTCAGTTCAAGAAAACACAAAATCAAATCTTGAATGACTTAAGGACCAAAAACAAAGCACTTCAAAGTTCTTAAAACAACACACCAATCTCAATCTTGAATGCTCAGGAAAAGAACTTGCAATCGCTCAAAACGCTTACTTTTTGGAGAAAGAACAACTCAAAATCTAAACACTTGTGTCTTCAAAAGTTTTCAATAAAAACACACTTAATTCAATTTGGAAAAGAACTCTTCATGGTGTGCATCTAGGAGCTTTCATTTTTTGCAAATCCTTATTAAAGTAAGCAACATAAAACACTTGAACTCAGACAAGTTCACTTGTTTTTCTTTTAGCGAGGCCTGTCCTGGGAGAAAAGTGCTTCCTCTCTAGAGAACAACCTCAACCAGTATCTTCCCCAATCGGTATATAAATAAAGCACTGAGTAAACTCTTGCTTATATCTCCTCAAGCTTAGGTGAGGCATGTTGATGGTAGCCCAAGGTAGGTGAATCATCCCTACTATTTCAACATGGTCAACTAGGCTCTTAAGTGAGTCACGTGCGTACAAACTAATTGGGGGGACTCCACAGAACCATTAGAAACCTAATAAAATAGAAGCTACCCTATCCACATCTAAAGGCATCAAAATCCTTGTGCAAGGACCGATCCTTTTCAAAAATCTTTATTGAAATCTATCCTTTTCGATTAGAGAACATCAAACCAATCTACAAACTTGATACTCAGAAAACTTGTAGAGAAACTCTTGGAATCAGATACCCAAAGCTTTGTTATCAGAATTTCCCCAAGTTATGCCCAAACTGATCAAACATCTAAAAGCTAAATTGCCCAAATCCCAAGCCTATCAAGAGAAGAAAGTTGCAAAGGCAAATCTTAAAAGCCATCAATCCTTTGTCCAAGCAACCCAAGCAGAAGAAAAGTATAAAGAAAAGCTTGATAATATTGGCTATAATACAAGAGTCAAACAATTTTCTTACCAATTTCAAGTAAACCATCACTACATCAATATTGAAAGAGAAGATTAGCTGGATCCATCACATCTCCCATTCTACCTTCAGATCTCAAATCCTATCTCGATAGTTTTTCATCCTAGTTTCATCCTTGCATCATCACCAAACCTTAGTTGCATCCTAGAGTCCTTAGTTTCATTCATCATCATCTTCTTAGCACCATCATAGATCATCCATCCCAGTCGCATCTACATCATCATTTTAGAAATAGCAGTGGTTCATCATCCTTCACCCTCATTCCATCAACAATCCACCAATTAGAATCCCAAATCCTTGATCCAAATCCAACATCCATTATCCAAATCAGAACCCACCATCTTTTGCACCAAATCCAGAGATCCAAATCCAAAAGAACTTAGTGATCGAAACCTTTGAGTTGTTTCCATCCCCTATCCTAAATCATAAATCATCCCCTTTTTTTGACAGAGCATTGTCTAAAGGAAATCCAACTTGTCCTTGCACAACCTCATCATCTCGAGCAAGAGATTGGCTTGCATTAATAAGAATCTAGTTGACCAAAGATCATTAGTCTATCCTAGGTTGTCCAAATCCTATCACCGATCCTCCATCGGGAAAAACAACAGCTCATTATTGACACTTAGTAATCTTCCACTAGCATCCCACCAATCTTCCACCCAATCTTGACCCAAATCAGAGCATCCCACCAAGCCTACATCATCACCAAGCATTTCACCAATCTGTCACCATCTTCCGCTAATCTTCCACCATCCCTGATCCAAATCCAAGCATCTCACCAATCCTTGCATTGCATTCTAGAGATTTCATCATCCTTAGGAGTTACTTAAGCTTGCATCCATCATTCTTTAGAATCTTTAGGAAACATCTTGCATCCATCTAGCGTCTGCATCTCCATGCCTATCGAGACAAGATCTAGATCTAGAAAATGGAGGAACATGGATCCTTATCCAACTGCCATCTCATCTGATCCCAACACTTCTACCAGTGCAATGGTAGCTTATGATCCTAAGATATAGCAAATTGGCAATGCATGGGATGATCCCAATATCCCCTTGGCTCCTCTTGCAATAGAAACATTTATGAATCATCCAGGGAATCCACCAGTAGTCAATACACTCATGGCCCAAAACTAGTAGAGCATGTTAACTAACTTTGCACAAGCGCATACTCCCATTTCACCATATCTCCATCCTCACATTCCGATGAGCACTATCCACATCCCAGCACAAGTATACTCTCCATTCATCCAACCATTCCCTGATCTAACCTTGCAAACATCTCAAGAAACCTCCACCATTCCCCTTCTTTTGTAGGGAAGCTTCGCCAATCCCATATCATAAGCTGTAACACCATCTGCTCCATTCCCTATAATAGGTACATCATCATCTACCATGTCCACCCAAGCTCTTGCTCAAATCCAACGCTTGTCACAAAATCAACTCCCACCTCTTACACAAGTTACCTCACAAGCAATTCCACCATCTTACATAGGCCAAACAACACCTTTCACTTCGAGAGGGATGCAATCATCCTTCCCCTTCACCCCACAAGCCTCTGCATCCACACCATTCTTTCCTGGAGGGATGCAATCATCTTTTCCTTTCACTCCACAAGCTTCAGCATCCACACCATCATTTCCACGGTCAACGCAATCATTTCCCTCTTTCTCCCAACAAGCCTCTACATCAACATCATCTACTCCAGGGGTAGTGCAATCATTCCCCCTTCATACTTAGTAAAATTCCACATCAACATTCCCCTTTACATGGGGAATGCAAGCATTCTCTTCATTCCCTCCCTAGCAAGCATCTACCCAAGCACAAGCCCAACAAAATGCCTTCACCGCAGGAATACCTTCTATGGGTTTTTCAAATCCACCATTCATGTCCCAAACTCCCATCACATCTACCTTCCCGACATCTGCTGCAACACAATTCCCACTGCACACTGGTTCTCATTAGGGCCTCACTCAAGAAGACATGAAAGCCTTTGGCATACCAATCCACTCTCCTACATCCATGTTTGCAAACCAACAAGCCACCTTCTCACAAGCAACACAACAACAACCATCATAGCCTCTGCTAGCTTCAACCTTTGCAAGCTATCCATTCACAACACCGAGTGCTTTTCAACAAGTTCCTCCACCTTAGTAGCCAAGTTCCTCTCATTCCACAAGTTATCTTTCCTAATCATCTTTTTCTTCTAGATTCCCTACATCAATTCCACCCTTAAGCAATGCACGAATGCACCCAACTTATATCATCCAACCGCAAAGCCAAGTTCAGCAAGGGACATCTTACCAACAAGCTACATCATTCCACCAGCCTCCCCCACAGCAACCATACTTCCCATCATGACAAAAAATCCTTGTCATCCCACAACACCAGCAAGCGGTTCCATATCCTCCACCACAATATACCCCAACACTGCATCAACAATATCCTCCCAAGAAAACATCACTCCAAAATCCACTCCAATCTACATATCTCGCTAGGCCATCTCCTTATCCCACTCCATAATACCCACCTCAAAATCATCCTTATTTACCAGCACCACTAGATCCTTTTCAAATAGGAGTACCCATTCCAACACTAGTCCCTTCCGAGTGGGAAGAAATGAAGGAAGCTCTCTAGGAGATCCAAACTGGTATAGAGAATAAAACCTTCAAGTTTGAAGAGGTGTGTCCTTACCCATTTGATCAATCAATCACAGCTGTTTGTTTTCCTAAGAACTTTGAGACACCCTAATTTGACAAATACCAAGGAAAAGGAGACCCATTCAATCACATCAAAGAGTTCTATATGGAATGCCAAGAAGTGGCTTATAATGACAATTATCTTTTGCATCTATTTCCCAAAATCTTGGGAGGAACTGTTGTTGAGTGGTTTTACAAAATACCATGTGGGACCATCACAACCTTTGCTAAGCTCTCTGAGAAGTTTGTCACCCAATATGCCCACAATTTTGAGAATGAGTTGACCTTATTAGACCTTTGCAACTCCAAACAAAAAGAAGGAGAAAGCCTAGCAGAATACTTGCAACGATGGTAGAACCTTACCGCCAGGTTATCATACTATTGCTTGAGAAGCATTTGACCAAAATCTTTATTGATAATCTGCATCCTAAACTATCCCACTTCATGAGGATGAACTATCTCCAAACCTATCAGGATATCAAGAGCAAGGGGATAGGTATTGAAAAGGCCCTCCTAGATGAAGGTACAATTAGACATTTCAAAAATGATTCCCAAAATAAACCCAGCAATGATAAATCCCGTTATTAGAATTGTAACAAGAACATTGTTACTGATGGAGCTACTAATACCAAGCATGTCCAAATCATCGTGGCTGGTCCTACATCAACCCTTGCATACCAACAACAAGCACCCATCTATCAGCAACCTCCTTAGGTTCATCAGCAACCCATGCAACAATATTAGCCTCAAAACAATTAGCAGAATTATCAACAACAAGCACATCAAGCTTATCAAGGTAATCCAAAAAATCACGTCAATGCCATCAATACTACTCCTAGTCAGAACAAGCCTAGAGCTCAGAACTATCCAAAGAAAACCTTCATACTGCTGGGTGAACCTCTCGATGTTATCTTCCACTAAATGGCCAAGGCCAATTTGATTACATACCCACCAATCTAGCAAGTCAATGATAATACTCCCAAACCTAAATGGTATAACGATCATGAGTATTGTGAGTATCATCATATCAAAGGACACACTACCCTAAGGTGTATGAAGCTCAAGAATTACATCCAAGATCTCATTGACCCAAAGGAGATCCAAGTAGATGCACCTACTCAAGCCTCACCTAATGCCAATTTGCAAATCTATCAGAATGTGTTCCCACAACACAATGCTGGGAAGAACCAAGCTAATGCCAATCATCCCCAAAACCAAGGCAAAGGCAAGCAAGAAGATCACACCGGTCGTCAAGACTACACTAATTCCTATATCAATTATGACAAATTTGTTGGATGTATAACCCAAGTTGAGCCCATAGTCAATGTCATCCATGTCAGAGGAGCAGATAATCAATGTGCCATTACCACCCGCAGAGGCTAGATAACTGTTGCTAGTGCCCATCCAAGACCAGCACATAATGCACATAATGCACAGTACAACCTCATAGAACATCTGGGGAACACACCAGTCCAAATCTCCATCCTGGACCTTCTCTGCACTTCACCCCTCCATCAGGAGATCCTTGACCGAGCTCTCAAAGAAGGACATGTCCCCACAGATATTAACACCACCCAGTTCGAGACCCTTGTGGGATATCTATCCACATCATGTGTCATATCCTTTAAACCATCCAACATTCCAAACGTTGCACCTGACCACACTCTCCCTCTCCACATCACCATTATGGTCAGAGACTTTGCCATCGAATGGGTCTTAATAGATAATGGCTCGGCCCTAAACTTGTGTACTCTAAAATTCATTCAGTAGATTGGGTTCACAGAGGCTAATATATCACATGAAGTAATCACTATCAAGGCCTATGACAACTTGGAGCATACCTTTGAGGGTACTATTACTTTTCCTATTCAGCTAGGCCCAGCGACACAAGATACCATTTACCATGTTGTTGATCTTGACCTACCATTCAACATCCTCCTAGGCCGACCATGGATTCATTCCATTAAGGCTATACCATCTACTTACCATCAGTGCATCAAATTCCCACATCAAGGTGCTGAGGTTACCATCCATGCTGACCCCCAACCCTTCGCATGCTATCGTGCGATGGAAGCATCATTCCCTCATTCCACTCACTGTCCTAGAATTGACATTGGTACTTTTGTTTCTAGCTCGTCCCAATCCCACTGCGATCCAGAGACCATTCTCGCCTCCACCCTCTCTTCCATCAAGATCAATAACCAAGGCTGTGGTGAGTACATCCTACATGATGCAATTTCCATAGGGGCCCTCCCACTTGATCCGCATACCCAAGGGCACCCGAGTCACCAAAGAAAGCCTGCTAAAGAGCATCATGAAATCAAGAGAATGGGACCTATGACTTTTGAATCCCATGGAAACATAAATAGTAAAGAGATGGATCTTGACATCAATAGGTGGTTGTACAAAGATCCCCCACCACCTAACACTCAACTTATTGGCTACTTCAAAGATAAATACCCACAATCGCACAAGTACACTACTGAGCAATGGAACTACCAAGGCAGTGGTCTAGGACCATGAGAAGGTAGAAGCAAAGACCCAATCATAGCATCCAAAAACCCACAACATCAGGGTCTTCACTTTAATACCCCTCGCCTGCATATACAAGGGCCCAATACCACAACTGGGGGCACCAACATGACTAGTATTCCCTTCTTGAATAGCCAAGATGACCTCATAGAAATCAAAGACATCCCTGAAGAGGAAGAAAAGAAATCATACGATGACATCTTCGATGATGATACCCTCCTAGGTAGTTATGTCCTCCAACAACTCACTATTAACCTCATAGAACTTCCCCTCATTCACCCTGAACTCATAGACTAGGAACAACCAAGTGTCACACACACATCGATGAGTTCTAGAGCACGGAAGCACTCCTAGAGTTCATGGGGGCATCAAGCCCATAATCAGTTCAAGATTCAAAGTTAACTCACATCTATAAGCTTGACTCATAAGGATACTTTGGGGAGGAGGCAAGCTTTAGCTGCAAAAGAGGAATAGAAAGAGTAAAACATGAATCTTTATGTGAAAACCCTTCTGGGGCACATTCTAATTCCAAAATAGTAAAAATAAAGAGCGTATCTTCTAGTGAAAACTTGGAAATTCAAGCGCTAGAAGATGAATACTTGCCTCTTCCTCCTATACGAGATTACAGACCTGAGCAATCACTTATCATCATAGAAGAAACTAAGCCAATCAACTTGAGTACAGAGGAATGTCTAAGAATCACCTACATTGCAGTCAATCTGACAGAGGGTGAAGAAATGGCTTTCATTGTGCTTCTTAGAGAATAAATTATAAATTTTGCATGGTCATATGCACACATGCCTGGGCTTGATCCTAATCTTGTCATCCATCATCTAGCAGTGGATCCTAATGTCAAGCCAGTAAAGCAGAAGCTGAGGAAAATGCATCCAAAAGTCACCTTATTAGTCAAAGCAGAGCTTGAAAAACTCCTCCAAGACAAGATTATCAGAGCTATAGATTACTCAGATTGGATCTCCAACATGGTGCCTATCATAAAGCCTTTAGGTGACATTAGAATATGCATAGATTTCAAGGACCTGAAAAAGGCATGTCCTAAAGATGATTTCCCGCTACCAAATATAGACATGATTGTAGATCTTAAAGTGGGTCATGAAATGTTGTCACTAATGGATGGCTTTTTAGGCTACAATCAAATTCATATAGAAAAAGCAGATCTACATAAAACAACATTCACAACTCCATGGGGTACCTTTTGCTACAACATGATGCCATTTGGGCTAAAGAATGCAGGAGCCACATATTAGAGAGTGATGATAGCAATCTTCCATGACATGATCCACAAGATCCTAGAAGACTATGTGGATGACATTCTTGCAAAATATAAAACATGAGGTGAATACCTGAGCATTCTTGAGAGTGTGTTTGATCGCTTATATCATTATGGCTTAAAACTCAATCCAAAGAAATGTGTCTTTGGTGTAACATCTAGAAAGATTCTAGGTTTCATACTATCACAATGATGCATAGAGATTGACCCCAAAAAGGTCAAAGTAATTAAAAAAATGCCTCCACCAAGAACACTTAGACAACTTAGGAGCCTACAAGGAAAGCTTCAATCAGTGCATCAGTTCATCTCCCAGCTGGCAGACAAGTGCCAACCTTTCACGCATCACTTGCGCAAAGACACAAGCTTCAAATGGGACCCCATATGTCAGAAAAGCTTTGATAAGCTCAAGGAGTATCTAGCCAACTCTCTAATCCTAGTACCACCAGTTCTAGGACACCCTCTCATACTCTACATCTCAGCGACCACTATATCACTAGGGGCACTCTTAGCTCAACATGATGACCGAAACAAAGAGAGAGCCATCTACTACATTAGTCAAACTCTTGTCAGCTATGAGCTTAATTATTCACCCATGGAAAAAGAATTCCATGCAGTAGTCTTGTCCACTCAAAAGCTTAGACATTATATGCTCAACCACACAATTAGGCTCATTTCAAAGGTGGACCCCCTCAAATATCTGTTATCAAGGACAACTCTCACAGGGCATATGGAAAAATGGGTCATGCTACTTAGCGAGTTTGACATCCAGTACATAGATTAGAAAGTAATCAAAGGGAAAGTCATTGCCGATTAGCTAGCAGAAGCACCACTGGTAGATGCTTATCCACTAATCATGGAATTCCTAGATGAACACTTATGTATGATCAAAGAACAACCCATGTGGAAGTTATACTTTGATGGCTCCTATACATCACATGGATCAGGGGAAGGAATCCTATTCGTCACACCTCAAGGTAACTATATCCCAAAATTATTGAAGTTAGGATTCCATGTACCAATAACATTGCAGAATATGAGGCACTCATCTCAGGTCTCAAAATAGCCATTCAGTGGAATATCACAGAACTACAAGTGTTTGGAGATTCACAACTGATTATCAAGCAAGTCCTGGATGAATATCAGACAAAGGACGACAAGCTACTACCCTACAAAGAACTAGTGGATAGACTGAAAGAGCATTTCCTAAATCTATAGTTCACATAGATACCAAGACTTCAGAACAAAGCGACCAATGCAATGGAAACCATTGGATCCTTGCTAGAAATCCCATGCGACACATCATTGTATGAATTCCTAGTCGAGTAGCTACACACGCTAGCTTATGAGAATGTCGATGCAGAATTGGTGTGTGTCTTGGTTGTTCCTCAGTCCCCATGGTACCATGACATCCATGCATATCTAAAGAATGGTATCATATCTCCCCATCTCACCAATAGCCATCACCAAAACCTTATTCATAGAGCTTCCCACTACACTCTTGTAGCCAACACCCTTTACCATTGAGGGTATCACAATATCCTCTTTAGGTGTTTAGATTCAAATGAGGTCGTCCTGGCTTTACAAGAGGTCCACGCTAGAATTTGTGGTGCCCACACGAGTGGCATGGTTCTAGCTAAGCAATTTCTTTGAGTTAGGTATTATTGGCCAACCATGGAACATGATGCTTGTGAGTTCATCATAAAATGTTTACCATGTCAGCAGCATGCAAATCTGATTCATGCACCAGCACAAGACTTGCAGCCCATTGTGCCACCTTGGCCATTTTCATGTTGGGGCTTTGACCTTGTTAGCTTAATCACTCCCCTTTCATCAGATGGACACAAGTACATAATAACTACCACAAAGTACTTCACCAAATGGGTTGAAGCGACTCTGCTCACCCTAACTACTGGCATCCAAATATCCAAGTTCATCCTTTACCACATCATCTGCCACTTTGGCATACCATCTACCATCTTCACAGACCATGGCACACCTTTTGAAAACTAGCATGTGGATGATCTATGTGCTAGACTCCACATCCATCATCATTTCTCCAGTCCATATTTCCCTCAAGGAAATGGTCAAGCTGAGGCAACCAACAAAACTATCTTGAAAATCCTCAAGAAGGTTGTCAATGATTCTACTCATGATTGGCACCTCCAAATCAATCCCGCCCTTTGGTCCTACCGCACTTCTTATCGCACTCCCATAGGCACCACCCCATATTCCCTTGTATATGGTGTCAAATCCATTCTGTAGATCAAGGTTGAGCTCCCATCATTGTGAGTCTCCATGAAGAACTACACCACTGATGGAGACTATCATGTGGCCCATCTCACACAGCTAGACCTATTAGATGAAGAGAGATGACAAGCATATGATCACCTAGTTGCATTTCAGAATTGACTCAAAAGGAGTTATAACAAGAAGGTCCATCCTAGATAGTTCCAGGTCAGTGACATGGTCCTTAAAGAAATTTAGAAGGTCCAAGAAAATCGAGAAAAGAAAGGCAAGTTTGAGCCTACTTGGTTGGGCCCCTATGTTGTCACAACATGCTTTGGCTCCGGCGCTTATCAGCTATCTACACTAGAGGGTGATCCTTTGAATGATCCAATCAACATCATACATCTGAAGAGGTTCAATGCCTAAACTAGATCCTACATATTCAGAAAATCCTTAAAAATTGGAAAAAGCAGAAAAAGGCAAAAAAATCAAAAAAGAAAAAAAGAAAAGAAAATAATCATCCAATGGTGAAAACTTGGCAATTCAAGTGCCTTGGACAAGTATGTTGGTGAAAAGCTGGCAAACAAGTGCCAAACATAGTGGACCGAGTCATTATCTATCAAACTCCCATCCTCCCATCCCAACATCTTAGTCTTTTTCTACCATCCCCATCCCCATCCACCATCCCCCAGCATTCCTCTTTTTTATAATCCTCAAGAAAATCCGTAATCCTACCTGCACATATCTTGTACCATATCCTGTATAGCAAGATCTTCCTATCCCAAATCCTGAGCTTCTATACATATCAGTTGTATATCTTTTCTTGTCCATTGTACATATCATCCCTTTTTGTTGTACATAGTCCTTGTTAGTCCTACAGCAGCATTTGATCAGAACTCTTGTCCTAGCCAGCCTCATACTTTAGCAACATCAATTGTCAACTATTCTTGATCACAGTGATTATTCTTTGACTTCATCATTTTTCTAGTAAACAACAACACTCATTCTCTCATCAATCAATGGGTCCTTGAGGATGTATCCTTCCTCCTGTCAGACCTAATCTTCCACCCATCGCACCAGGTCCATGTAAATGTATCCTTCCACACGTTCAAACCAATCTTCCCATCATCAATCAAATCAGACAAATCAAATCTCTCTCCTTGGCAAAGGATGTCTTCTTTGGAGTTGTCATTTTGTTCTTGGATTTTGTCCTTTCGATCTTGTTAATCTTTTATGGCTTCTCGTTGTTTCTCTACTCAAAGTCACCATGATCCTTTATATCATGGTGCGTTGCAAATGCGAACAATCTGGGGCAAGGTCTTTTGATCTTTTGATTCTTCCTGTGAGTCAGTTAGATGTGACCCTTGCATGTTTCACATGTGATCTTCAGGGTAACATGGTGCACTTGGGAAATGTTGTTTTCTTGTGGTTTCTCCTGCATCATTTCCATCATGATTCCTCTTGGGTTTATGCGTGATGTTGGGGCAACCCTGCGTGTCTTTTTAGCATCAGTCCTATGTAACACTGGTGACAAGGCCTCATGATCCCAGTATCCTTGGTAGGTCTCTAGCATTGCTATATCAAACTAGGTTGTTCTCTCCACATTTGCACTTGGAGCTTCCCCAAATCCCCTACATTCTGCATCATATAGATTCATCTTGCATCTTGCATCCTCATATAGCTGCATCCTCCATTTTGCATTCCATCTCATCTTGCATTCACCCATCTTTTCTCTTGGAAGCTTAGGTATTTATCCTCCCTTCTTCCTTTCTTCTTTTTTTATTGTTTCCTTCTAAGAAAATTCCACAAAGTTTCTTCTTTGCATTATTTTCTCGAGGGGGCATAACCCCTTATTTCTCTGAATTCTAGCCTAGGACATCTTATTTTCTTGTCTTTGACACCACGCCACTTGCGGCATCACATCAAAGATGGGTAAAATGTAGACACCTAAAAATCCTTTAGAAAATAAAGTATTTTTATTTTTTGAAAAGCTCGTGATGACATCATCATTTATTAATTAATTAATTATTTAATTAATTTATTTATTTTTATGTCATTAAATCTCTTTATCTTAATTAAAAATATTTAATTAAGAAATCCCTCCAGAAAATGGTTAAATCTTATTTAAACACCCTTTCCCTATTTATTAATTATTTAATTAATAAATTGACCAAAAAACCAAAAAATAAATATTTTATTTATTTTTTCCCAAAACCTTAGAAATATCTTAAAGATGTTAAACCTCTTCTAGAAATTTCTAATCTCACTTTAATTTTAATTAAAGGGTGATTCCACCATTTCCTAAGCCTAATCCTAACTCCAAAACATTTATTAATTATTTAATTAATAAATTGACCAAAATAACAAAAAATAAATATTTTATTTATTTTTTTCCAAAACCTTAGAAATATCCTAAAGATCCTAAACCTCTTCTAGAATCTTCTAATCCCTCTTTAATTTTGATTAAAGGCTAATTCCATCATTTCCTAACCCTAATCCCAACTCAAAAATATTTAATTAAGATTAAATATTAAATCCTCATGTTTATTAAAAATATTTTAATAAATATCCTCAAAACCTAAAACCTTTTGAAATAAATAAACCTTTATCTATTTCCTAAATTCCTAGAATGTCCTAGACTCTTCTAGAAAGTCTTCATCCTCATCCAAAGCCTAAACTCTTTTTAGAAGAAGTCAATCCTTATCTTTGACCCAAACTCAACCCCTAACCTTACCCCAAACCCTGACTCAACCTCCTAACCCAACCCTTTCCAAAATCCTATAAATACTCCTCATTTCTAAGAGCAAAACACCAATTCACTTTCATTTAATAGCATTGTTATCATGTTAAATTAGCTCTAGCTTTAGCATTATCATCCCTAATTGATAGATTTTCAAGCTTTCTTAACTCACATCTTAGCATAGAACTAATGGATTAACCTAGTTTAATTCTTGTTTATGCATCATTTTCACATCTATTTTGGGTTTAAAATCTACTTAATCATATTAGTTGCATAAATTTGTGTTCTTGAGGCCTTAGGGGCAATTTTGGGTGTTCTACCCAATATTGTGCCATCTATGGGGTTCTCATGAATCTCAATCCCCCCAAATTTGCATTAGGAACATGCTCCAGGTGCTTTGAGAGCATACCCACATTCTTTTATTTGAGCAAATCAAACAGTGCATGGGCGCATCTATTTAAGCTCAATCTGAATGACTTTGTAAATTATTGTTTGTCTTTGTTAGGTATATGTTGTTTAGGCTAACGTTTGACATGTCTACACTTTCAAAATAGATTAGGTTTGCATCGATCACATTTAGACAAAAATGTAAGGAATAAAAATAGACCTTTTTCAAACACTGATGTCTATAAAATAGCTCCATTATTGTCCAATGCCTTAAGCATTGGCTAACACCTTTATTGCAAACTTGTGATACACAAACAAATACACTAAACTTTGATGACCTTGTCCTTTAAAAATGCTATCACTCAAAAATGGATTTTATCAAAGGAATTCTATATTCATACTACTTATTTATATCGTTATCTCAAACTTTGAGAATTTATGCTATGCCTAAACCTGATTTAATCTGATTTTGGATTAGACCTGAAGAACATCAACACATAAACAGATAATATCTATGTAATGAATTTTGACAATTCATAACTCAAAGAGAAATACGCAAAGGAGAGATATAAATTTTGGATTTGATTTAAATGTTATATCAATGTCATGTATACAAAATGCTTTAAAATGCAAAAATCAAGATATTTATCTTGAACCAGTAATATTGTTCTTTAAAAAACTTGCCTTATATAGTCTACAACATCCTAGACTCAAAATTTGTCAGTAAGAATGTCCAAGTTCCGGTCCTTTCAGAATCATCTTGGTAATCCTTTTATAGAAAATAAGGACTACATACAAGATTCAGATCTTTCATACAAGAGACCAAAAAGATGTTCATATAAGAGAAAGAAGGTAAATATAGTATGCTTCTGTCACAATTTTATAAAATTCATGACTTAAATGAGCGCCCAAAATTTTAACAACAAAGATGTTCAAAACATGCCAAGTGTAGTATCCATGCTCGCTCTATCTGCTTGAACTTCCTTCCACTGTTTGGTTTGCTTTTAAGGGGTTGAGACACTGCCACTTGTTGCTTTCTCTAGAGATGTCTCTCCTTCTTTGGCACTTTCTGCAAGATATGTCATTTCCCAAGATACAAAAGTATCTTCACTTGGCCAATGAAAAGCCAAAACCTCATCACTTTTTGGTAGGGTTTTGTCCCAACCAGTAACCACTTGGTGTACCTCAATCCTCACATTAGTGAAGTGTATTATGCAATCCTATAGCATTTCAATTATTTGTATAAAAGGAGAATTGTCTTTTGTACCCAAAACAATATCTATTTTAGCCAATATCCCAACATCAATTTGTTCCAACCACTATTTCCTATATTTTATAGTTCCATCTGCTTTGATGAGACCGGGGAACACTTGAAAATTGTCTTGAAAGTATCTTACCCTTAAGATTTATTCCTTTCTCTTGAAACCTTGCCTATTTAAGTCAAACTCAAAAAGGGTTTTAACAAATTTATAAGTATTTTTTAGTTGAATATCCACAATACACTGATCTTTAATCATTTCAAAGAATGACCTCAACCTATTCTCTCTAGAAACCCACTTATCAAAAATTGGGTCTATAGTGGCTACCTCTTTCTTAAAAGTGATCAAAATGTCAGACAACTTCTTAGCAATTTTATAAATTTCTAATGGTTTTACATTTGCAAAAAAGTTTAGAATGGTATCCTTTATTCTTTTTTCATATCTCTACTTCTATCTTTGTTCTATGTCTTCATCACCCACGGAAGGGAGAAGAGGGGAGAGGGAATACTCAATAATAGGACTTGAAGATGAAGGGCCAGCAGGGAAAGAAGAAATTTGCAATTGCCCTAATGCTTGAATTGGGCCTTGTTCACCCAACCTCTTCTTTAAGTCTGCAATTAATTTATCCTTCTCATATATTCCCTGTCTTAATTCCCCATAAGCCTTTAGTATTATTTCTAGCCTTATTGTGAGCTCCTTTTTTTCCTTGGCTTCCTTTTCTGCTGCCCTCTCTATGAGCTAGGTTGTTGCTACCACCATACCCAATGCCTCAACTATAGAAGTGTTAGTGACCCTTTTGAATATGAGGCTACTAGTGAGATCACCCATAGTAATATGCTCTCCTTTGTTTTTTCCATTATTCTTTAAAGACCAAATGACCAAGGCTTGATGGTCATTACTAAAAGTGACTCCCTTAATGGTCTGTTCTGCCTCCTCCTTGGTCTTGTGCATAGGCATGGTCTATTTCTTGACTACAGCTAGGACCATTGCATCATCTATATCCCATTCTGGGAGGATAAGCACTCCCGAGTTTCTCACTAGATCTCTCCCCTGTTCTGGAGTGATTGTCTCAAACCTTTCTATCATCTCCTTCCTTACCTTAGTTTCTATGATCTTGAGGTCCTTGTCTGGATTTTCCTCATGCCTTTTCTCAGATGTTTCTTCAAATTGATTCATGTTTAATCTCCATAAAAATTGCACAAAGGATCTAACTTTTACAAAGGCATCATCAGCTAAAAACTCATCACATGCTTGTTTTATTATTGGGTCTAGCTCTGTTCCTGCCATCTGTCCCACTGTGAAGTCTAACTTGGGTTCTATTGGTGGCTTTGGCACCCCTTCATTTATCTCATCATAGGTCATAAAAATTTGACCTAGAGCTCCCAAATGTTGTACCTGGTCTGTGACCTCTTCATCGTCCATAATTTTTAAAGGCAATTGGGATGGAGAATAATCACCTTCAAAATGTTCAAGCCTCTCTTCTAGCTTTTGTTTCTTTGGAGGAGGTGGTGAATCAAGAACATCCTCAGGCTTTTGAGTCTGAGGTGAGTCTAGAAACTCTACAACTTCTTTATGCTTTTCCACCTGTTGTGATGTAAAAGGGATATCCTCTTTTTTCTTTCTTGGTTTTTTATTGTCAGGTTCTAGAACTACCACATTGTAACCAGTTCTCTTCTGTACCATATACTTTCTCGGGGGAAATACCTTTGCAAATGTAGTTTTGTTCAATATTGATTGAGCCTTCTCTGGGTTCTCATTCATGACTTTCTCCTTTTTCTCATTTAGGGTTTGATAAATACCCTGAAAAAAATCCATGAGAGTGTCTATCTTCTTCCCCATATGATTGATGGTCTTTAGTGGATCATACCCTCTATCAAATTTTTGGACAAAATTCAAAGTCCTTTTGTATACCAACATTTTTATTTTATGATCTCTTGGTCCTATATATTAGGGGTATTTCTAATGATATCCTCAGGAAAGTTGAAAATGTGATCTATAAATGAACACTTGACCTTCTTTTTGAACATTTCATTATAATAATCCTTCGGGTCTACTATCCAAGAAATTGTAGTAGCCATATGATACGGTGCCAGGATTTGATCCATATGAAGCCATCCTCCTTTTGTAATTATATAATAATGGGCCATTGTAACATTTGGGAACATAGCTCCTCTACCTTTATCTGTAAGGGTGTTCTTTTCAATCTCCCCCAATTGTCTAATGAATTCTGCAACACCAATCTTGAGGGGTATTTGATATGGCAATATGAATGGTGCCCCTATAAAACCATATAATCTAATAATAGTAGAAACAAGATAAAAGATGAAAAACCCCCAATTATATATAATTTTGTGGTCCTTGGTGAACTATTTTGGCCTCACAAGTTTGGCCAAGGCCTTTGGGATTCTTAGGCTATCATGGACAAACAATAGCCTTAATCTAGCTGCAAAGCATTTATCAAAATTAATGAAACTACTATGCTTCTTGTCCCATGTCATGCTGAGGTTCCACAATTGGACTGGCATGTCTTCACCATCCCTCTATTTTAACAAATCCATCTCCTTCTCAAAATAAGAAGCACCCTTAAACAAGAACATATACATCATGAAAGAGTACTAGGAAAATGGCTTATCAACTTTGTTTTTTTGGATTCCTACTAATCCATTATGAATTAAGTCAGCAATGAAAGGGGCAAAGTCAAATATAACTGACAAGTATGGATGTAAAATTTAGACCATCATATACATCAAATGTACTAGCATTCTCTCTTGAACATCTTCCCCAAAGATTTGACATAGTGACCAGTATGCACCTCTTGCTCTCAATTCAAAAAATTTGAAGGGCTCTTGTGTACTTGGTCCCATGATAATCATTTTCCCAATTTTGTCACAAAATTCCTTTACAGGACCATTTTTGAGATAATTCCTCTGTGCATCATACACTTTCTTCAATTCCTCAAAATCAATTTGTTCTGTCATTGGAGGGTTCACTTAGCTTAAAAACCATCCTGATTTCTTCAGCAAAGATTTTCATTAACAGGTTTCTTTTAACATCACTAATTTCCTTAGTAATCGGGTCATAATTCTTTGCAACTTGAATCATCAGATTTGCATCTATGAAAACACCAGGCACCACAAGCTTTCCTAGGTCAAATTGCCATATATTTATGGTAGGAGGAGGGGTATTTCTCTGGCTAAACCCTACTTTGAACAATGTTAAACTAGTGATATCAAAATCACCACTTGCATTGAGTGTACCAATCTTAGCATCCCTAAAATAATTTCCTATGTCATATAAACCATCTGCTACCTTTACACTAGAGATTTTTGATGTTAATTTCTTTGCTTTCACCAAATCAGTTGTTGAATTAGGTAATAATTCTAACAAATTTTCATGTAAACTCCTATCACTGTATTCAACCTTACCAGACAAACCCTTTCTTGGCGGCATTCTAGGGTTTGAGATTCTTTATAATTGGAGTAAAGAAAGTACCACACAATTATGATACTATTTACTGAGATAAGAAATACGTAAATATTCACCAACCTTTTTTAGAAATTTTTGAGGCAACGACAACCAGCTCTACAAATTTCCTTGTCCACGCTTCTGCAAACTTTATCTCTTTGTATTTCTAAAGACGTCCAAATCTTCAATATATTTGCAATAAAACATAGTCTTTTCAGCAATTTACTCCACACAATCTAGCCATTACTTCTCAAATTAATTGAACTGTCACCATTCAATGAAAAAATCAATTTCGCACCAATTTTGCTTCAAGTTTAAATTTGGGGCATTGATCTTTCTTAGACTAAGATCTAAATGCTATCACATGATTGTTAGGCTTGGAAATATTCATCATGAACATACAAGAACTATCCAGTCAAGATGCATCGACAGTAAACCTTTCAATGAATCACATAGGTCCCACATGACATGTTGGATTTATCACTACCCTTAGATCTTGCATCTAATGGTCGGTATTCATTTTCTTTTATGACTAGTCATAAAGTAAGGCACGGTGGCCTCGATACCATTTCAAAAGCTTGTGCATGATCGTAAAGGGTCAAAAGATTCTTTGTGAGCATACAAAAACTATTAGATCTTTATTTCACTGATGATAACTTAAGGAACTGGCCCCACTTGGTTCAACCAATCAAAATTGTCCATGTCACAATATCAGACAAGCAAACATGCTATTTTTCTTACCGAGCACTAGGCCTAATTACATTAGCCACATTAGGAAATACCTTCGAACAATCAGAAAGGCACATGTGTATACACTTGGAAGTGGGCCCACCTTTTACAAGTACCTGGGAATAAACTAAGATCGAAGGCTGGAGCATGATCACAAGGGAACAAAAGATTCCTTGTGAACATATGATGACCATTAATTTTTTGCAGAATTGCTAGCCCAGTAGAATCCTTAAAGGCTAGGCCCATGCACTAGCTTGTCAACAAGATCAATGGATGGTGCATGATCCCAAGGGCCTTAAAGATTCCTTGTGGTCCTCGACAGCTGTTGGATCTTGAAAATATTGTAAATTCACTAAACAAGAAAATATTCCACCCTCTAAGGTTTCTGCAGGACTAGCACTATGCAAAGATTCAATGATTGTCATGTGTTCACAAGGAAACTATTTAGATCTACCTATCATGCAACAACCATTGATCTTACTTTATTACTGGGCATTTCAAAAAGGTTATCTTGAGTTCTCCAAATGTGTTCTCTAACGGGCAGACTATTTCAAGATTTGCCAACTAAAATCTTTGCCAAATCTCTAAATTAGTCCTTCACCATTGTGTTCATCAACCACACAGGTGACCAGGTGCCACATTGTTAATTTTTTCCTTCTCATCTCGCTAGTTTCCTACAAAGTATAATAATCTAATGCCACATCGGTAAATAGCAACTTGTCAGAACACACTCGAACTTCCACTGCCTTGTACTTCTGTCACTTTTGATGATCTCATCACCACCATAGAAAGTAAAATGGAAGGAAGTACCACTGGTAATGAACTTGTCAGTGCCGCAGAACGTAAAATAGACAGCAACTAACAAATTAACAATGCATGTCTTGTAAACCATGAACCTAACTCTGGTTGCTGGTGAGTTAATTATCAGTTCACACAGCGGAAAAGTTACAATTTTAGGTTTTTTCAAAATCCACGAATGATCTCCATCATTTCAATCATCTTGCATGTATGCAGCATGTTCGATGGTCATCGATCAAACTAACCTAGGCCGATGCATTTAATATAAGAAATGTCTTTGGTGTAATAAATAGAAATTAAAAATAGTAGAAGCTAAGCTCTCTACAAAACATACTAAAGATTAAAAAAAATTAAAACAAATGTCAAACTTATTTTTTTCTAGATTCGCAAAAATATAATGATATTTTTGCAAATATTTTGTGTTTTCAACCATAAAATATGCAGATCATGAGGAACAAATGGTGAAAATTTTGCAAAAAATTGTTTTGTTTTCCATTTTTTGAAATTTGGTCAACAATACATTTTGTAGGGAGCTTAGCCGCTCTTATTTTTTTCAATTGACAAGAATCCTTTTGGAAGAGAAACTTGATTTTGTTGAGAACTCTTACATTAGACTTAAATATATATAAATATTTATATGTGATGTACCTGAGTACTTTAAAATATATATTAGAATTTAAAAAGTAAAAATAATCTTTCTTACTATAAAACATAACAAATCTACAACATTTAAATGAGGAAAAAAAATCTAATTCTACATGTAATTTATTAAATAATGCACAAATTTCATAAACGTTATCTTTATTGAAATAAGAGAATGAAAATAAATCAACATATCTCCTAATAAAGTAGATGCCAATGGTTTTTTTTGTTAATTAAATATAAGTTACTTTAGAAAGAATTTAATAATTAAAGATTTAAATATGCATAAGGTATGCAATAATTCTCCATGCACTAAATGTCTTATGATACTCTTTTAGATAAATATTTTTCATCTAGAAGATGACATTTCATTCAAACAATGTCTTATCAATCCATCTTCTATTTCATAATATTCATTAAAATAGAGAATATTTCTATGAGAACATAAAGTAACCATGATTCAAGAAATATTATCATCCACCTACTCTAATGTGGTAGATTATCCTTTTAGAGAGCTTATTAAACTCCAAGATCTTGTAAAGATTATTAACATTGTTTCATAAGGTACATTGATGTATCTTTAATATTCGAGGTTCATACAAGAATTTAACACTAAAGTTATAACAAAACAAAGTTGGAACAATTGGTTTAATTAACACAAAAGTTATAACCATAACTGTCCCATTTATTATTTTAATGTATTATTTTCCCTCTTTTTTATTTACTTGTTAATATTAATTAATAAATACAAATCTTAGCATACTTTAACTACTTTTAGGAATATATTGCATATTGTTCTCAATAATCAAAACTATATAAATACAATAAAGTCCAAATAAAGTCATAATCAATCAACAATGCATCAAATTAGCCACATATTCAAACAAAGTCAACCACAGTCAACATAAGAAGTCAACCATGACTCCTAACAATGCATGAATCCATGAAAATTCAAAAAAGATAAGGTCAAACATGAACATCCCCAAGATATGAATAACTCAATAAAAGGAATAATTTAAATTATTAGACCAACATTAAATATGACATACCATAACCAGGCTCAAACGTAAGAGGTGAACCAAGAATTGTCATCTAGAAATTTTGGCCAACTATGCAGGAACTTCATCATTCTCTAATCAGAATAATGGCAAGGGAAGACTTCAACAAGACCTTGACACTGTCTCTTCTAAATAATAACCATCAAGGATTTTGAGGGCACTAATAGACCTGTGGATCTAGGTGAAGTTGATGTTTGGTAGCTGCAAGACCGCATCATAGAATAACTATACATGTGCAAATGAAGTCATGACCGAACAACAATGCAACAAATTAGCCACATAGTCAAACAAAGTAAACCAAAGTCAACATAGGAAAAAGCATGACTCCTAAGCATGCATGAATCCCTGAAAATTCAAAAAATATAAGCTCAAACATGGACATACCCAAGATATGAATAAGTCAATACAAGGAATAATTTAAACTAATAGACCAACATTAAATATGACATACCATTACCAGGCTCAAACGGGAGAGGTGAACCAAGAGTTTCCATCTAGAAAAGTTGGCCAACTATGCAAGCGCTTCATCGTTCTCTAATCAGAATAATGGCAAGGAAAGACTCTAGTAAGACCTTGACACTATATCTTGTAAACAATAATCATCAAGGATTTTGAGGGCACTCTTAGACCTATGGATCTAGGTGAAGTCGATGTCTGGTAGCTGCAACCATGCATCATAGAATAAATATACATGTGCAAATGAAGTCATAACCGATCAACAATGCATCAAATTAGCCATATAGTCAAACAAAGTCAACCAAAATCAACATAGGAACTCAAGCATGACTCCTAACCATGCATGAATCTCTAAAAATTCAAAAAAGCTAAGGTCAAACATGGACATCCCCAATATATGAATAATTCAATAAAAGAAATAATTTAAACTACTTGACCAACATTAAATATGGCATACCATAACCAAGCTCAAATGGGAGAGGTGAACCAAGAATTTTCATCTATAAAATTTGGCCAACTATGCAAGAACTTCATTGTTTTCTAATCAGAATACTGGCAAGGGAAGACTCCAGCAAGAGCTTGACACTATCTCTTGTAAACAATAACCATCAAGGATTTTGAGGGCACTCTTAGACCCATGGATCACAATGCATAAAATTAGCCACATAGTCAAACAAAGTCAACCACAAGCAACATAGGAACTCAAGCATGACTCCTGAGCATGCATGAATCCCTAAAAATTCAAAAAAGCTAAGGTCAAACATGGACATCCCCAAGATATGAATAATTCAATAAAAGCAATAATTTAAACTACTGGACCAATATTAAATATGACATACTATAACCAGGCTCAAATGGGAGAGGTGAACCAAGGATTTCCATCTAGAAAATGTGGCCAACTATGTAGGAACCTCATCATTCTCTAATCGTAATAAAGGCAAGGGAAGACTACGGCAAGACCTTGACACGATCTCTTGTAAACAATAACCATCAAGGATTTAGAGGGCACTCTTTGACCTATGGATCTAGGTGAAGTCGTTGTTTGGTAGGTGCAAGCCTGCATCATAGAATAACTATACATGTGCAAATACATATAAATAAGATAGTACATACAATGAAAAGGATCAAGACATTCGGTCCAGATCTCACCAAGTGAGTAATTACGACTTCATCCCTAGTTAAATATGAGAAGATCATAGATATGATCAAATACAAATGTATGCATCCAATATAATATATCTAGTAATAGATCATGAATAAGGTAACAAAATAAGGGTTAGAACATAATTAGTAACATAACCATCATGTAATCAAGGTTAGTCTAATAATCAAAATCATTAAACATTAAAGAGATTCTTACATCATAAGCATAATCATGTAAAGAAGCATAAAAGAACAAGGAGCAGGGAAATATCCATATATAGTAATCTAAAGCATAAACATATAATGCCATAATTATCATCTAGAGATATCAAAGAAAGATATAAATATAGTCCATCAAATGAAAATGATGTAATGAACAGATTGTGTGTCATAAGAATAAATGAATTCATGTTGGAGGGTATTGCAAGGATCATTGCACTCACTTATTATTTAAACCCACTTGAGCCTTGTGGGTCATCTTCATTCCAATGTAACCAATAGTAGTTTTGATGTCATATTAGGGAACACACTAGAACCCATTATTATCACATATTCTCTAATATTTTATGTTACACCAAGATGTAAATAGGTGTCATCATCTAAGGGCTCATCCTTAGGTTCTATAGAAAAATCCTCATAATGGCGATGGACATTTTCCTTGAACTCAATCCCAAATTTGGGGAGAGGTTTTTTCTAGATAAAGATGGGTTTAGCATGCTCCTAAATTAGGAGAATCAATCCCTCATGGATGACCAATAGAGAGGGGTTTTTGGTATTATATTTGAACCTTAAATAGATGGAGGAGAAAAAATAGCATGGGAAATAGATATGTTTATCATGTTGAAAATGGTTAAGTATCACAAAGTGATAACTAAACAAACTAGATAAATATACCCATCAAGAGTTAGATACCACATAATGACCTTTTCAATATCCATCCATAGTATTTTTATGGTACAATGATCATAACCCCCATCCATATATTTTTTCACCTTATCCCTTTCACCTTGTTTAAAGAAAATGGCCATGACTTCATCGGAACACTTTTGGTCTCTAAATAATTTCCTTCCTTCCACCTGACTATTAGACACTTGTGCTATTAATTCCTCTGAAACAAAAATATCAACCCCATACACCTTGAGGAAATCCCCATTCAATCTCTTAATAAATTAAGTGGTGACCTAATGGTCAAAGCCATGCAATTTTTTAATGTAAGAGGTAAGAACACGAGTAGAAAGTTTTTCCAACACTTGATGATTCTCTTTCCCTTTTTGGTAGGAAATGGGTTCCACCTTGTTTTTATCACCTCTCATATTTCATAGAACAAAGATGAGCACCAAAACTATAGAAATGATAGAAAGAATGCAATAAACTATGTCCATAAATGAGTTTTTTTTGTTTGTTCCATTATGAAGGAAGAATAGATCATCACACCAATTCACATGAATTTTATTTGGGGACTCAGGGAACCATCATTCCACAAGACTCCTTTGATTTAAAAATAATTTTTAATAATAAATTTGATATCCTTGGGGATAATATCATTATCTCCCACTAGAGGAAATTAGGTTGGAATGTACCCCTTGGTTGGAGAACCTATTGGCAACTATGTTTCCCACACAAAATACATGACAAATTTTAAAATCCTCAAAGGAATTGCACATCCTAATACTTTCTAGAATCAAACTCTTTATAGTCCTTCTTGATGTTTGTATCCCTCTAAGAAAATAAACTATGTTTAATGAATTACTTTAATCCAAACCTTGGTGAAACCATTAGAGACAACCATCATTAGGCCAATGTAGGCTACATAAGCCTTGACATAATGGTTTTTCTACGTTCCTAAAGGGAGGGCTAAAAACTAAGAAAAACTTACCATTATGGTCATGAGACACTCTCCCACAACCAGCACGTCTTGGATTCCCCTTAGCTTTCCCATTAGAATTAATTTTAATCCAACCCATCAAAGGTTCTTTCTAGACCACTCCATCACTAGCATGGTTAGAATTTGCAATAAGGGGTAGCAATATCTTAATGAATTTTTTAGTGGTCCACCATACTGAGCTCAAACCGAGAAAGACACAAAGGATAATTATAAGATTTGATATAATTATATCCTACCAAAAAACCTCCTTTTAATGGTAGACCGGATCCTTAAAGACATGGTATCTATTGGACATTCAACATCCCTAAAGATAAAATTATTTCTCTCCTTCCAAAAACCACAAGAAACATGAGGCTTGATAAGGGACTCAAGAAACCCAAGGGAGGGATTAGAGGAGGGATAAATCCATTAGGACCAAAACTCAAAAAATGAAGAAGGGAAAACCAAAGACAAAGAAAATAGATTCAAAAAGTTAGACCAAATATCTCTTGAAAAATAACACTCAAAGAGAATATGAAAATAACCCTATGCAACCTCTTTACATAAGAAACATCTATTCAGAATAGCCAACCCCTCATACAAATGATATCAATGGTAATAATTTTAGTTTGAAGTTAAAGCCAAAAAAAATATTAACTTAGGGGATAGTAAAAAGACTCGAAATCAAATCCCAAAAGGGTTGGTGATAAAGATCCTCGACTCGCATCTTGAAGGCATTGGAGATAAAAAATGATCCAATTGAGGAATAGGCCCAAACAAATGAGTCAACAATCTACATAGATGGAATATGAACCTTGGAAAGTAACTCCTAAAGAGATCCTAGAGCTACATTGATAGAAAAAATATTAACCTAATTAGAATTACGAGTATAATCAACCATCCTAACAAGCCCAAATGGACAACGAAAGATGATTATAAAAAATCCACCAATCATCCTAGAAGAGGATCTTCTACCCATGACCAAGAGATCACATAAGCCACCAAAAAATACTAAAATTTTATCTTGAGATTAACTTCCACAACACCAAGAATGATGCCATAGGCCATTTTCCAGCAAGAAAAATCCAAAAAGGATCATAACAAGACATGTATTAACTTTTAACAATATTAGTTCATTCAATCTTATCTTTAAAGCTTATCCATAGTATTTTTTTTATTGGTAATGGGCCTGAGCTGATATCAACATGGAACTCGAGTAGACTTGAACCCAAGACCTCCCAGATGAGAGGCTCACAAATTACTATTGTGTTGTGTGGTGATCCCAAAGCTTATCAGTATTTGTTCTTCCATATACCCAAATTATTTCCATTTGAAATAAGAGAATTTATTTAAAGGGTGGTCTTTCATTTTGAATTTTTTCTATGATTATTTTGTACATTTCACGAGTTTTGAAAAAAAAATAGTCATTTTTTGTTATTGAGCCTTTTTTTATTACAAACTAAAAAAATATTATAATAAAAAAATAAAAATATTAAAATTCATGTATTATTTTTTAAATCTTACTCCAAAAGCATCATATGTATTAATTTTTTTTCCATAATGATATTATCTTATCGTGAAAGAGTAACACAAATTAATAGTTCTAACTCTAATAAAATTATTCCTTAAGGTTTTACACAAAAACATTATTGTATTCAATATTTAAAGGATATATATGTAAATATGAATAATTTACTAACAATGAACTTAATCTTCTTTTCCTTCTATCTCAAAATTGGTGCATAAATATGTTACAAAAATTGTTAAGTCCACACATGGCCCACAAATGAAATACATCTTTATAATTTCATCCCTAAACATTATACATTATTTATTGGTCCAATCTATGCTTAATAAAGAATATTCCCAAAAGATATCCAAATATTATAGATTTTCATTAAAATACACTTTACTCTCCATAAACATGAGAAATGATAGGTGAAAAAAATGCCCATTAATAGTCATTAAAAGAGTGTTGAACAACCAAAATAATGATACCTACACCTAGTTTATTAATTCAAATCCTAGTATTTTTCTCCAAGATAAGAATAATTAGCTAAAATGAAACCTCTATATAGTTTATTAAATTAAACAATTTTAATGGATGAAACATGGGGGCAATCCACATGAAATCAAATAAGGTTAATAAATAAAACCTATGTGTGTGTACTCTATTTTGTTGTATAACCATGAATTATTTTAATGTAATATAATATATTGAAATCATCTTTAAATTGTAGCTTATTGTTTATTTGATTTTTGGTTATTACAAAAGGCAAGTGAGACGAATTCTAATCTACACATTCCAAAGTAAAAGCAAGTTTATCTTAAGCATATAAATCAGTCACAATATAACATTGCAAGTTTTAAATACTTTTTTATGCCCTCATGAGTTTCACATCTTCATGCATAAATACCAAATGATTCAATCTAAATACTCGCAACATATTTTGAATGTTTTCTCACTCACCAAATAACAATTACACTCATAATAAAAAATGTTGTGATAAAAAAAAAGTCTAAAAATTAAATATCTTTATGGAGATAGGTGGAGAAAAAGACTAGTACTACATACACATGTAATCTCTTTAGTGAACTAGAAGTTCCTCTACCATATTATAATTGAACTAATAACACATTTTATTCTTCATGAAAGATTCTTAGGAAATCCTAGATATATTCTCTTCTCTTCCTAAATTGTCCCATGCTCTAAAAAAATTCTCAAAACATCCTTTAATTAACTAGTGTGTGTCTTATAAGACAATACTATAGAAGTTTCAAGTCAACTATATAGGTACACTCCCTCCAAAATAAATATCCAAAATGTAGAAAAAACTTGATATTAACCAAAATCTCTTAAGCGTTGGATAGTTATTCCAAAGAGGTTAAAAAATGTTGATGGACAAAGGAGAATGCATCACCTTTTTACAAGAAGAGTAATAATATCATTTTTGCAGTCAATTGAAAAAGAATCAAATGTATCACTTGAGGTCAAAGATAATTTTGTTAGTTCAGACCATGGCTACACCTTCTAGGCAAGGAAAAAGAGTATGCAATAAAAATCCCTCTAGATGCACCACAAATCAAAGCATGAAAACACAATAAATGTGAAACATTTAAGTTAGAATAAGCATGCTAAATAACTTGCAATGCAACTAAATTTCCACTACAACCTCCGATGAGCTAAAAAAAGTGCACCCAAAAACTTTTTTGATTTTCTTTTAGAAATTTTGTGGGTATTCTCTCCCAACACAATGATTTAAAAATAACATGAAATATAATGTGCAAAATTAAAAAGAAGCAAAGTGAGGATTTTGAGAACAAGAATGAAGAACTTGCCCCAAATCTCACAAAATGATTGCAAGTGCAAGATCTATGAGGAATAAATGCACAAGAAAGTGATTAAGGACCTACAATTAAAATGAAAATCTATTCTAACAAAGTAGATGTAAAATTAATAAAGCTATGGAAATGAAAATATGCTACTATGCGAGAATTGAAATCTAAGCTAACAATGACAATGCAAAAACTATGCTAAAAAATTGAAATGCTAAAAATACTAAAATGTCAGAATGCTATGTGCTCAAGTGCTCTAGAATGCTTGATGATTATCCTTACCAGATTAGCCTACAAATAAAAGAGAGGCCTTCTTTTATAGAAATTGAATAGGATTGGATGGAGGGGAGTAATAGGAAAAATAATGGATGGCCAAGATTAAGAGGCAAAGGGGGAGTGACTAAGATGAAGTGGCAAAATAAATGAGTGGTTAGGATTAAGAGGCAATGCAAAAGTCAAACTCCACTTTTAGAGGGAAAGAGGAATTTAAAAATGATTTCTCAAGAAAAGAGATGGAGAGGTGGCCATCTTAGAAAACATGATTTTGTACATGATTAGAGGTAATCCAACTTTTAATTAGGATTATAAGAATAATTAGAAAAAAGTAAGAATAGGAAAAATGGAAAGGGAGTTAAATTAAAATAAATTTAATTTAATCATGGTTTAGAAGAACTTTAGGATATTGAAGAAATTAAATAAATAAAATTTATTTTATATTAAGAGATGGAGCGATAATATATTGAAATAAATCTAATATATTATAGTATTTAAATAAAATTTAAATACAAAGGGAAAATGAATTTATTTAATTAAATAAATAGAGGAATATAACAATATAGTTAATTAATAAAAATTAACTATAATGTTGAGGGAAAATATTAATAAAAATAAATATTAGAATGTGAATGGACAATTGTAGGTGTCTACATTTTTCCCCTCTTTGATGCAGTCTCGAAATCAGCATTTTGCCAAAGAAGAAGAAAATGAGATTCCATGGGAGTCATGCCTAAGAGAAAAAAGGAAGAGGATGTGCCCCCTCCAAAAAATTGGGAAATTTTTTTTTTTTTACAATTTTCTCGAAAAGGAAGGGCAAGGATATCAGAAGTGGAGAAAAAAAAGACAATTTGTACATATTTGGGTGGTCAAGGAGTGTGTCAGAGTGACATAGCCAATTAGGGTGGGGGGATGGAAGAGGATAAATAAATAAAAGAAGCCCTCCAATGAAAACTGAACCTAAATGCAGATTATCAGTGTATCAACATGGGAGAGCATATCCTATTTTGGTGTTGCATAGGAATCATGTACCACATGCTAGATAAACAAGGATAACATGATTCTGTTGCATGAATTGGATTGTCAAATAGACAGACACATCATACCATAAAAAGTTATGAATTGACCACAAAACCCATATAATAAACCAAGATATAAAGATCTAGGTTAGACAAAGTAGGTGTGATTGAACACAAAAGAGAAAACAAAAAGAAGGCCTCATAACCAAGTAGCCATTCAGTCCACAATTATTGCACAGATTAAAATTGAGGCTTAGATTTAGGATTGGATGAGCCATCTTAGGAAAGATGTATCCCGAAGGGCCAATGATGATTGATTGAAGTTTGTTTCATAAATGTCAAAGACTATAACAATAGATTAAATGACAATGAGGATAATTAGTCTCAATATGATTTTGTGATCGGGCACATGTGATCAATGGGTCTGAAAGAGTGTCATCAATCTCAATGGAGCTCAAGACAACTAGATTATCTGTATATGTGGAGCCTTATTCAAACTATGGTGAAAAAGGAGTGGCATGTGAGTGTGTGCAAAGTGAGCGATATGGATGGTGAACTAGGTTATCTTTCCACCCAAACATAGGAGGGGAATGAAGGGATGGATAGGAGAAAGTATCATGATAGATGGTGGATCTAGGTGAACTACACATGGTGCTGACATGAGGTTTTCACCATGGTACCTATCCAATGTGCCTATTTGTCAGATTTTGAGCATTGGATGAATTTTTATTACTTTTTCCTTTTTTGATTTTTTTTGTCATCAAGGCACCTATTTGCCAGGTTTTCACCAGGGTGATGATTTTTTCAAGACTTTTTATTTTTTCAAATTTTTCGAGGATCATTTTATATTTTTTTTGGATTTTCTTAGGCTCATAAATTTTTGTACACAATACTATTGATCTCATGTATAGAACATTTTTTGATGTGGGATATTCATAGGATCAGGGAGCAGATCTCCCTCTAGTGTAGCTATCTAATATGCTCACGGTTGAAATTTAGCTATAACAAAAAAAGGCCTCAATGAGTTGAGGTGAAATTTTCCTTTCTTCTCATAGTTTTGGAGATTAATCATGTTATGTTGTAATACCATATTACCCACTTAAAATTTGTGAGGCTTAATCTTCTTATTGAACTGCAGGTGAAGGCAATTTTGATACACGGGAAGGTGGTTCAAGGCATTTAAGCATTGTTCATCTAGGAGTTGCAATTCTTGTAAGTGGGAAACTCGATAATCCTTTTCACTTATCAAATTCTTTAGAGTGATTCTAAGAAAAGGGAGCTCAATTTTGATAGGAACTACAACCTCAATACCATAAATGAGGGAAAAGGGAGTAGCACCTATGGGGGTACAAATAGAGGTGCGGTAGGCCCAAAGAGAAGGATTTAGATGAAGGTGTCAATCACAACCAACATCATCGACTATCTTTTTGAGGATAGTTTTTTTAGTACCTTCTTCTTGACCATTACCTTGTGGGAAATACTTGCTGGAGCAATGTTGGGTTATGCCAAATATCCTACAAAGCTCAGTACCGTCCTTTTTTTGAAAGCGGTGCCATTATCAATATGAATATATTGTGGGATGCCATAGAGAAAAATGATTTAATTAAAGATGAACTTGGAAATCTTCTTTCCTTTAGTATAAGTGAGGGGTATAGCTTCTACCCATTTAGTGAAGTATTAGGTAGCAAAAAATATATATTTGTGGCCATTGGAAGAATTAGGGAATATTTGTCCTACGAGGTCAAGACCCATTCATGAGAAGGGTTAGGGTGTGATGGTGGGATGGAGTTATTGAGTGGGAGCATGTATCAAATTGCCATGATGTTGACAAGAAACACATTTTTTTCACAAAGTGGTATGCATATTCTTCCATAATTGGCCAATAGTATCTGGTACACAAATTGTTTTTAGCTAAAGTGAGTCCACTGGAATGAGCCCCATAGATTACTTGATGTACTTCTTGTAAGATCATTTTTTCTTCCTTTGCATTCATACATCTAAGAATATTTTCATGAAAGTGTTTCTGGAAAAGGTGTCATCTAGGATAGTGTAATGGGAGGCTCGATGAATGAAGGTCTTACATTGATTAGTGGTAAGGGTAATTGGGATGATCTCATCATGAAGGTAGGAATAAATTTCTTAGTACAAAGGGGAATTAGGACCAAAAATTTCACACACCATCTCAGACTCTAGCTAGTCATAGGCAAGGACCATAATATTCTCAACAAGAAACTTGCACCATTGACTATTTTCTAGCATAGCTATCAAAGAGGCAATGGTATCCATTGCATCAACTTCTTTGTTATTAGCAATTATGATTTGTTGAAAGGTGATTTTTTTGAAGTGTTCTTTTAGATCCTCAATCATGCGATGATAAGGAAGTATCTTATCATCCTTTGTTTGAAACTCATCGTTAACTTGTTTGATAACCAACAGAGAGTTGCCAAATACAAGCAAGATAGAGATCTTCCTACGAATAGCTTGATGGAGTCTTGCTAGCAGAGCCTCATATTCTACAATGTTGTTTGTGCAAGGAAATGTAAGCTTCTTTTGTGGTTAAATATTTGTATCAAATTTAAAATGCATCCAAAAATAAATAAACCATTAACTCAAGAATTTAACTATAGGAGGCCATATCAAATGGACCAACTAAACTCTCATTTAAAGAGGCTTATTAATTCCTAGTTGAAGCAATTTTAATCCTTATTTGAATTCTCATCAAATTGGCATAAAGGATTAGTGACTTGCCTACTCCAAAATGGAAGATTCAAATACAATGCAAAAACTAGAAATGATCTAGAATACAAGAACAATGCTAAAATGAGAGATCTGAGATAGAATTGATGTAAACAACTAGTATTCTAGAATGATAATGAAAGAGCTATTCTATGATTAAAAATGGAAGAAAGAAAACTATATTTAATAATGCAAGAGAGAAAACTAGATTTAAAAATGTAATATTATGCTAAGGATGAAGTAAACTAAGAATGAAAGAGAACTATGAGCATATAATGAAAGAAACTAAGAGCTAGGAATTCAAATAGAAAGATTACTATAAAATGCACAAATATGGATCTCTTGAGACATGTAAGAGATTCCTTTTAAATGAGGTTCCTCAATAATGAAGGGTGCAGATTAAGAGGCAAAGAATGTCTGATTGAGATTAAGAGGAAAGAGGAGAATGAAGGAGAAACAAGGTTAGGTAGAGATGAGTGATAAGGATTAAGAGGCAAAATAGATGTTAGGTAGAATAAGACAAAATAGAAATTTTGAAACCACAAATCCCCTTTAATTTGTAATTAATCAGGATTAAGTGTGTACACACATGTGAATGTGTTATTTTAATAGAAGTGTAGAAACTTTATATTAAAAGCAATGCTATAGAAATTAAAGAAATATGCAAGCTCTAGAAATTAGACCATAGTATAAGCTTGATATAAGATTTTTAATTTTTTTAGTTTAATTGTGCAAAGGGATTTTTAGGTTTATTCTATACATTTATGTCTAGTAAATATGCCTTTTAGATTTAGGATTTGTTTTGAGGCAATTTGATCAAAATTAGGGGCTTAGATTCCACTAGACCAATTTTAGGTGATTACACTTATAAAACTTAAGAATGAGATCTCCTTGTGGTGTCACAAAAAAGAATCTTTCCCCTAAGCCTTTTTGTGTATAAGATCCATCAAAATAGAGTTTCCATTGCATTCTTGAGGTGACAGTCATGATTGATTCATCTGGAAAATCTATAACAATAGGATGAGTATCTTGAACATGTGCTTCTACCAGCTGGTCTAAAATTACTTAGCCTTTGATATCTTTTCGATATACATCTAGAAAAGGCCAAACTCACTCATGATCATGAACCATTTTGTTGTGCATCCAATTAGAGAAGATTTTCAAAAGAGGTACTTAAGAGGATCAATCTTAGAAATGATTTGTATCTTATTGTTAAGCATGTAATGATCTAGCTTCTGCATGAAAAATACCATACCCAAACATGCTCGCTCAATAGTAGTATAATTCAATTCATAATGAAAAAGTGTTTTACTAAGGTAATAAATAAAATGCTCTTTTACATTATCATCTAGTTGTGCAAGAAGGGCACCTAGTTCAACTGATGTAGCTGATATGTAAATAATTAGAGGTCAACCTAGAACACATGGGACCAACATTTGTGGGTTGGCTAGATATTGTTTCAACTTCTCAAATTCCTTTTGACAGATAAAATCCCATAAGAACTTATTATCTCTATGTAGGAGATGTGAAAAAGGATGCACCTTATCTGTCAACTAAGATACAAATTTGTGAATAGACAGAAGTCGGTCTTGTAAAATGAAAAGTTTCTTCGATGTTTGTGGGCATGGAATATTTACGAAGGCTTTCACCTTCTTAGGATTGAACTCAATCCCTCTTCGATACATGATGTACCCCAACAATTTACATGACTTAACACCAAAGACACATTTCTTAGTATTTAACCATACCTTGTACTTCTTCAATCTTTCAAAGATTGTGTTAAGGATGACTATATTTGATTTTCGTATCTTTGACTTCCCAAGAAAATCATCCACATAATCTTCCATAATGACATGAAGGATATCATGAAAGACTAGTGTCATATCTCTCTAATAGGTACCTCCTGCATTGTTAGGACAAAAAGGCATTACTTGATAAAAAATGGTACCCCAGAAAGTAGTAAAATATGTCTTGTGTTGATCCTCAGCTTATATCCTTATTAGATTATATTTAGAGAGACCATCCATAAGAGATATCATCTCATGTTTGATAGACAACTATAATATCAATGTTGGGAAGTATAAAATCATCCTTAGGACATGCAAGTTGAGATCTCTAAAGTCAGTAAAAATTATTATGCCCCCAAAAGGCTTACCCACTAGTGCGATGTTAGATACCCATTCTAGAAAATCTATAGGTCATATAAATTTATCATCAATAATTTTATGTAGTTCTTCTTTAACAAGTGAGGTAACTTGAGGATACATATTTCTTAACTTTTTCTTGACAGGATTGAATTTAGGATCCACTTCAAGATGCCTCAGAGAGGTTTTCACCAGAGGGAGTTTTATTTACTTTTTTATTTTTATTTTCATTTTAAATTTTGTGACTAAGAGAGTTGACTTGGCTACCGAAGTAGGCTTTCTCACTGTAGACCACATTGTGCTCATGATCTTGGAGATTCTTAAGTTTGAATAGCATGATTACTACCTCATTCGAATTATATATGTCTAAAGTTGGAGGTGAATCTTGTTGGTCCCAATTGATGAGTTTAGGATGTTTAAGGGAAAGGGTATGGAATGAAAGGTGTACAATAGTAATGGCTAGGACACAGTTAGATTCGATGAGATCTTATTTGATATATTTGAAAGGGTCTTCATAGAAATATTCATCATTTCCTGAGTCAGTCTCAACTAAGAAAAAGTCCTTTGCAAAGGACACCTTAGTTTCTAGGGAGCCCAATCCTCATCCTTGAGGATAGCTACTTGATTTAATAATTGTCTTTCTCCCATTTTCATTTTCTCCCAAGCCGGTTCTTTGATATCCCATGCTTTCAAAAATGGGTGTGGCCATTGGGTATTTATACATAGGAATATCCACTATTTTTTCTTCATCTTTGTTGAAATCAAAGATAATACATCATTCTCCATGTGTCCATCTGCAAGGGATCTCTAGTATTCAAAAGTAGTCTTTTTGCATGTCAAATTTTCCTTATTACTTTTTTCAAAAAGTTGTTTAGGCTTACCAAAGGACCTTAAGGATAATGGATGTTTTCCAATACACAATGACCTCTCAAATTTATATTCTCTCATTCCTTGATCTATAAATTTTACTTTCTTTTCTTATTCAACAATCTTCTCCTCAGTGACCATACCTTTTCCTTTATCAAATACCTTATATGTTTCTTCAATGGGAAATTTTTTAGGAGGAGACTTAGTGGAAGTCTCTTTTGCAATAGATCTAGAGAATTCATTTAAAGGAAAGTAGTAAGATTTATTTTCTTATAAATTCTTGCAGTACTGAAATGGTTCTTGATGTCTAGGGATAGTGATTTAAGGTCCATGATGTGCAAATTTCAAATATTGATGGTATGTAGATGGTACAGATGTGATAGCATGTATCCAAGGTCTTCCCAAAAGTATGTTGTAAGGGAGATTTAAATAAATAACATCATAGGAAGTCTCAATTACAGCAGGGCCCACTTGTAAAGAAAGCATGATCAGTCCTTTGGATTATCTTTCCCTATCATCATAAGCTTTTATAGTAATTTTTTATTTCACATCAATGATATCCTCTGGAATTCCTATATTTCTTGTCATCCTCATAGTACAAATATTCAATCCAAATCCATTGTATATCAAGACTCATTTTATTTTGGTTGAGTGGACAATTACTTCAATGTGAAGAGGCTTATTATGATAAGGGTTAGAACCATAGAGGTATTTGTTTTTGAAAACTAGGTGTGATTGTGTGGCTAAATTATCGAGCATATCTTAAAAGGAGGCATTGATATTTTCTAGGATTTAGGATTCAATACTTGGGATTTTTCAAGGATTCTTTTATGAATAGGAGATGTATGAAGTAGCTCAAGTATGGATATCTATGCAGGAGACTTTCGTACTTGTGCTAGGAGATCATAGTGTGAAGCGGACCTAGCAGATATGGATGGTGCAGTAATTGGATTAGCAGCCTAAAAAGTAATTCTTCCCCTTCTAGTGGTAGCATTACAATCAACAACTTTAAGCTTGAGAGTGCACACACGATTGTCAAAATATTCTATTTGACCACAAAGAGAGTCAAAGCCACAACAATCATTGTCTTGAATATTAGAGCCTTGTATTGTATTGGTGGTGTAGTCATAAGATACATTTTTGGGAGATGAAGTATTGTTCTAATGATGCTTAGGGATCGAATAATTGTAGATCTTAATTTTTGCATTGGACGATGAAGGTGTATGACCTTCAACTTCAATTTTACCATCATTAATAAGAACATGGACATAGTGTTTGAAATTCATACATTTCTTACCTTCATGACCTTTGATGCGATGATATTCACAATATTCATTATCCTTATACCAAGCAGGTTTGGTTTGATTTTCATCATATGGTCTAGTATTAAGATATATCATCATATTTTCATCGACAAGTTTTCAAAAGATAACATCCAGGGGTTTCGCAAGATAAGTGAACTATCATCAAGGATGTAAAGAAGAATTATTATTGTTCTTGTTATTTTTATTGCAAAGGAATAGATATTCCTGATTGCGAGGTTATTTTTTGAGACCTGTGTTCTGATTTTGCAGATTGTGATTTTGATTTTTCTTACTACTTTGATTATGATTTTTGTTGAAATTACCTTGGTTAGATGCTTGAATATTTTGAACATGTTTAGAATTGGTCACTCCATCATTGACTACCCCTTTATTCTTAGTCCAAAATTTTTGTTTGTCATTGTTAGAAGAGGGAGCATAGTGTTTAATGGATCCTTTTGAAAGAGACCATCTTCAATTATTTTTCCCTTCCTAACAAGCATTTAAAAAGTATCAAGAGCAGCCATTTTCATCTAGAATGATATTTCAGGTACCGTATTTCTAGTAAAGATGTCAATAATATTTGTGTCTAGTATTTTCCAAGGTATTCTATTAGCTAGGTGTATCCACCTTTATAAGAAACTTAAAAATGTTTCCCCATTCCTTTTCTTAGTGTTGCACAAGTCACCTAAGGATGTTTAATGTTTGATATTGTATGAGTATTGCACAACAAACTTCTTTGCAAGATCAATGAAAGAAGATATAGATCCAAGAGGTAGATTCATAAACCATTCGAGTGTCAAGCCTCCAAGGCTCCTTGTAAATATTCTCTTAAGATAATATTAATTATGGGAGACCTCTTGAAAAGAAACATAGAATTATTTTAGATGTTGTAGAGGGCATGTTTTTACCTTATATTTATCAAATTTAGGGATCTCAAAGTTTGTAGGGAAATGTATCATGTTGATTGACTTATCAAATGGATAAGGAAGTATCTCCCCAAAGGAAAATTCATTGTTACATCCACTTTGCATGATATGGACAAGGCTTTTAAGTTCATTGATTTCATTTGTCAAGTCAGGAGCATTGTGATTTGTAACATATGAACCAAAAGGTTGTCCTCCTGCAAATTGTGATGTAAAAAACCTAACTGATGTAAGACCAAGTGTGGGAGGAGGTACATGATGAAAAGCTTGAAATGTTGTTGGGGTAGAAGTTTTTAGGACCCCAAAGGGAATTTTGAAGAGTGATGAAACATAGTTAACTAGAAATTGGGGAATTGGTGCTTCAAGAAATGATGTTTGACCCACGTTCAAGGCACTAGCGTCAAAATGAGTAGATGTATTCATCATTGCATGAGTGATAATGTGTGAAGTGGTATTAGGTATAGTACTGATAATTTTTTGGATTTTTTCATGTGTCAATTGAAACATTGGATGTGTTGTTGATACAGGTATCAATATAGAAGTCCCACCAGAAATGGCCTTGCCTTTGTCTTGAGACGATGTAGTGTGAACCATTGAAGATGTTTTTGTAGAATTCCTTCCTTTATTAACATTGTTGTATAGTAGTGATTCATCAAAATTATTAGGAACCATGACCTCATCATGGAAAATGTTCATAAATGTTTCTATTTTATTGTCCCGAATCAGTTTCTCCACTATCTCCACATTACACAAGTATTTGAAGAAGTCATCAACTTATGGATTTGGTAGTATTTTTAGTTGATATTGACATATTTAGTCTCGGGCTCTGCTTGATTAGTCATATTTGGCATCCCTAAACCTCCAAGCGGTATAGAGGAAAATGGATCCTTGTTGTTTAGAAAATGTCCACTCATCATCTTAGCTTGTGAGTGGGTTAAGACTATACGATTAAAAGAAAAGGATGAAAGGAGATGAACTTAGGAGAATAGTTTTAGACCTTATTTTAATGGAGAGGGAAAGGCCTCAAAGGTTTGATTTTCTGATTTGATGAAGGATTGATGATTGATTTGTGAGGCGAGGGCCTCAAAGTATGATTTGGTTCAAAGGTTTAGGACAACCTTAGTGAAAAAGAGATCCTTTGAAAAAACAATGATAAAACCTTTCTTCTACTTGTAGATAGACTAATGATCACAAGAAAAGAAGGGGATATGATTGATTGGATCAAACCACTTAAGATAGACTATTGTTCTCAAGTGATAGAATTTGATTTTGATTAAATATTAGGATCTCTAAGACACCTTGATAAATCTTTACACCAAGGATTAATGATGAAGTTGTGAAAAACAACATTGGATGGATCTTGATAAAGATGGACAAAAGGATAATGAAGACAAAGGATTTATTCAATTCCATGGAAATGATGTCATGCTCCAGAGGAGGGGAATGACTATGATTGATTAAGAGGATAACAGATGGATGAAAGAGGAAGGTTTAATCGCAGGTCTCTAAGCTGACAAAGTCACAATTTAGACTAGGTTTAAGCAAGTAGTTGGAGAGATTGTTATTTAAGATAATCTTGTCAAAATTCTCCTTGTCTTGTAGCTCTTTTGAATAGATTTCATGATGTGCTGATACAACCTATATTTTTTTTATCATTTTCTTTCCTTTCTCTATAAGTCAAAGTTAGTGGGAGCTTAGCTTTCTTGCGCTTGGAGATATGGGAAGAAGCCTATAGAAGTGATGATTTGGTTAACCAATGTGTTCAAGGGAAAGAACTAATTTTCATACTTAAGCAAGGGAACAAACAAAAATCTGAAAATAATCCAACAAGGAAAAAAGTAACCTTGAGGGATATAAGTAATTGTGACAAGTCTGACTGACAGGAAGCAATAGCGCAATGTGTATGTTCAAGTGACCTTCTTAAGCCACAAATGTTTCCACGGGTCTAGCACAATTTGAAGACACTCAAGAAATATCAACCTAATGAAATTTGGCTTAGTGATCAAAATATTTTCCCACAACTTGGATATCTCTTCATCTCACACAGTTGTGTCACCCCCTAGAGGCCCTCCCGTATTTTTTTTTTCCTTTTACGAGATCTAAATAGAATATGGTTCAAAGGAGACTACGTAATGAGACCTCTAATGTCATATTAGCTACCTCCAAATTATCAAGAGGATACTTATGGTGAGTAATCTTCAGGGGAGATTCTTCCCCCTCCTTGCACAAATATTATGATCACTTTAAGAGATAAACTAGGTACCTTTCTATACTAAGGTATCTAATTGGGGAATATGTTCAAAACTATCCCTTGTAGTAACAGAAGTAGGATTGAGGCCTATAGCCCTACAAGTACTTGAATAATGTAGTCCTTCATGCATGATTGAGGCCTCACAGCCCTACAATTGTCAATCATAAGAATACATTATTATAATAGTTATGTCATCTGAGACATTAATCTCAAAGAGGATTTTTATTATAGTGGGTCGAAAGGGTTGGGTTTCCCTATTCCCACTTGATTCGTACCCATGAGATTTTTCCCTCAACATAAGTCTCTCTAAAGGTAAAATAACAAATAAAAGTGGATAACAAGTGGAGGTCTAGATTTTTTATTTTCCTTAAAGGAAAAAGGAATACTCTTCTAGTCCATTGCTTCTCTCAAACACACCAAACACATGTTAATTTACCCAAGATTAGCTTATAAGTGATGAATCAAGTAGGTCTAGATTTATGATTATCTCTAAAGAGATAAGAGCATACTCTCCTACTACTCAACTAACCATAAGAAATGAACCTTCCTAATTAAACTAGATGCCTAGAAAATCAAATTAAAGAAGACACAATGTTTACTTGAACCTCCAAGGAAACCTACAAAACCAATGAACTAGTAGTCTCAAATCTTTTAAAGATCTTCAAAAAACATCCTACAAAACAAATTGATTAGTAGTCTCTAAAGTTTTTATTCTTTGTCAATATTTTTGCAAAACCACCGCTAGAAGATAAGAAATATCAAAGACTTGCATGAAATCCCAATCATGCATTGGGGTAAGTGCACAAAGATGGGGGACCAAAAATATGCCACTTTTATTTTTGGCCCTCATCGCTCATAGTGCGCATGCACTAAAGGGTGTGCACCCTATAGAGTGCACGCCCTATGGCTTGGGTTGCCCAAGCCTTAGGCATGGGAAAATCAAATCCTTTACAAAGCGCGCACGCCCTATAGGGCATGCACCCTATGTAACATAGATTTATATAGTGTGTGTGAGAGAGAGCAGGGGTAATTTATACAAAGAGACGGGGAGTAATTTAAACAAATATAACATTTAAGTATAAGTTTGATAATTTAAATTTCTTATACTTTAAGTTATATTTGTATAAATTATAAAATATAATTCTTTTAGGATGTTTGGGATAGGTTCCAGCTTCATAGGAGTTAACATGCAGAGTCTAGATTTGAAAAATTCCAAACTTAGCCAAATTTCATGATTCAGCAAGACTTCAGCAGGGTTACCTTCGAAAATCCATCATGGATTTCTAAGGTCAAACTGAAGCTCACAAAAGGATTCCCAAAGGGTTTTAACTCGTTTGATCATAAATCACTCAGTTTCGGCTCCATCTCTATGACATACTTAGCTTATCTCTCACCCAAATCTCTCTCTCTCTCTCTCTCTCTCTCTCTCTCTCTATATATATATATATATATATATATATATATATATATATATATATATATATATATTATATATATATATATTATATATATATATATTATATATATATATATATATATATATATATATATATATCATCCTCTCTCTATATATCTCTCTCTCTCACTCTCATCCTCTCTCTATATCACCATCTCTCTCTCTCTCTCTCTCTCTCTCTCTCTCTCTCTTCTCATATCACCCTCTCTCTCTATATGTGAGAAGAGAGAGAGAGAGAGTAATGAAAGAGATAGAGTAGATAAGGGGGAGAGAGAGAGAGGGTTATGTGAGAGAGAGAGAGAGACCTAAGCTAAGTCTGTCATAGAGATGGCATCAAAACCAAGTGATTTGTGATAAAATGAGTTAAAACCCTTTGGGAATCCTTTTTCCAACTTCAGTTTGACCTTAGAAATCCATGATGGATTGTGGGAGGTAACCCTGCTGAAGGTTTGCTGAATCCTAAAATTTGGATAAGTCTGGAAATTTTCAAATCTAGAATCTACATGTTAATTGCTATGAAGCTAGAACCTATCCCAAACATCCTGAAAGCATTATATTTTATAATTTATACAAATATACTTTAAAGTATAAGAAATTAACATTATCAAACTTACACTTAAATGTTATATTTGTATAAATTACCCCCCCTCTCTCTCACACACACACACTATATAAATCATATCTTACATAGGGTGCATGCCCTATGTAAATTTATGATTTTCATAGCGCGTGCACGCTATGAAAATCATAAATTTACATAGCACTCACACCCTATAGGCCATGCGCACTTTGTAAAGGATTTGAATTTACCAATACTAAGGCTTGGATTTGCCTCGGAGAAACAACCCAAAGGCTTGGACGATTGAAATAGGCTTGGGATGTGTTTTCTACAAGACATACAAAAAAATGACATCTTTTTTTGTGTGCTCCTTGCCAGGTTTACTTGTGGCTCAAGAACGTAAAAATCAGACGATGTGATATTGCAGATCTCTCTGTTAGCTATCTAAGCATATAATTTATTTTGAATTCTGATTACGTTAAGTTTTTCAACTCTAATTTCTTTTGTGTGTATGTCCATTTTTTGTAAAAAACCAACATGCAGTATTTTGGGCAAAGATTTTGGCTCATTCATCAAATTTTGCAATAAGTTACATTTTTAGAAACTAGACTCCATTCTACACACTTTAAAAAAAAGAAAATTTAATTTTTTGTTAGTTTTAAATGATTTCTAGGGGGAGCACACAGAATTTTCATGTTTTCAAGATGTGTGCACTTCATAAATTCATAAAAAATTATACATTCATCGAAAAATTACCAAAAAAATCCTAGATAAACTGCATGGTGTTAGCTAACTTCTCACTAGAGCAATTAAATTTTTTTTTTTAAAAGTTAACATTTTAGGGGGAGCACACCAGATGCTATGTTATGTTTTTGGATAAAAAATAGGACCACTTTTTGTGCTCCCCCTTTTTGAGGGCCTTAATCTGCACCATTTTCAAAATAAGTTAGTAGTTTAGGAACTAGATTCAGAGTATTACAACTCTTATTTTTGTTGCATCTTAAAATTTTGAGTCTAACTATCTTCAATTTCTTGTTGAAGTTCAGAGTTTTCTGATTTCAAGAAAAAAGTGGCATCTTATACCCCCTTTTTGGTCCCCCATCTCTGTGCACTTACCCATTGAACTATGTGCAAATAAAGTGCAAGCTCATCACAAAATACTTTTTCTTTTTCTTTTGACCTAGTCAACAAGATCTAATATTTTGGCTATAATTTTGGCCCCAAAAATAGAAATGCAAAGAAGAGACCCCTGCTAGAAATCTAAGATATCTCTAAAAATCTAAAATTTTTAGAAATATTCCTTAATTTGGGCCCTAGAGATCTGATTTATCAAAACATACCAGTTTTCAAAGATTGAATTTATTGGCATTTTCGATCATCCAACTTAAAAGCACAAAGAAACTACCCTAGTAGAATTCTTAGACCTTTTCAAAAATGTAAATTTTTCTAAAAAGCTCCAATGATTTCTAAATAGAAATTAATTTTCACAAAAATAAGAAAAACTTATAAATCATAGAAAAATGATCACAAAATTATAATTTTCAGATTGAGACATATTTGGATCATCCCACACCTACCAAAAAAAAACATATAAAAATTCCAAGTTATTTTTATGATATGATCAAATCTTTCAAAACCTTAGGGTTTTGTCTTCAACTCAACCTGCACAAGGATTAGCCTTGAAAAACTTCAAAATTGAGGATCTAATAGGGATGTGGGTCCCACTAGGTGTGAAAAAATATATGCAATGAAAGCCCCTGTGGTTGCACCATAAATCAAAGTATGAAAACACAAGAAATGTGAAGCATTTAAGTTATAATAAGCATGCTAAATAACTTACAATGCAACCAAATTTCCACTACAACCTCCGATGAGCTAAAACAAGTGCACACAAAACCTTGTTTGATTTTCTCTTAGATATTTTTTGGGTATGCTCTCTCAACACAATAATTTGAAAACAACATGTAATCTAATGTGCAAAACTAAAAAGATAAAAAAGTGAGGATTTTGAGAACAAGTATGAATAACTTGCTCCAAATCTCAGAAGATGATTGCAAGTGCAAGAACTATGAGGTATAAATGCACAAGAAAGTGATTAAGGATCTAAGATTGAAATGAAAAATCTATTCTAACAAAGTAGACGTAAGATTAACAAATATATGGAAATGAAACTATGCTACTATGCAATAAATAAAATCTAAGCTAACAATGACAATGCAACAACTATACTAAGAAATTGAAATACTAAAAATGCTAGAATGCTAGAATGCTATGTTATCAAGTGCTCTAGAATGCTTGATAAACAAGAAAAATAAATGAGTGGCTAGGATTAAGTGGTCATGCAAAAGTCAAACTCCACTTTTAGAGGGAAAGAGGAATTTAAAAATGATTGGTGGAGAAAAGAGATAGAGAGGTGGTTATCTTGGAAAAGGTGATTGTGCACATGATTAGAGGTAATCCAACTTTTAATTAGGATTAGAGGAATAATTAGCAAAAGGTAAGAATAGGAAAAAGGGAAAATAAATTAAGTTAAAATAAATTTAATTTAATCATGGTTTAGAAGAACTTTAGACTAATGGAGCTCAATAAAATAATTAAATTTTTTTTATATTAAGAGATGGAGGGATAATATACTGAAATAAATTTAATATATAATAGTATTTAAATAAAATTTAATTACAAAGGGAAAATAAACTTATTTAATTAAATAAAATAAATAGAGGAATATAAAAATATAGTTAATTAATTAAAATCAACTATAATGTTAAGGGAAAATATTACTAAAAATTAATATTAGAATGCAAATGGACAATTTTAGGTGTCTACAAAAAGTATAGTAGTAAAACACCAATCTTCAATACTTTCATTCAACTTTCCTCTAGACTTTCTATCTAACATAAGGATATATATAGGATATTTTCATTTGGTTCCTTTTTGTATTAATGTATGGTAATATTTTTAACATGACAAGTGACATTAATATGCCATGCCCTCCATCTCTTCATGAATGTTTTTTTTCCACTAAGTTATGAAACGGTGATGCCACAAATAGGAAGCCTCATCTCCACACTTCACTTGTTCAAACCTATGAGCTCGATAACCCAGCAAAGGAAAAATGCCTACGAGCATAGTTTTCAATCATGTTTTTAACATATTAACCTGCTATGGTTGTCATTGCCCAAAAAGATCAACCTGTTAATACCTGATACAACCGCTAGACTTATAGAAGACATAGGAGGATATTAAACCATGTCACAGATTAAGTGAGGGTTGATGTCACACTTCCAACAATCGCCCTCCCAGTGTTACTGTTATACCCTAAGTTTTGTACCCTTTTCAAGCTCTCTTGGTCTTGATAACCTAGTATAACATGGGAATCATCTCCAAGTTGTGGGACCTATGCTAACTGAGATGAGACCTCCAGATTCTAGGCTAGTTCTTCTTGGATAATCACCTTAATTTTCTTCTTGACAGGAAAGTAAACTCTTTAAGGGAAAGGGATAGACAAAATGTTGAAGGGAACTGACTGAAAAGAAAACTACCTACTAGGTGATACACCGAAATGAAATGGACATAATACACTGACCAAATTAGCATGAAAACTCTCAGATCTAATAGAACACAATCTTCCTAAATAGGCTTGCATAAGTGTTTCACAAAGAGGTCTGAACAAAAGACATGGACTATGACCTTCAAGCAAACGTTCTTTTCAGCAAAAGGGCACAGGAATGAGACAAGATAGCTAGGGGATGAACAAAATCCACAAAAACTACCTAAATCAAATCATACACAGTAGTGCACAAATAAGCTAAAAGAAAGAAGGGCTCTAGAACTCCAAGATTTCTCTAACAAAGCCAATATATTATACCCAATAAGAGAAATATAGACAAGGGAAAGACCTAAGGGCAGAACAAATGCCACAAAAAGCCTCTATTAAATCTGATAAATCAATGAAAGGTTACAAACTATAAGAGCTAGAGGGTAGAACAAATGCCACGGATAACTCCTTAAGAAAGAAAAACTCTCTTTTTACAACCGTAAACTCTGAGCTCTAAAAGCTCCAAAAAACTAATATATACATCTCCCTTGCACGCTGGCTTCAAACTTAGGGTTACATAGATTTTCATATGATAATAGAAACCCTAACTTGGTCACTTCTGATCATAAATGCCTCCTTGAAATATCTTGGACGATTAGATATATGCCTGCATGTCTTTTCCATCGCCATAATTGTCTGCATACAAGCCGCCTTGATCCATCTACTTTGCTGCAAGTTGAAAAACTCACACTACCGCCATGGCTTTGTTTCTGCAAGTTAGGTTCATCATAAATGTTCAAATCTGATCTTCATAGATATTTTGAATCTAAAAAGCATAAATGTTCACAGGTGGCACTAACCCTAGAAAGCAAGAATCAGGCCAGGACGACTACCCAGATCTCTGCATCATTTCCCCAACTGAAATCATCTTGGAGAAATCAATTCTAAGTCACCCCTTTGTTTTTTCACAGCTAGCTGCAACGAACCAATATGAAACCTCACAGGAAGATTCAAAATTGGGCTCCAACGGCCACCTGGTTCTATTTTAAAACATGACCATCGATCATATCATTTACCAGCAAATCGAATGGCCCACAAGAAAAATCACACAATAGTCAATCCAGCTCTCAAAATTCATCGGCCACATCACCAGTAAGTAACCAATGAAATGTGAGTATGTTAGCTTGACTGAGTGACAAAAGACCCACCGCTTCACTAGCTTAAATTGGATGGTGGTCGCATGATCGCAAAGGGGAAGAATATTCCTTGTGATTAGGTGACAACCATTAGATCTAACTACACTATCATTCCACCTAAAAAATTTGCGTCCACCGACATGTCCTCGTCACCATCCAATTTGGCAAATCAGAAATGAGCATCACCTGCAACACCTAACACCAGTCCCACCATGACATCAGACTCTTTCACCTGGATGATTGGACGGTTGTCGTAGTGCTGAGAAGATTAACCCTCAAGCACCTTTTCCTTGTGACATCATGAGAATCGTTGATCTCAACTGAACTTTAACCTTTCGATTGACCTAACCCCTAGAACAAACATAACCACTCACCGGATCATTGAAGACTAAGGCACAAACTGCTGAGGTTGTGTGAACACGTGATTGAAGAAAACACTGGGTCGCTAAATGAAAAGTACTTAACCACCAGAAACAAGAGACTTAGTGAACACATAGTCACCTAGTCGCCAAATAAAAACTTAAACACCATAAAACCTAGAGATCAAGTGACTACATCCTTGAAGAACTGAACCCCACTTGGCATGCAACAATGCACATAGGAAATGCTGATGTCAAATACTAGCTGTGAAGAGGTGAAAGGTCGAAAACAACCAGGGTTTTCTCTTAGAACTTAAAAGGCATCAAAGAAATAGAAAACAACAAGGGTTTTTATATTTAGACAAATTTTTATACCCTCTGACATGAAATAAGCTAATTCCTATAGACCTTCAAACTTGAATATCTCCCTGGTCTTTTCTATTTAGCACATGTGATCAAGTGACTGGAGCTTGGTGAAATTATAAATAACCTAAGGCCAAGGGCACAAACCATGAAACCTTGTGGATTTTCTTTGCAAGTCAAAACAAGATTGTAGGCAAGCAAGGAGAGAAAAGATGATAGGAAGTGAACCAAGACCATAAAACTAGGCTCACCTTCACAGGCTGGGCTCTAACTCACTTGTGGCCAAAATTGTATGATAGGAAATTTTGGGTAACATTTTTGGTGATTTATGCTAGATGTTAGCCTACTAGACATTAGACCAGTGACCTTGACACAATCCATTGGGAAAAGGAGTCATTTCAACAACATAAAAAACTTTCCTGACAGAGAGGGGCAAAACTATGCACGAGCACTTCTTGGAAAGTAGGGAAAACTAACCTAGAAAATAGGAAGAAAGAAAGGAAACCTAACCTAACCTGAACTAACCAATATAGGAACTTGGTCAAACAAAACCATTCACTAGTATCCTGAAGTAACTACCCTTCCTCATTAAGACATTTTACATTAAATGCATGAGGATAGCTACAAAGATATGAGGCATATAAAAATTGGCCAAATAGTAAGGAACTGCCTCTTCAAATTTGAGATCAACCTCACCTACCTGAATTTGAGCATATGAGGGTGTCTCATAAAACTCCCTCTAGGCCAAGTATCTGATGGGGTAGCCTCTTGAAAGTCTAAAAATAGAACTTTTCATGTTGTCTTCTTTATCTTCATGGTTGCCCTTCATCATGGATAGCCATGTCAACTCATCATCTATGGTCAGGGGACTATCATCTTCTTCTTTTAAATAGGCCAAGAGCTTGTCAAAGTTGTCAAAATCCTAAAGATCCCCAGGAATGACCGGTTCTTTATAATCAAGCTCCACACACAAGTCTCCTATGATTCTCCCCAAACAATCTTCCCTGAAGTTTTGGTTATCTTTTGCATATTGGGAAGTCTCCTCCTCAAAGATGATATCAAGTTCATTAATCAGCATATCCTCAGGATCAATTTCCTCTAGCTGCTGTAATTTTACAGAGGTGATTTTGGTCATAATCTTTTCATTTTTCTCAACAAAAATAGGAAGCTCATCCATTGAGGACATGGAATCTTCTTTTGTATCAATCTCCTATCGATGGTGAACCTTTTGTTCTGATTGACCTTCAGCCATAGGTAATGGCATGGTCTCTTCTTCATCATCAAAAAAGAGGGGAAGCTCATCAAAAATACCAACCAAGAGCTTAGGCCAGGTATCAACCTCCACCTCATCCCCTTGTTTTCCCACTTTCTCACAATCACAACTCAGCACTGGTGCCTCAGACTAGCTCTCCTCCTCATATGAAAGCTCATTTACCACATGTCCTTTCTCTGATACTAGACTAGTATCTTTGAAAAGACTTGGCATCTGACAGCCAGAAGGAAGATTCCATTGAGGATACCATGGTAGTTCATCATCTTGAGAGACTAGAGGGGTCTCTTGGGCTAAACAATTTTCTTGAACAAACTGCTCTTGCAGAGTTGTAGACTAGATCTCAAGTATAGGCTCTTGGAAAGAACCTTTTGCCTTAAAACTTGGGATGTGAAATTGAGAGGGCTCAAACTCTTGAGGGATACCCCTAAAGCTTGGAAATAAATGCTTTGTAGGCTCTTCATGTGTAGGCCTTTGAGACAAGTGGGTCTTCCAGCTTGGGATCTTAGGCCTAAGAGCCTCTTGTTCAACAATTCATGATCTCAGCCTTGCTGACTCAATATCAGCTCAGCGATCAATCTCTTCTTGAAATTGCCTCATGTATTTCTCATCAACAAGAGCCTCTACCACTTGGTTGGAAATGAACCCCTGCTTATAAATTTATTCTTCCATTTGTCGCTACTCCCTAATCTCAGACACTTGCCTAATCATATCAAGCAACAGATTCTTTGTCTTTTCTTTCTCTTTCATGAAGTTTTAGCTTTGAGTCTATTGCCAATTAGGCTAAGAAGGGATAGGTGGGTAGCAAGCATGATGAGGTAGTTGCACTTGCATCTCTCATTGTTCCCTTTTTTCCCATGATCCCTCTTGTCTGAGGGCCTACTCATAATCTCGTACAAGGGCATAACCATTTGGGGCATACTGGATATATTGATAGCCTTGTATAGTATGTAAGCTTGGGGTAAAAGTAGGTTTTGGGTGATTTTCATATGGCTGATGACTAGCCCATTGAGCACTATTCTCATAATAGGATAGTGAGTAACCCAACTATCCATAATAGCTTGACATGTGTACTCATGCAATTAGCTGGAATTTGAATATGAAAGATTTGAAATATACCAGCACTTGATCTTTGAAACCAGTAGACCTTCTAGAGTCACCAGATATGTAGCAAAATGACCTCTTCTAGGTCTTTAGTATGTTATCAGTATATCAGAGATAGCATAAATTTTGAAGATGAACTTCTTTACTTGACCCACTGGGCATGCTAGAATTGCTATGCCCAAGGTGGGATGTCTTTGAGTTTGAATTTGATTTTTGTAGTCCCACCGGGCATGCCAAAATTGTTATACACTACGTTTTGCACCATTTTCAATCTATCTTGGTCTTGATAACCTAGTGTAACATGGGAATCATCTCTAGGTTGTGTAACCTATGCTAACTAAGATGAGACCTCCAGGTTCTAGGCTGGTTCCTCTTGGATAATCACCTTAATTCGCTTCTTGACAGTAAAGTAAACTCTTGAAGGGAAAGGGATAGAAGGAATGTTAAAAGGAACTAACTGAAAAGTAAACTACCTACTAGGTGATACATCAAAATGAAATGGACATAATACACTGACCAAATTAGGATGAAAACTCTAAGATCTAATAGAACACAATCTTCCTAAACAGGCTTGCATAAGTGTTTCACAGAGAGGTCTAAACAAAAGACACAGACTATGACCTACAAGCAAACATTCTTTTCAACAAAAGGGCACAGGAATGAGACACGATAGATAGGGGATGAACAAAATCCACAAAAACTACCTAAATCAGATCATACACAGTAGTGCACAAATAAGCTTAAAGAAAGAAGGGCTCTAGAACTCCAACATTTCTCTAACAAAGCCAGTATATTATACCCAATAAGAGAAATACAGACAAGGGAAAGACTTGAGGGTAGAAAAAATGCCACAGAAAACCTCTATTAAGTCTCATAGATCAATGAAAGGTTACAAACTGTAAGAGCCAGAGGGCAGAACAAATGCCATGGATAACTCTCTAAGAAAGAAAAACTCTCTTTTTACAACCGTAAACTCTGAGCTCTAAAAGCTCCAAAAAACTAATATATACATCTCCCTTGCAAGCAAATGTCAAACTTAGGGTTACATAGATTTTCATATAATAATAGAAACCCTAACTTGGTCACTTCTGATCATAAATGCCTCCTTGAAATATCTTGGATGATCAGATATATGCTTGCATGTCTTTTCCATCACCATAACTGTCTGCAAACAAGCCGCCTTGATCCATCTACTTTGCTGCAAGTTGAAAACCTCACGCCACTGCCATGGCTTTGTTTCTGCAAGTCAGGTTCATCATAAATGTTCAAATTTGATCTTCACAGATATTTTGAATTTAAAAAGCACAAACGGTCACAGGTGGCACCAACCCCAAAAAGTAAGAATCAGGCCAGGATGAATACCTAGATCTCTACATCATTTCCCTAACTGCAATCATCTCGGAGAAATCAATTCTAAGTCACCCCTTTGTCATTTCACGGCCAGCTGCAACAAACTAACATGAAACCTCATAGGAAGATTCAAAATCAGGCACCAATGGCCACTTGGTTCTATTTTAAAACATGATCATCGATCATATCATTTATTTGCAAATTGAACGACCCACAAGAAAAATCACACAATAGTCAATCCAGCTCTGAAAGGTCACCGACCACATCACCAGTAAGCAACCAATGAAATGTGAGCATATCAGCTTGACCAGGTGACAAAAGACCCACTACTTTACTATCCTTAAATTAGATGGTGGTCGTATGATCACAAAGGGGAAGAATATTCCTTACGATCAAGCGAAAACTATTAGATCTAACTACACTATCATTCCACCTAAAAAATTTGGGTCCACCGACATGTCCTCTTCACCATCCAACTCGGTCAATCAGAAACGAGCACCACCTACATCACCTAACACTGGTCCCACCATGCAATTAGACTCTTTCACCTATCAGATGGTTGTCGTAGTGCAAAGAAGATTAACCCTCGAGCACCTTTTCCTTGCGGCATCACGACAATCATTGATCTAAACCAAAATTTAACCTACCAAGCAACCTAACTGCCAGAAGAAACATAACTGCTCGCCATATCGTAGAAGGCTAAGGCACAAACCCTCGAGGTTGCGCAAACACACAATTGAAGAAAATAGTGGGTCGCTGAATGAAAAGTACTTAACCACCAGAAATAAGAGACTTAGTGAATGCACAGTCGCCCAGTCGTTGAATAAAAACTTAACCCCCTGAAAACTTGGAGATCAAGCGACTGCATCCTTGAAGAACTGGACCCCACTTGGCACGCAACACCATACATAGGAAATGCTGATGTCAGAGACTAGCTGTGAAGAGGTGAAAGGTCAAAAACAACCAGGGTTTTCTCTTAAAACAGGAAAGGCATCAGAGAAATAGAAAAAATTGAGGGTTTTTATATTTAGACAAATTTTTATACCCTTTGACATGAAATAAGCTAACTCCTACAGACCTTCAAACTTGAATATCTCCCTAGTCTTTTCGATTTAGCACATGCGATCAAGTGACTGGAGCTTGGTGAAATTATAAATAACCTAAGGCCAAGGGTACAAGCCATGAAACCTTGTGGATTTTCTTCACAAGTCAAAACAAGACTACAGGCAGGCAAGGAGAGAAAAGATGACAGGAAGTGAACCAAGACCAGAAAACTAGGATCACCTTCACAGGCTGGGCTCTGACTCACTTGTGGTCAAAATTGTATGATGGGAAATTTTGGGTAACAGTTACTCATTGTGGCCTATAAGATTTGAACCTGTGACCACACTCTAACACCACTTGTTAACCTACTAGGGTTGTTGTTGCATCAAAAGATGGACTTGTTAATACCTGATACAACCACTAGACTTAAAAAAGACATAGGAGGTTGTTAAACTGTTTCATGAATCCAATGAGGCATGTTGGTCCACTGCTAACATAACCTTTCTAGTTTCTTCACCAAAAAAGTCTCTAAACTACAACACTACATGTTAAAAGACTTTACTTTGGTTATTTTGTTCAATAAGGTTATGGTTATATATTTTACAACCATTATACATCCTACTGATATATGTGAAGTCTACATTTTTGGAAAGTAAAATATGCATCCCCTTAAATTGGGAAACTTTAGAAGGGAAAGATTACCATTGGAGCTAGTGTACTCTTATTTTTCTATCCCTATGTAAACTATGTCAATACGGAAGAGAAAATATTTTATGAAGTTCATAGAAGACCATAGATCTAAAACATGGTTTTTTTGGAAGTATAAGTATAGATAATCTGATAAGTCCAAAGTGTTAAAGCCCTATATTGAGATGGAAAATAAACATTTTTTAAGGTCTTCATCTTAGATAAAGGGGGAGAGTATACCTCTAGTTATTTTGTAATTTTTTGCAAGTATCATGGAATGAAGAAGGAATTGACATTTAGCTATACTCCAGAGAAAAATTGAGTTGCTTAGAGGAAGAATAGGACAATTATGAATATGGAAAGGATTACCTTGAAAGGTAAGGGACGCCCAAATGTATATTTGGGTGAGGCTATAGAAATAGTAGTTTATTTGATAAATAGAAGTCCCACAAATGTTGGTCGAGATAAGATTACACAAGAAGCATGAAAAAAATAAAAGTCGATGATTGAGCACTTGAGAGTGTTCTAGTGTGTGTCATATATATTTGTGCAAAAGGAGAAGAGAAAAAAGTTGGATGAAAAGGGTGAGAAGTGCATCTTCATCACTTATAGTTAAGATTCCAATTTATATAGGCTATATAATATAGTCACCAAGAAAATAGTGATAAAAAAATATATTGAGTTCATCTATAATGAGTTATGAGATGTCTAATGGAAAATTTATTTTCTATCTTAATTAGATTTTCCATTTATAATGAAGATGAAATGCATCAAGAACACCAAGGTGATCCAAAAACTAGTATGGAGCCAAATTTTTAGCTCTAGAGACCTTTCAAATAAGAAAAAAACATTTTAGTCCAAAATGAGCTCTACAAATAGATATGCTTTTAAGTAGATAGTATCTAAGAGATTAGTTACATAGTCCTTTGAATATCTCTCAGCCATTATAGAGCATATTAAAAAAAGAAATAAACAATTATAGAGATGCCTTGCATAAAAACTTAGAAACAACAATAATGAGAGTTCAAAACCCACTCTCATATACATAATGCTAACCTAAATGTGAATAATCTAAGGGAGATTTACCAAAATGAAAGATATGAATATGATTTTTATGCAGATTTAGATTTTTCATTATTTTTTCAAAATAATTTGATCTATTTTGAGGACATTGTGAAAGAAGAGAATTAGTCTAAGTCAATGTATGATGAAATAAATGAAATATATAGGAGCAATGTGTGTGAGATAACTCATTTGACTCTTGGAAAGTAGGTTATTCATGTGGAGTAGGTTTATATGACCAACAGAAACACCAAAGGAAGGATAAAAAGGCATAATGAAAGATTAGTTGTTAAGGGGTATATATAGTAGTTTATTAGAGATTATGATGATACATATGCTCCATTTCCATTTATAGAAACCACATGGAAATTATTAGCCATAAAAAAACCAACACAAGTGGAAGGTGTTTCGAATGGGTGCAAAGCATGCCTTGTTGAGTTTGGAGTGTTGAAAGGGGAAATGTCTATAGGGTATCCACTTGGTTATGAATTCCCAGGCCCAAGGAAAAAGTGTATGGGCTAAATAAATCCTTATATGGATTTAATCATTCATTGTAGGCATAGTATATCAGTATTGACTCATATTTGTTAAGAAATGGCATTACCAAAGGCAATGGTGATCCTCTTCTTTAAATCATGATAGTAGATGGTAGGATTTTGATTATTATCATGTATGCATAGATGATTTAGTTTATATGAAGAATGATGATTTCCACATTTTGGGTCTTAAAGAGGTCAGGAAAAGAGATTTTGACATGATATATTTATGTCCCTTGCAATATTTTATAGCCATACAAGTTTAAAAAAATAAAGAATAAAAAATTCATCTCTCAAGAGAAGTATGTAGACAATATATTGGAGAGGTTTAGAATGAAAAATGCTAAAAATACACAAGTAACAATGTCCATATGTCTAAACTTGAGCAAGGAATATTGTACCAGCAATATAAATTTGACAATGTAAATAAAGTTTTTTTTATGTTTGATGTATTTGATAGAAACTAAGCCTAATATAATCCAAGCAATAGGTTTAATTCCTAGACTTATTGTGACTCCAAAGGAGACACATTCATAATGTTAGGATTAAGATATGTCAACCTTTGTAAATCCTAGTACTAGTTATTGCAATATTGCTAAATTTATTTTCATTTATCATCAATAAGTTGCTTACAAATTTATATTCATCTAGTATGACCATTGATTTGGTGCAATCTAGCTTGGAAATAATTGTATGAAACATGTGTTACACATGTCAAAGTAGATGTGCCACTTTGAGAATCTTGAATTATTATATGTAGATGACATGTGTCATGTTATGATAGATTTATGACAATTATTCTAACACGCTTATATATGAAAGCCTATGATAGTTCCTACAACAAAATGGACAAGTGGAAGGAGATAAATTTTCTTTCGAAAGATAGACAAAAAAGTTGTGTTATAACAAGATGTAAGAAAATGTGTTATTTATGTTCAATTATGAAAAAATGTCTTAAATATATACTTGTTTTGTAGGCTATGACAATTTCCTATGATAGTTGTAAGATGTGTAAGAGCATCTATGATACCTCTAGATAGTAGATTTTGAGAAACCAACTTAGGAGGTTTCAATGTAGAGTAATTTGGAAATGTACACGTGCGATTTGAATATTTTTAGATAGATGAAAAATAGTGTCAACTATTTTGTATGACCCTATCTTGTATATTCATCTAGAAGTACCTCTTGTAGTGTATTTCTTTGTATATGGTGATATTGGAGAGAATTGAGTATATTGTATTATGGAGTTAAATTTTTGTGCTACCAAAACTAATCCACATCATGGACTATTTTCATTTGTAGACTCTTGTCGAATTAGCTAAGTGTTGATATTGTATTGTAACCATTAGTTTACTAGAATATAAAGCATTGTGCTTTTGGTGTGTGAGTTTTTCCTCCCAAAAGGGTTTTCAAATGACATGTCTTGTGTTCATTATTGTGTGTCTCTATGCATGTTCATTATCTCATTTTGAATGTATTTCTATTTTTGTAATAGTTAAGGTTTGTAGGAACATTCACACTATCTCTTAAAATATATTTGTCTTAAATGGAGTGATTTCCACACCTTAGTTTCTTTTTAGGAAAGAAAGTAAGAGAATCTTGAGGTAAGTGATTGATATAGAGGGATATGGTATTTTTTTTGTATTCTATAAAATGAGTTTGGGATAGTTGGATACATTGATAATGATTGAGTAGGACTTGTAGATTATTAGAAGATCACATCAAGATATGTATAGCATTTGGGTTTTGGAGTTATTTAATGGGCTTTGAAGAAAAAACACATAGTTTTCCTTTCTATGAGTGAGCTTGAGTATGTAGAAGAAAATATAGTAGCATGTAAAACTATTATAGTTTATTTAAAGGAATAACGAGAAGATGATACAACTATATTTTATGACAATGCATCATCAATAGATTTTATGACGAATCTAGTTTTTCATGGAAGAGGCAAAAAAATAGAAATTTAATTTAATTTCATAAGATATTTTTTTGGAAATGGATAGATAAATGTTAAGTATTTACTATTGTATGTTTGAGGAAAAACTTGAAAACATTTTAATAAACTAGCTAATTAGAGACATGTTTGAGTGCTTAAGAAGAAGTTTGAGCATAAATTCAATTTATTTTTGGATTGAGGCATGGAAGACGACTCGAGAAAAAATGGGAGAGTTGGAAATTTATTGTCTTACAATCCTCCTAACAATGCCTACCTATCAGACATAGCCATTGAATATATATTTAGGATCCATAATGCCTATTACTCCTAAGGGCATAGTGGTGATTGTTAAAAAAATTTGTTGAAGTAAATTTTTTGGTTGGTAAGTTTGAATTTGAAATCGAGAGGGAATTTTTGTAGGAACAACATTAGACAAATATAAGAATTATTATTGTAGCTCAAGATAGTTTCAAAAGTTGTGAATGGTAGTAGATTTAGATTTCTACAAATAGTTTGTTAGTAATATAACTTTCAAAGATTTTGTAAATATTATTTTATGGTTAATAAAAATTAAAAATTATCTCCATAAATCTCTATGTTTTGTTGGTATATTACCAACTATTTGGCAAATAGAGTAATAATTTTGTTTGTTGTTGTTTTTTAGATTTTAATCAATCAATTTGGTATCAAAAGTGTGCACTTTGGGTTTTCTTGGGATTTTAGTCATCATTTGTTGCACTATCTTTGTCAGAAATTCCATCTGCCTCTTAATCTCTATAATGTGAGGCCTCACCCTGACCCATCATAGAATCTTTTCTTATTCACATTTTGATACATTGATACACTTGTTGATCTATTCTAATAGAGACTCGAGATACTATATTTTGATGATGATTATTATGCCATGTGGATCACATCATGATGTGCATTAGAATTTAGAGTATGTTGAGATTTTGATTATGCATATTTAGTAGTGTGATTTTGATGGGAATATTGGATCATGTTTAAATTTGATTTCTCCACAGGTGACATGTCATGATGAATATGTAATTGTGATGTTTAAGCACTTTGTATGGAAAATTTGGATTCTGCATATAGCAATTAGAATTGAATTAAGCACATTGATTATGTGGCTAAATTGGGAATTGAATATGTATATTTCATGTAATGTTATCATCTTGGACTACTGATGCTTGATGTGCAGTGTGCAGGTAAGGGAACCATGGAATTAATCAGAGAACCAAGGTTAAACAAATGTGAATTGAGTAAGCCAAGGCATAATCCGATATGGGATTAAAAGCCTCGTTGTAAAGTGAACTCCTTGTAAATGTGAATCTTTGCATGTGTATTATTAATTAAATTCTTGTTGTCATCTAGGACATGGCTTTGGGTATGAATTGTGTAATCGTTAGTGTCACTTGACACTTGTTATGTGCTTGTTTTAATCCATCTTAGTTCTAGTCACTTCTAGAGGCCAGAAAGGGGTTCTAAGGGTCATTTTTGGCATAATTTAAGTACCTTATGGATAGGGTTATGGGTTAGGAAGTTTGTGAGCATATCCCTAATTCCCTAGTGACCTTGGTAACCCATTTTATGACCCATTTACCCTTGACTTCGAAATTGGATAAGTCATGATCTTCACCCAACTCCACCTTTTCTTTCAATCATGTATTTATCATGGGGGGACAAGGAAAGACAACAAGGTCATAGAGTCAAGTCTGCATTTATGGTTGGTGGGTGGGTAGAAATTGGAGGCCTTTTTAGAGGCCCTTAGGAGATTTAGTGGGTGTTCACTCACTCTCTACTTTTGGAGACATTAAGGTTTGGATTGAGGAAGGATAAGTGGATAAGCTCTTCTCAAATTTCCATTTCCATCACACTTGTGGAGGTTGGTTACTCTTCTCATGGAAGCCTTTCTACTTGCTCATTAGATTAGCTTGTATTTTTCTCTCTCATGCATATGAATCTTGGTTCTTGTTGTGACAATGTGTTGTAAGGGAGGGATTTTGGGTTTGATTTCATGCTTTGATCTTGTTCTTTTTGCTTGATTGAGAGAGTTCTTGTTTATGGGTGTGAGGCATTACTCACCCTTTTGGGAAGGGAAGAAGTGGCCTATGGGTGGAGGGGTTAGTTGGGCTCCCCATGAGGTGAGAGTCTCTTCTCTTGGAGAAGAGGGATAAGTCCATGGTGTATGGGCACCATGGAAGCCATTATACTCTTGTATTTTGAAGAGGATGTTAAGCAAAGTATGTGTATGAAGTTCCTGGATATGTAGCCTTGAAGAGGCATTTGAATACTCATGGTGAGAAATTTGTATGTAATGGCATTCTCCCCTTGGAAAAGCCCACCTCCGCCCTTTCAATGAGCTTGTAAGACTCATTTGTGTAGCCTTGGGAGGGAGTAATTTGTTGTATGTATGGTTGTGTAACTTGTATTGTGAGTATCTTGTTGATCTTGTTGCATACCCATTTAGCCTTGGTTCTCCAAGCTTGGGGGTGGTCTCATAAGAGACCTAGGTTGGGTGGTGAGCACCCATGGTTCTCCATTTCTTTGTATTGCAGGTTTGGATGCTAATGCTCATGTGGAAGATGCTTGGTGAAGTTCTCCTTCTTGGTGTAATAGTGTATAAATGTTCTATATTTTGTAGTAATGTTGGCTCTTGATGAGGAATCATCATTTTGATTGTATAATGAGGTGTTTTTGTATACCTTTTGGTCTTTGTGTAGATGTAATGGAGGAGAGTTTGTCATCTCCTTTGAACTTTGATTGAGTTTTATCCACCTTTGTATTGTTTTGGTTGTAAATAAGAAGACTTCTCTTTTTGTGTCATATGTATTTGCAAATGAAAGAGAGATCTCATTATGATTATGATTGATCAATTACCTTCATGCCATTGTAATTTTGCTTTTACATTAGTAGAGTTATCCATGCAATGCAAAAAGAAAAAAAATGATTTCCAAGTTAATAGAATAATCAAGTTATTAATTTCAATGGCATGTAGATGTATGGAGTTTGTATATTATTGATGTTTGATTGTAATATTTGAGTTCAAATTTAATCTAGCTCTCCTTGAATAAATCATATATACTACATGCACATCACTTTAGTTGAAACAATATTTCAATCTAATTTTCTCCTTGAATAAACATGTCAACAAAATAAGCTCAATCAAACTAAAATCATGAAGTAATGTGATATTCATGTTCCTCACATTTTCTTACACTAATTAAACACTCAAATTTATGTTATTAGATCTCCTCTATCAAACAAGAAGCTTGAGAAAACAAGAAGAAACTATACCATAAAATATCACCTCCCAGAATTTTATTAAAGCAATTAACTCTCTGGTTTTTGTATGAGAAAGAAAAATATTCTTTTACCACAGAGAATATTCCTCTTTCCCCTCCTAATATAATCCCTAATTTAGTTTATTAGCCTAAGCTATCTATTACCCATGTTAATACACTCTAATTTATGTTGAACTTGTTTCAATTAACTTTATTGATATAAACAAAAAAACTCCATAAAACCTTTCCACTTGGTTTTGTGGCTCCCACATAGTCCTTCTTCTTTCCATACGTAGGTTACTGACATGGAAATAAAGTTTGAATTATTTTTTGGTCAAGCTCACCATCCCTTGCGTGAGTGCTTGGATATTTGTGACTTGACACTCCACCTAAGTTTTTTAATTAACTTCCCATCTCATACTTATGCCATGCACATGAGCTGACTTGGCATTAATTTCCACTCAAACAGCAAGCTATCTTCTTCCCATGCGTACTTGCATCTAACATTAGCATTTAGCATATTCATTTCTTCCATAAGAGTCTTCTCCTTCCTTGCCATGCGTACCTTCACTCAAACTTTACCTTGGGAAGAGAAAGGTACTTCTTGCTGACTTACTTTAACTTATAATATTAACCTTTCCTTTTGGCACCCTTGTAAACTGTGAAAATCCCATTCATGTGTTTGGTGGGGCCCTCAATCTTGTCTCCTCTTTGTCCTCTTAGAAGTGCGCTCCCCTTTGGCATTTATCATTGGATAGGGGGTGTTGTAGGTTAGACTAGGTGATAGACTAGCCTTTTAAGAATTTGAATTTCCCCTTGCTATTTATAATTATTTGTTAATTACATATTATTTAGGTAACATAATTACTTGTCAAACCATGGTTTTGCTCTAAGTAAAGAGCTTATGATAGGGCAGTGGGTATGTAGGTTTATAAGATATGATATTTATTATTGTGTTATTATCCTTTTATAAATTGATTGGGATAGCACATTTAGTAATTAGATTAATCAACTAATTATATGTAATGAACTTAAAGTTGATATGATTTATTCATTTTGTAATTATTTGGTAATTAAGTAATTAAGTTATAGGTTTAGTGATTTGATAGATTAAGATTAATTTTGGACTTGATGAAGATTATATTGTTTTAAGACATTAATTTTATTAGTGGGACTTAAGAAATTAATTTTAATTAGTGGCACTATTGTCTAACTTAAATGGTAATAAACTAAATTAATTAATCTATAGCTTTATTAGGAGCATGTCCTTATTCTTCTAAGTAACGTAACTTCTTGCTAAACTGTTAGACAAGTGAATTAATGAATAATTGACTAATAGTATCCTCATAATTAACTAGTTTAAATTCTAGTATGTTATTGCTCGAAGTACTTAGTTTAATTCAAGTTGATGACTTGCCTTGGTTCAACTGGATAACATTGTACCCGAGATAGAACCAATTTAGCTCATTGCCATATGTTAATTGGAATCCTTATGTTAATGTATTATCCCTTGAACCTTCACCGTAGGTTATAAACTTGACCCTAGATTTCTTCCGACTTAACTGATGACAATTCATATTTAACTGTTAGATGACACTCCGTAACATTACACCTTTTTTTTTTAAAAAAAATTTGTTGCATTTTTGGTTATTTATTTTTGGGCATGACATATAAATTCCTCAGCCATTTCATGCTCTTTTTATTTCAAACTTAGTTTCCTTTCATCCACATGAATAGGTTCATCAGCCCTTTGATCTTGATGTTTATCACTATCACAAGTACAACACCTGACAAGTCCACATCCTCTAGTCCCTGCTTCCTTCAAAGGTAACAATTTATGCTTGGATCCACCATGTACTACCACATATGTATTTGCATGATAATCAAACATAAAATATCTATCAAATTGTAAAGGTCTCCCAAGAAATAGATGACAAGCATCCTGTTGAGCATCATTTTTACATGAGACAATGGCTAGGAATTTATGTGAGCAAATTACCCTCTTGGATGAGTGATGTGAGTCAATCTCAAGGTTTCTTCTGGGTTGGGTCTTTATAGCTTGGATAGCTCAATTGAAGATAAATGTCAATCTGTTCACGAGGAGGCCTTTACTGGTTTGTATCTCGAAAGGGTTGTGAAACAAACTTTAGAACACAATAATACTTTTTTTTAGACTTTAAAATGAAAGAAATGTTAATCTAATTAATCTATTGTAATTGATTTGCAAAGAAAGTAAGAGGTAGGGTAATGAGAATTTGAAAGAAATTATTGAAAAGAAACTAATGGACATAAACCACTATTACATTGCTTCATGAGTTAAAGTACCAAGAAGATTAGGAAAAACCCACAAAATAGAGATCTAAATAAATCACAATCCCAACAAGGCAGATGCAATCATCAATGAAAAAAATGCATAGATATAATAAGTCTAATCTCATCGAATCACAAAGCCACCACAAATGTACACACACATGAGACAAGCTTATCTTCAAAGCACTAAAAAAAGAAAGATCTTCTCAATAATTCATCACAACAAAGCAATGTAACACCAGCAAACACCGAACTAAAGAATCACAGATTATAATCATCACACAATCAACTAATTCTCTGAAATAAAAAAATGAGAAATTCACACATTCATAAATCTCACAAAGGTAGCAGAAAAAAGAACACCATGATTGAAGCACCAATTGTATGTATTGTATTGCAACAAGAATCCAACCTTAATTACATTGAGTTCTTACAATTCATAGAGTTGTGCTCTTATTTCATAGCTAGGGTTTCGACTGCATCTAAAACTCAAAAATAAATCTAAACTAGAGATTACATGAAGGAAACTATCCCTAAAACCAATGAAAACTACCCTAGCATGAAATTAAACCTCGTGCATTACAAAACTTGAGTAGATCATGCATAAAATAACTCAAAAATAGAGTCTAGAACTCGTGCATGCTCTTCATGAAACTTTTTGATCTTACTCTTTATTCCTTGTTATAGCTTTCCCATGTCGACTCAACTGGAAGAGGCCCTAAAATCATACAAAAATGACCCTCTGGAAGTGATCCTTCTAACTAAAAAAATAATTTGGAGAAGACTCAAGTTAAATGACGGTCGTGCCCTAGAAATTTCAGATCCCGACCATTGCCCCAAAAAATGAAGTTGTAAAAATGTCTAAGTGTCAAAACCACTTTTCCTCCAACTTTTGGACTTTTGGAGGCTGAAAATCTCCTATGGCTGAAATGCCAAAAATCAAGGTCTTCAAAAATGGCTTAGTGTGGAAAACTATTTTTCTTTTATACAAATTTTGACTAAGTCAAAACTGGATGCCTATCAACTTGGGAGGACCTCTGGGTGAGCTTTGCAGAATCTATCCATGATCTCTTGCACCTCCTTGAAGTCTGCCATTTGGACCCCTTTAAGGAGTTCTTGATGTTTCCCCTAGAAGGTGAGTAACTCACGTGCAAACCCCCTTATTTCTTCTTCCTGAGATAACATCTTCTGAATTTCCTCCTTCTAATAGAACATCTGCTAGAGGTCCTCTTTTGTATTGTGTGAGGTCCTATCCCAACCTGTCCTAGTTTGACATTCATTTTGACATTTGATTCATCAGAATGATACCTTGAGTGTAGATATTTGATCTATTTTGGATTTCATATGCTATCATTGGATCTTATGAGATAGTTGTTATAGATTCTTATGATGATCACGTTAGTTGTACTTTCATGTATGCTTATTTTGGTTCCATGATTATATATGATATATGAATACTGCATTCTGCATTTGTTATATCATCTTTTAGTATAATGAATATTGGTGAAATCATGGTTCTATGATAAGTTTAGGATTACATGCTTATGTGGATTACGTAATGTTTTATGAATGTAGATATATATGTATTTGTCAAGTTTAGATGTACTACTCTATTTTTGAAATGATTATTAATGCAAGATTTTATAATGTAATGACATTGAATTTGAGTGTGTAGGAACATGGTCATGGTTATAAGTCGGGGAAATAAGATGGGATCTAAGTGCAGTCAGTTGGAAACCAAGGTCAACTCTAAGAAGAGTACGACCTTGTTGTGACGTGATTTTATTCGTAAATGTGTTGCATGTGTTCATATGGTTGACAATGTATGTAAATGTATATTTGTAAGTAAATTTCATTTGGTGAATAATATAATGTAATTACCCACAAGGCATGCCAAATGTGTTTGTGATGTGTGCTTTAGTGAGGTGTCACTTGACACCTTTGTGATGAAGTGGCATGTTGAGTGGAATATGGACCCCACCCTCTCCTTAGTTGGGCTTGAGCATTCCTAAGCTAGGTAGGTGGTTTAAGGAACCAAGATTTGATGAAACCAATACTCCATTTTCGGATGCATGATTAATTGACATTTTTGAAAGGTTTTGTGAAGTCCTAGAGTGTGGTTTAGGTTCAATTTTGGTGCCCCAAGGCTAGTACTTGGGTTAGGGGGCTTATTTCTTCTATTATCACTTTCCTAGGCCACCTTTTTAACTCTTCAAATGGGCCATTTTTGATATGTACAAAAATGGAAAATGCTATCTAGGATGTCTCTCATATTCATGTGTTGAAATTCATTCCAAACCTTAGGTAAGGGCAAGTGTCATTTTGTCTTAGATCTAGAAACTTAATTGCCTTGGGAAGTGAGGTGAGAGAAGAATGTTTTGAATGACATTAGGGAGAGAGAGTTGGAGAGACACACTTTTTTCATTTTGGTCTAAGTGAGAATTAGTGAGTGAGAGGAGAGTTAGAAGGTTTTGGGGACTAAGTAGATTTGAGGATAGCAAGCTTGGAGACAAAGGAAGCTCATCTTCAACTCTTCAATTCAGCCTTGTCTTAGGAGGAGGTTGTTGGTTTTCTATCTTGTATTTTTATGAATATGCTTTGAAAGAAATGAATTATGTGAAAATTGTAAACTATTTTTCCATGTGAGAATCTTTTATTGTTTGTTTTCATTTTGAGATTTTTGTTTTCAATCTTGTTTGTTTTCTTGAATTGTTCATGTTATGGGTGTGCAAGTTCACTCCTCATCCTTGGGAGGATTAGAGGAGAACTTGGGGTGAAGGGCCTAAGGTGGGATTTCCTTCTGTATGAGTGCATGGCTGTGTGGGCACCATGAGAACCTACTTATGTTTGTTTTGGGGGCCATAGGGGAATTGTGATGCTCATGGATTTGAGTTGTTGGGTTGGAAGTGCCTTGGAAAGGCTTGTATATTATGTTGATATGTTGTTTAGTATAAGTCAGGTGTCTCCATAAGGAAGATTCCACCTTCACCCATTTTATGGATTCTAAATTTAGAGTCCTTTGTGTAAGCTTGGGAAGGGAGTAAAATGTGAAAATCTATGTTCCAAATTATTTGAATGTTTATGCTTGTATGTTGTATGAGTCTATCCTATCCTATCCTTGTTTCCCCAAGCTTGGGGGTGGCCATGTAATGGCCTAGGCTAGGAGGTGAGCCTCCATGGCCATGTGAAGAAAGTCTTGTGCTTGCAGGTTTGGTTTCTTGGCTTGAAGAAGTAGTCCAAGTTTGAAGATTAAAGTTAAAGTTGAAAAATTCTAAAGTCTGTTCTAGGGTGTATCTGGTTGAGAGATTTTGTTCTATACATTGTTATTTTTGTATAAAGAAATTGTAGAAATCTTATGAGCTGGAATAAGACTGGATATTTTATTACGCTCTCTGAATTAAGACAATTTATTTTCTCTCTTTATATAGTCTCAAAATTTGTAATTATAAACTGGTTTATAAAATTAGTTCTCTGCCTAAATGTTATTTGGATTAGACATGGACTAGAAATGTTAGTTTAATTTGTTTAATTGCTCAAAAGAGGTTATAATTTTCTGCACTATAAATTACTTAATAAAATTAGTTTCCAACATCTATATGAATTATGAAAGTTGTTATGTATAGGAAGGTTAAATTAGTTCTGTGTTATTTATTAACCTTTCAAAAGTTGAAATTTATAGTTTATACTGTTACATCTAAGATTCAGATTTTTACTTAAATAAATGTTTTATGTAGCAGAAATCTAGCAGGTAGTCAGTAAATTGAAGCCTAAGGATTATACATTTGAAAATAGATAAGGTTTATTGACTAATATGCTTATTCAGATTTTGATATAATGGATTACTTTTCTGGAAATTATATGTTCATTAACCTCTATAAAAAAAAAATGGAAAATAAAGAGACCTGGTTGTTAAAATGCTAAAGTTAAATGTAGTAGACAAATTTAAAAAAATTAGACTGGAAATCAAAATATCAAACCTAGAAATGTATGAACATGACAAACATAAAATTTAAATGTTGTAAGAAGATAATGCTTAAACAACTGTAAATTTAGTTGTATATGTATGCACTATAGAATGGATAAGAAATTAATATGTTTAACCTAAATTTGATGTATATATATCGAACTGTGTTTATTTTTAAACCAATTGATTTATATATATATTTATAAATGCAAAACATTTTCTTAACATCATCTTAAGTTAATGCACCTATACATGTGTTAACAATCTAGATTTAATATATTATATATATAAATTTTATATATATTATATTATACATAAAAATATGTATAATATAAAATATAAAATCATATATTACACATTTCAGAAAGGCTAAATTTAATAATACCATATCTCTTTTAATAGTCTATAAAAATTACATTATAATAATATATATTATATACTATACATATGTTAATGTATATTATATAATATAAATTATTATATTTTGCAATGTAAATATCTATAATAAATAAATCGGTAATGGTTTATAATATAATATTATATATTATAAACTATACAATAAATATTGTATAGTTTATAATATACAATATTATATTACATATTTATCGAAATGTTGTTTTATCCAAAAAAAATCGTATAGCATATGTTGGGGCCGAAGCCCATGTACTAGGCACCGCACATGCAAGGTAGCGTTGTCGTGACTGTTGTCACGATAGCGACTGCCAAAGCCACCACCATGACTACTTGCATAGTCTTAGGGTTTCAAACCCTCACAAACTAAATAACGCCCAACAACATTAATAATGTGGGTTTTTCTATATAGACCCAAATAAAACAAAAAAAAATCCTTGCTATGAAACATGCAGTGCTGTTAGACTATTTTTATCATACCTAAATAAATTTCAAAGACCTATGCTACGTAATAGTAATATGAAACAAAATTAAAACGGATCTAATCCATAGTTACATCTACATTTGGATAAATATAAAACTAGGCCTAGGGCATGTAAAAAAAAATATAAATATAACAACAATATGAACACTATTGGGAAATATCTCAGTGACCTCCAACAAGTAGACTAGCAGCATGATGTATCATGAGCTTGGAAGAACACACATAGTACAATCACCCTTTCCAGACTTAGCTCCTCATAAACCTACATAAACAAATGGTAAGAGATATTAGGGTTCCACAAATTTAAAGAGACCCCAACCCTAATTACGAATTAGGGTTTGGGAGCTAATAAAATATCCTTTATTGTTTCCTCTTAAGAGGTGTTATACATGTATGTTACTTTTCTTTTTATATATTTAAGATTACATTAATAAGTATAAACTTGATATTTTATTCCATAAACAAGCGTAGTAATGTTTTAGATTAAGAGATGGAATTTCTTATTTTGATCTTCCGAATTAGTAAACAAAAAGAAAATATTAGAGTGTGTTGTTGTATTAACTCCTTTTTAAATTTAAAAAAAATTTTAAAAAAATGGATCTAATATATGTATGTTTAATTTATATATATCTATGATTACATTTGAAAGTATAAACTTGATTAGTAGAAAATTATGACAGTTGAACAAATGTCATGTGAAACTTATAAAGCACTTAATTACGTTTGTTAGATATTGAGTTAATAAAGTTACATTATAATTGTTATACTAATAGTTTCTTTTTAATGAATTATATGTCATTCATTTAATATTCATTTTTTTTAATTACTTTAATTATTTATATATATATATTTAAAGGTAAATGAATTACTTCAAAAAAAAAATTCAATTGATCAAATACTATTTTCACTCTTTTAAGTTTGTTATATAAATATTAATGAATTTGAATAGATTCTTTTTTTCTTAAAGCTATATAAAGCTATATAATGAATTTGTTATATAAAGCTATTTAAGTGGATAGACCTTTAAACTATGAATATTAAGAAAAAAATTATTGAAGGAAATTTTGTAATTAATGTTATGGTATTAATTAAAATTTGATGAAGAAGAGAAGTTATTTATGTCAAAATTTAGTTAATATTTTAAATATTTTACGCCTCAACACTTCTTCTTATTTGATTACTTTATTTTCTTTTAATTTAGCATTCCCAGAAATGACCCCTTTATCCTAGACTAACTCAGTATCCTCTTAGGGAGGTGATCCCTCCCCCTTACATCTTCCTCATCACCTAATGACTTCCGTCGTGTAGGGGATGGAGGCACGCCAACGCTTGCCTCATGATCCCTTATGTGTCATTGGGTGACTCACCCAAGCGAGCTTATGACTCCAAAGCTTCATGTCGAAGGGCTAGTGTGTAACCTTGTTGACCTAGGTGTATGTTATAGTTGTATAAAAAAAAATTTGTTGTTGTGTTTTTGCCTGATTTATTTTGGGCATTACATATTGACTCCTCCGAAGATGTCCAGATTCTAATTTATGATGACATTTATGGGATGCATTGTTTTCTCATTATCACCTTCATACAAATATAGGTCCAATCCTTCAAAAAACTTATGCATTTCCCCCACAAAAAGTAGACCTTTATCCCTCTTCTTATTCATCTTTCTCAGCATCTTCTCAAAAATGGTCAAGGCACTAGTAATGTCTTGGATCCATAGCTCAAAATTGTCCAATTCTAACCCTTCATATACCTTAACCAAAACATGGAAGTGCTGCTTCCTTATTACTATAAGATCTTCTAGTGCCTTTTTCCATTTCAGGATCTTCTCCTCCAAACCATCCTCTTCACTCATAATTTCAACCAAAAATGAGATTCATTGAAGAATACCTCTAAAAGGCCTTAGAATCATCTTGAGAGCACCCTTTAAAAAATCTTCAAAATCAACTTTCCAATCTACACATGCCTGAACAAAAGAATGTGGGATGTCTGCCAGTATACTTGAATCACCCCTTTTCTCCAAAATAGCATGTAATGAGGCCTTAGGGTTCTCAGGGTCAATGGGACCCAATGTTTTAAGATTGAATTTCTTTATTTCTTCATTTTGTTCCATCAATGCCTTGATCTTCTCTTCATCTTTATGCATGAAGCCTAAGGCATGTTTCAATCCTAGTGTAGCCAGAGTTTTGCTTCCTTCTCTAGTCGACTCTCCTAGGTCTACCTCTTCCAGCACATAGTCATTTGGAGTGACTTTGGCCATAATGATACTCATGGTAGGAGAAGCCACTTGAGCCTTCCACCTTCCTTCTTGATCTTGTGTTACATATGAAAAGGTCCTCACATGGGCACTAGATCATGTTCAGTGGAACGCTCATCCTAACATTGCTATGTTGGTATCATCATCATCTGCATATACCCTTACCCTTGGTTGAATCTCCTTAGTGAACCAAGTGGGCTTTGAAAAGGCATTGATTGGCTCATAGGGTGCAACCAAACTTGAGGAAGTAGCCTAGTTTTCTATTTCCATCTCCTCATGGCTTTCCTCTTGTCCCTCCTCTATTACTTTCTCTTTCCCTAGGTTCTTCTCCTCTTCTACATTCATCTGTCCTTCTTCTCCAACCTATTCCTCTAATCCATCTTGAGCTTCTAAAGGAATCTCACCATTCACCTCTATTTCTTTCTTGGGTGCTTGAGGCCCTTGTGCTATTTGTTCAGTGTGAACAAGTGGTGGAATAGGAGATTGGGAAGGAGTAGGGGAAATAGGGGGAGTGGGTGAAGGCATTGGTGGAGGAGGTGGCATTGGCATGGGAGCATGAACAGACACAGGTTGTGGAGGTAATGGATTGGTTTGAACCGGAGGTGGAAGTGGAGAAGTTAATGGTGTTGAATGCGGAGGAGGAGGAGTTTGATGCACCAAAGGAGATGGGGATTTTTGTTGTAATATCCTCCTCAGAGGTGATACCTATAGAAGAATCATTTCTTGACTCTGGACTATCCTTCTAAATTTTAGCTACAAACTCCTCAACTGATTCCTGAGACTTTTGCCAAACTTCTTCTCCCACATTGTCATGAGGACTAGTGAGTCGTGTAGGGATGGAATCAAAAGAAAAGGATTTCCTACAACTGGAGCCTGTTTCTCAAATTCTTGGAAACTATGAATTCCCTCAAAATCTGAGATGTGAAATTCATCATCACCCAGAGCGTTTAGATTTACTAGCTCTCCTTGGGTTTCTCCTCCGATGTCTTCTTATGGATCATCTTCTAGTACTCTTCTTCTTTTCAAGGATCCTATAGACTAAGTTCTTCTACTAAGGAGCACTTGGTCCTCCTCATCTTCATCTTCCTCTAAAATGGTGTCCATTTGAGTGGGCGTCGAGCCTTTCTTCCTTTTATATACGTGCCCTTTTATTACTCCAGCCAAACTAGGTCTAGTTACTTTGAATTTAGGTGCCTTCTTTGGTGCACTTGGAGGTTTAGAACTGCTAGAAGAAGGTACACCTAGAGGTGCTATGCTTCCTATCATTCTAGTTTTGGCCTTCTTTGAGTGAGTGTTTGAACCATATACTGTAGGGCGCTCATGCTTATACACTATTTCCATCTTATGTGGTGCAGCCTCTTTCAACTATGGCATCAACACCTTCTCCCCCTTCTTCTTCTTTTTGTTGGAGGGCTGATCTGGCTATTGTTTCATTGCCACTAGATCCATGGGAAAAGGATGGGAAATCCAATCATTAGTCACCTTGATGAAGTGTCTTGCCTTGAAGTTTATATCATCATTCTCATCCCTATCCACCTATGCATTCAAGATGGCTCTGGTGTATACCTTATTCATCTTATATATAGGATCCAAAACATCCTCAAAATCAGCTTCCTTTACCTTCTATGGTACATGTATTAATAGGGTAGCCTGCGCTAGCTCTAAACTCATCCTATAGTAATCACAGATCCTGACTTCATAGTCATCTAGGTAGTTTATCCAATGATCCTCAATGTGAGGATCATGTACATAGTGTTTCCCCATTATATGGATGTATGTTACTATAGGATTGAACCTGGTCCTTATGAGATTGTAGTTTTGCAGAGTATTATCATCCCACCCAAAGGCCAATGACTTACATATCTTCATATCTTATAGAAAATGAGGGCCTATAGACATCCAGAAGTCCTAACAATGCTTCTTCTTATGTTGGATATGTTCATGAGTGTTTGATGATTGACAAACCATCTCCAACAAAATTATCCTATCTGATGGATATCTTGGCAACTTCTTAGGAGCCAAGGTGCTTCCTGCTACCCGAATGTATGTGAAAGTCTTAACTTGAATTTAGAATGCCCCAAGGGCCTTTACCTTAGTAGCACTTCTGTTGAGATTCTCTTGGCATAATCTCTTTCAATAGAGCATATGATAGAAAACCAAAAACCATTGTTGACGATGCAGAACTCCAGACTATCCAATGCATAGTGTTCCTTCCAAACTAGCTGTGGGTACAATATGAATGGCCATGCATTATGATCTCCCATAGCTCCAACCCTGACTAATCCTGGGTATACTACCCTTGCAACCAATAAGTACACAACATATGATGTCATGTAGAAGTGAGGGTCATCCTTTCCTGTAGTCAGCTATTGGTCCAGGTATCCACTAATAATAGTAGCCCAGTCGCACCTCGCTTGTCGTTCTTTTATCTTCTCAATGAGGAGGATCATCCATGGTTCCAATTGTACTGACTTAGGTAGTCCATACAACCAACCGACCATGGTTATGGATTCTTGGATGTCTTCATGCATGTACCCTCTCCTCATGTCTATCTTTCCCAATTTATTCTTGGGCAGAGGTTGTATGAGATATTCCTTGTTCACAATTTCATGAGCCAATGAAATTTCCTTCTTGTAGAAGTCCATTCCTTCACCGATGGAGAAGCTAAAAAAACTTATCTACCCCCTTGGGCAGATGGAAGACATCTTTGATGTTGTCTATTCGAAGATCCATAACTAATTCTCCCATGTTGTTCTTCACCATTCTCTCGTCTGGTAAGTAGTGGTTTGCTAGAGTCATGATCAGGTCAAATGACAAGATGGAAATTGGGTGCACTGCTGCATTTACCAGATAATAGTACACTAATGAAGTGTAGTCCTCAAACCTCCCTGCTAGTTGTGCACACTTGACAAGGTAATCATTCCAACTTGTTGGTGCTCAAAAATGATGGACCATTTTTGGCCAACTAACAGGCACACACTAGTGCCTCTGTAATTCTGGCTTGATTGAGCCAAGGAAAATGCTTTATAAAGAAAGAAATCCGATTGATTTGTAAACTACAAAGAAGAACCAGATAACAATTATCAAATGAAATAAGTTCAGTGCCTAATGAAAATTTTGGTTATAGAGTCAAATATTCAAATCCTACATATAATCAGAGACAGTTTTAAGAGAACTTACTTTTAATAAAGCAAGACTATCACTCCACAGGATTCGGCTTGATTCACAATTCAAAACAATTCACACAACTAATCCTATCAAGTTTAACTTAAATTAAGAGACCGACAATAACAATGGTAGGTTCACAGACCATAAAATTGGTATTCGAGTTGCATATATTAACTTTGAACTATAAAAATTAGGGAATAGAACACAGTAGAACACCCTGGTACATAGAGTATCTGAAAAACTAACTGAAAAAAAAATGATAGATAACCTCAAAAAGCATAAAACAACTTATCTGATATGACATTTCAAAAATTTGCATATATGGTCCAAATCTATAGTTGCAGGAGATTTTTGTCCCAATTGTGTCGTGTTTTTGGATTACAAATGTTTCAATATAAATATATTATTCAAATGTTTATTGTGAAAAGACATACCTTTTCGTAAAAACCTAATCCCAAAAACTAACCCTAACATTTACAAATTTAACCATATAAATGGTTTTTAGGGAGAAATATTTCCCATATAAAAAACATAATTTGTTATATCTTCAGGTATTGTGCATAATAATCCACATGTTTAATTCCTACACAAAAACATCTGACATTAGATAATCTTTTAATAAAATTTAAAATTAAAGTCATTATATCTAATAATGTTTTAGGCTTTCAAAATGATCCTTATTTAAGATTATTTATTTATTAATTAATAATATACTAATAAAATCATGACATAATTTTATAGTAATATTTTTTATAATATAAATGAAAATACCAATAAGATTTAAATAATTAAATATGAGTATCCACTTTTAATTATCAAAACATAAAAAAAAATCCTTTTAATAAGATATCACCTAAAACATTAAATAGGAATATAATGTTATATTTTAAATTTTACTTTCAAATTTTAAAACATAATACATTTCCTCTTTTAAGATAATATTAATCTCATAAAATAAAAGGTTTAAAACATTAGGGTACACTAGTTGTAAATATTACAACTAACCCTAAAAAAGAAAACACCTACCCTAAAGTGAAAAAATAAGTTAGATAGGGTACAGGTAAATAAAATAAAATCTTACAACCCTTTTATAAAATGCATTAAGGTCTTAAGACAAAATAATTTTACCTTCTAAACAAGACCGTAAATATGCACACATTTTCATATCATTTAATTAGTATTTCTAATAATGAGAAAGTTAAAATCAAATAAGGTAAAATATAATCAATTATGCCCTTTTACCCTAGTTTGATTTTTAAAATTACTATAGGGTACAATAAGAGATTCTATTTAGGTATATTGAAAACTAAAAATTTATGCCAATTAAAATTATTTCAAAACCCATAAACATAGTAACTCTTTCCAAAATGAATTACCTTATTACATTTTTTCACTTTAGTGTTTTTAGGGTAAATTAAAATGAGACCTAAAAAGGATCACATTAGTGCAAAATCTAAATCTCGTAAAATATTAAATCTTTTGAAACACATCATATAAGAGAAATCCAATTACATTTTTAACCTAATAATTTATCCCTAAATTACTAAAGGGAATAAAATAATCTATAATGTATCCCTTTATCTGTACCCATATTCTCAAGGAATACAATAGGACAACCGGTTAGGGTAGGATGAGTAGTTAGGATAGGAAGAAAGGGTGCGTCGAGAGGTCGAGTGATCAACTCCCTCTCCCCACTCTTTTTTCCTTAAAAATAATAAAGTAAATAATATATAAGAAAGGAATATTCATATTTTAATTTTAAATTATTTAGCCAAGAAATACTCCATGCATGAGAATTTTGTATTGATTTTTCACCTAGATATGAGAATGTAAGTAAATAAGTTCCTCTTCCAAATCCTCTTGAAGAATAATAATAGACTAACTCGTTAGAGGGTAGAAGGGTAGGTAGGTAGGAAAAAAGGTTGCCTTGAGAGGTCGTGTGTTCAACTCCCTCTCACCACCTTTTTTACCCAATCCATTTCATTATTTTTAATAATTATTTTATTTAAAAATATACATGCATTAAATTTATTCAAATAAAATAACTAAAAACCTATTTCATGAACATTTAGTAATGACAAGTATCTATGTCTTTTTAATCATTTTAATTTTTTACATAGGCAAATTACATGAGAAAGAAAATGAAGATTTTACTTCCCTGATGTTTTGCGTATTTAGGACCTAAATTTTCAGGTGTCAACAGTGGCTCTTATTGGGGATGTGCATTCATGTTTGGATGTAGCGAGAGTCCAGTTATCTCTAGAAAAGTAGACCATAGTAAGAAAAGAATCATGACGCTAGGATAAAGTAAAATGAATAAAATAATGTACAAGTTTAGAGAATACTTCCTATTTTAAGAGAAAAAGGGCTTCAAATACTAACCATGAGTTTTGAACTCTTGAATAGTTTCATCAGTATCATGTAAATAATATGAATTCTCACTTGCCTTTGAAATGACCATATAAGGTCCTAGCCATAATGCCTCAAACATACCATGTTTTCCTTTATCTTGGTCTTTTGCATTGCATTTCAGTACCCAATCACCTTCTTTGAAAGACCCGTTTGATGCTCTCTTGTCTTGAAGGTTCTTAATATGTCATTGTTTTTGAAGATTCCTTTCTTGTGCTCTTCTTCTCATCTCATCTAGATCTGATAATTGGCTCAACCTGTCTTCCATAAAATTTACATCCTCAAGCTCTTCTTCCTGAATGAATCTGTAAACTGGCAAGAGATTATTTAATGGTAACCTTGCTTGTTTCCCATAAACCAATTCATAAGGAGAAAAACCTGTCGATCTTTTCATTGTTACCCTTTCTTCCCACAAAGCTAGACCTAGCTTTCAATCCCATGCCTTCTTATTTCTTGATTCTGCTTGATCGTTTCCTTGCAGATGATTAGGGATGAGTATGATAGATTGATACCATATTTATCGCAAAATTTAGAAAATTCCTTGGATTTGAAACACATTCCCTTGTCACAAAGAATCTTGCAAGGTACTCCAAATCTGGTAAGTATGTTGTTTGTCAAAAACTTGATGACCACCTTGCTCGTAGCTCGTCTCATAGGTATAGCTTCAACCCATTTTGTAAAGTGGTCTGTTGCAACCAATATCCACTTGTGACCTCCACTTGAAGCATCTGCAATTTCACCAATAAAGTCTATTCCCCACATTTTGAAAGGTTCCTCAGTCTATAATGGAATAAGGGGTAAAGCACCATTGTATTTCAGTTTTTCAGAGAACTTTTGACAAGATTCACACTTTTAACATATTCATAACAATCCTTGAATACATGGGGCCAATAATACCCAACTTTCAATATCTTATGAGCTATTGTCTTAGCTGAAAAGTGACCACCACGTACCCCATCATGCAACTCTTTAATAACTGACTTAGCCTGATAGGTGTCTAGACAAAATAAGAGGATACCATCATTATTTTTCCAATACAAATCTCCTTGAATCAGTACATATCTTGATGCTTGTAACTTTATATTTCTTTTCTGATTATCTCTTAGACCTTCTTGGCATTTCATATGCTTTAAGAAGTAGACTATGTCTGTGTACCATGGACAATGTTCAATGCTAGTTTATGAATCTTCCAAATTTACTTGGTTTACTTGGGCTACATCCAAATTTGTCTCTGCCATGAGTTTAGCCAACCCATGTCCTCTTATTAACTTAGTGATCTAAATTTCAATGTCAAATTCTTGAATTTGATTAATCCATCGACATCTTTTACCTGTGACTTCTGATTGCCTCAATATATCCTTAGTTGCTGCATTAGGTACATATGCCACAATCTTAGCTCCAACCAGGTAAGGTCTAAATGATTTCACTACTTTAACTAATGCATAAGCCTAATTTTCATGTATATCATAGTTCAGCTCAGAAGATTGTAAGATTTTACTAAAGAAAGCTATAGGTTGCTAATGTCCTTCATCATTTTTTTAAAAAATAACCGCTACAATGATGTGGAAAGAAGCAAAAGAGAACAATTGAAATGGTTTCAAGAAATCAAGAGATTTCAAAATTGGAGCTTCTTTGATCGCTTTCTTAATGTTGGCAAAAGCTTCTAAGGCCTCATCTATCCAATTTAAAACTGCATTCTTCTTTAACATCTTTGCAATAGGTTTGACAATTTATGAAAAATCCAGGACGGACCTCCTCACAAAGTTGATTTGTCCAAAGAAAGATTGAATTTCCTTAACATTTTTAGGAATCTGAATCTTATCAATTTCTTCAATCCTTTATGGGTCTATTCTAACTCCTCTAGAAACAATGTGACAGAGAAGTTTACCTTCAGTTACCCCAAAATGACATTCCTTTGGATTTAAGGATACTCCATATTCAAGGGCTCTTTTGAAAATTTTCTCTAAATTCTTGTAATGGTCTTCTACCTTCTTGGAATAAGTTGTGATGTTGTCCTAATATATTACCATGATAATATCAATGAAATCCCAAAAAGCCACATCCATGGCTCTCTGAAAAGTAGCTTCAACATTCGTAAGTCCAAAGGGCATTCTTGCATAAACGTATGTACCCCATGGCATAGTGAATGTTGTTTTTTACTGTTCTTCTTCTTTAACCTTCACCTGATTGTACCCAGAGAACCCATCCATCATGGATAACAATTCATTCCCCGTAACCTTTTATAATAATGCCTCCATATTAGGTAATGCATAATTGTCCTTTAATGAAGATATGTTCAAGTTTATGAAATCCACACAAAGCCTGATATCTCTATTTTTCTTCCTGACGGGTACTAAGTTTGAAACCCAAGTAGAGTGTCTAATCAGCTTGATGATACTAGCATCCCTCATCTTGATGAGTTCCTCCTTCATCTTAGGAGCCAAAGTTGGATTGATTGGTCTTTGCCTTTGTCTAAAAGGCTTTGCATCAGGTCTTAGGGGTATCTCATGTTGGAACAAGTCTTCTCTATAGGCCTTAAGATCATCGTAAGACCAAGCAAATATATGCATGTACTTTCTTAATAAACTAACAATATCAGCTCTGATTTTAGGAGTTAGTTTTTTACCAATGGAAACCTCTTTAGGAGTATGTTCATTTCCTAAATTTATCTTTTCTACTTCCTCTATAGTAGTATTATCCATTTTAACTCTACTATTAGAATCCTTATTATCAAACATTCTCTCTAATGCCACAAGGCCCTTAGGAATTTTATTAGTTTTAAGTTGAATTACTTCATTTCCAAATAAAGTATCATTTTCTTCTATTGTTTCAACATAAGCATTCAAATCAATAAACTGATCTATATACCTTTCTTCACATGCATGGAATTTTATGATGTCGCTATCATCCTCAAAGACATGCCAATTATGAACATTGTCAAGTATGGCTGGTCTTGTTTTGATCTCCACCTGTGCAATATCTTCACATGGAATATCATTATGTTTAACTACTAGGTTAGCCATAAAATTAGCAAGAATATTTTCAAACCTGTCTATCGAAGTTATTGAAAAAGCATCAAAACATTTTATAGAATCCCAAACTTCATTATTGTACCTTTTTAGAGTATGATTCTTAGTAACAAACTTATCCCAAATCTGAGATACAACCAATTCAGAATCCCCATAAATAGAAAGAAGTTTGTTACCATGCTTACCTACTATTTTTAGACCTAGTAGAAGTGCTTTGTATTCTGCAGTATTGTTAGTACAATCAAAAGCCAATAGAAAGGAATACTTAAAATATTTCCTATTTGGGGATATGAAGACTACACCTGCTCCATTACCACTTTTGCTACACGATTGATCAAAAAACATTTTCCAAATGAAATCACTATTTTCCTTAGCATATATTTCAATAGGACTAGTATTTTCGATGACATTTTTATCAATACTTACCTAGAAATTCTCCATGTCGGTATGGAAAAAGTATGTAATATGACTTGGATCAACATCTTCAATTATATAAGTGGATCTTGGTTCCCTGTTGATCCTTATAATCATGTCATCCACTAGGATAGAAGCATAAGATAGATCTAATTGGACATTACCACCTACTAAATTAGACCATTGTCTAGATAATAGCATCCCATAACTAGGTGGTACTTCTACAATGGTAATATCAATTTTATAAGACTTTTTAGGACAAGAAGGAAACTTGAATTCAACATTTTTCATTATTCTAATAACTGGGAAAGATCTATTATCCATAGTGTAGCATTTTCCATAAGTAGTATCCACATTCATTCCTAATTCTTTCATTACTCCATGAGGCATAATATTAATTGATGCTCCGGAGTCTAGCATATCATTTTTAACTAGTTTATTATTTATCAACAAAGTAAAAAAGAAAGGATCTACTTTAGTGGCATCTTCATTAAGAGAACTTCGTAGGTAAATAACTGGTAGTTCTTCATTATCCTTTTGTTCCTTTGAATCCCTTTTAACAATATCATTTATTATTTTGATCATTTCATTCCTGCAATCAGTTAATTTCACTATTTCCATTAGAGGGATAGAAAGTTTTACCTAACATAATGCTTGAGACATGAATGAGGTACAGTTTGAAATTTTCTTACCATTTCTTTTCTTATCCACTAGTTTTCTTATCTTTAATCTCTGATCAGCTTGCTTTTTGGGGATATCTGCCTTTATTTTCTTTATCTCACGATTCTTGTTTGAAATTTTGAACATCCTTGTCGCTTGTTCATTAGCTGAGTTTACAGTCATGTTCCTTAGGTGATAGTTGCTAAGAACCTGTTCCATTACTACCACAGTGTATGCCTCTCTTTCTTCTTTTGTTGTCCTTCTAATATCTGGATTCTCATCACTATCTGAAAAAACTTGTTGTTCATGTTGGTAGTCCAACCTCCTGTAACTTTCATCTGGCATATAATCTCCTTCAGAGTCATCACTATCTCCAGACCAAAAGGGAGTATATGACAAAGCATTTATCACAGGTCTCTCCTCACACCCCTGGTGTTCTTCCTCTAGAATCTTCTGTGTTATAAGGCACTATTCTTGGGGGTGGGGCATTTTTCAAATGTCACACCAAAGTTCATCCCCTATAAAATGATTATTCTATTTAAGAGGGTCTGGAGTGTTTTTTTATTTTTTCAAAGGATTTCCATCCTTCTAGTCCATGTGATAAGGCATGTCTTGCAACCTATACCTATCATTCCTGTTGAAATTTCTATCATTTTTTCCTGCTTGAAAATGATTTTTATTTGGTTGCAAATTTTTCATTAAGCTCACTAATTCATCCATCTTATCACCTTCTTTATTCCTTTTTTGGGGTGTATAATTTAAAAGCCTAGGCTCATTTCACTTATCCACTCTCCCGACAACTATTCTATTATTTTCAATAGTTAACACAATTTTAAAAGCTTGTTGTAATGTTGTCGGGTTATGAGATCTTATATCATAATTTATTTTGACATCAAAAGATGTCAAATAAAAAGTTATTAAAAAGGAATCAATAGGGTGGATATCTTTCAGAATCTTATTTAATATCCTGCTAAAGCTTTTATTAAATTCCTTCACTGTCTCATTCACATTCTTCTTCATAGTAGTTAATTCGTGAGATATAAAAGATGGATCTCTGTGATACCCAAATTATTCCAAAAATTGATCAACAAAACTTTGCCAATAGTTAATAGATCTGTCTGGTAGATTCATGTACCATTCATCCGCACCATCTTTGAGCAACTGCACAAGCATCTTCATACACACATCTTTATATGTTATATCAAATTCATATACAACATTTTTAACATTCATTACATGTTGTTCTGCTAATTGTGACCCATCGCCAGTAAATTTAGGGATAGAAGATTTTAATTTATTTGGTATTTGGTATTTGAAAAATCTAATTGTCTATATCTCTCATTAATCTCTTGAAATCTGACATCAACTGGATTTCTAATTTGATTATTATTCTAAAAATATTGATTTTGAAACATAGGATTACCTCTCTGATGTTGATTTTCTTGATTACCATATTGACCTATGTGAGATTGCTAAGCAATATTCATCGGATTATGTGTCCATCCTCTGTGTTGTTGACATTGCTTCTATCCAGGATTTCCACACTACTAATTCCTACCCATACCATATTGCGGTACATAGTTTTGACCTCCACTTGGATGAACTGAACCTTGCATTTGTTGTGCATGATATTATTGTGTAGGATTTCCTCCAGGATGCATATTAATATATGAATTTTTCCTCTTCCCTGTATGTTATTTTCACAATACTGCAAATATTCACTGCTTATATTATCCGTATAGGTATTAAAATATTGTGCATCACCCTGACTTTGTGAATGATTTCTTGGATATATGTAACCTTTGGTATTTTGAGCGTAATAATTTTCCCTTTCATCTTCAATATACTAGTTACACACTTTATTTCCTCTGCTATTAATGTTTCAGTTACATAAGTAATTACTTTGTTGTAAATGAATATCTTCATTACCTTGCATATCTTCAAAGTTTGCGTGAATGTTTGTTTTACCATACTCATCCTCCTTTTGCGCAGGCTGGTAAATATTACTTGGTTGCATATAGAAATTATTAGTACATTTCTCATTTTGAATGTCTTCCTTCACATACTCCCCCTCATGTGCATGTACATTAGGGAAATATGTATTATGGATTTGTTGATGCACATGTTTGAGGTCATGTGGTTGTTTATAATGCATTTTTAGAGGTTGTGCATCAGTCCTTCCTTCATACATATACTATGTGTTATGGTCACTATTGCTCCATCTGCAATTTTTTTCAGCATTAATGTGCTGGCCATTTGCATTTTTAAATTTTTGGCATATATTTACCTTCAGTTTTAACATGCTCACCATGCTTCTCCCAATCACGTTGTGCATTATTATCATTTGTGTGAATATTCCTTTTACAATATTCATTTTCATTCTATGCAAATTGGCAAATCTCCCTTGGTTGTGTGTTTTTTCCATATATGCCTTGCGCTTGTGACTTGTGATGCTGGGCATCATATATCTGAAATTTTCTTAAGTTATGTAAATGCTCATTCCCAAATTTGGCTCCAATACTCAAGTGCTGGCCACTTGTGAAATCATTTGGCTGAGTATAAAAATCTTCTTTGACATACTCCTCCTCACACGCATGCAAATTAGGGTTTTGCTTCCTATGGTTTTTATAATGCATTGTTTTTCTTAATGCATGATCATGATAACCTGGCTGCTCACCATATACATTAGAGTCTGACAACATGCAAGCATTATCTTCACCCTGCACATGGATTTTATGCCATGCCAGATTTACATATTATGAATCATTTTGCTGGTGCATGTGCTGTTGTATATGGTTTTTATCCTGTGCATACTGTTGCGCATTATAACTTTCATTACCTTAGCCATAAATATATCTATTTCACTATTGTTGTACATTATCTTCAGCCTACATGTGGTATTGCATTGGTTTTGGACCTCCCCAACCATACTCGCATTCAGATTGTGGCTTGTCTCTTACTTGCAGTGTATGTCCATATGGTAGTGCGCATTCACCCTCTTGGATACAACCACAGGGCTACATGTTCTTACCACGTATGCCTTTTGTATGTTTATTGTGATATAGAACATTATATTTTTGATGTAGCATTTCCTTACTTTGTAAGGTCTATAAATAATTATCTCTTCCTCTAGCTGTAACATGCTGATAAATGGCTTCTTCAAATTTTGGCATATCAACATGCTGCTCATTATTATTTGACAGCAAATAAAAATTATTCTCATCCTTCATGTAGATCTGAGGATGCACATCATGATTCCATTCATTATTTTGCTGTATCAAATGATGCCCCTTTTCAATATTTAAATAATCCCCTTCATTATTACACTACTGAATATTTAAATTTACTCTAGTATTAAATACTTTATCAAAATGATTTTTCATTTTATCAAAATGTTCTTTTCCATCCCCACCATACTGGGCATGAACGTTCTAATTGTGCTTATTACCCTTTAATACACAATGGATATTCATTTCACTGTCATGATCATGTTTTTTTCTATCGCTCATGTTTCTCCAATGATCTTCATCTCCCCATCATTGTTATTCCTTGCAGTCCTTCTTTCACTGTCTTGATTGTCACAATGATCATTAGTGTTCCCCCATTTTTTATTTGTGTTATATATCGGATTAGAAAAAACTTTGAACAAATCCTTTTTTCTTCTTGTAATCATTTCTTCATTATTTAATTCAAACAGGGGATTGGTATGTTTGTTGAAAAGATACACATCATTCTTCTTATGGGAAGGAGTGTAAACCTCATTCCTATCAACCTTAAGAGCCCTCATCTCTCTAGGTGATCTGATCTTATCTCTTTCTATTCCCATTCTTTTTAATACCTCTTCTGATTGTCTCTTGAGGGCCACAACCATTTCTTCTCCTAATTCATCCATTTCACAAAATACATCCATCCATTTGATAATTATTTCTTCTCTCTGAGTCATCTCCTGATTCTAGTCATCCTAAGAATCATGCATCCGATTATTATTTTGAGAGAAGGGGTTGCAATTTTCATCACTGCCCTCACAACTATGATGGTTTGGATTAGGAAATTGTTCACAAGCAAATTCCTGATCATCCTTGTCAGGCTTTTTTTTGGGAGACACATATAACATTTTCTTTTCTGACTTCTTATTTCTCTTATTTGGATCCAATTCAATGAATAAATTGTTCTTTAGAGATCTTCTCCCTAACATAGGTTTTTCCTGACTTTTTTTGAAATTGAGTTTTAGAGTCGCCACCTCACCTTCTGTGAGGAAATAAACTATTCTAAATCCTTTATCCTAGTAGAGTCTCACTACTATAACCAAAGATTTTGTAAGTGTCTTTTACTGATAGCATCCCCAGCAGAGTCGCCAATTTGTTGGTGGTCAAAAATGATGGACCATTTTTAGCCAACTGACAGGCACACACTAGTGCCTCTGCAATTTTGGCTTGCAATTATAGCTTGATTGAGCCAAGGCTGGTTGACCTGAATTTCCAAGTTCCCTATGCTACACAAATGCATGCGCAGACAAATGAAAGTCCTTACAAATGGGTAAACAATCCTTGGAGGAAAATGATATAATCTCCTAATAGCTATATTTTATGAAATCTAAACTAAAATTGAATTATCTCTAAAACCTAATTACAAATACTTTATAAAGAAAGAAATCAGATTGATTTGTAAACTACAAAGAAGAACCAAATAACAATTATCAAATGAAATAAGATCAGTGCCTAATGTAAAGTTGGGTTATAGAGTCAAATATTTCCAATCCTATGCATAATTAGAGATAGTTTTAAGAGAACTTACTTTTAATAAAGAAAGACTATCACTCCACAGGCTTCTGCTTGATTTACAATTCAAAACAATTCACACAATGAATCCTATCAAGTTTAACTCAAATTAAGAGACCGACAAGAAAAATGTTAGGTTCACAGACCATACAATTGATATTCGAGTTGCATATATTAACATTGAACTATAAAAATCAGGGAATAAAACATAGTAGAACACCCTGGTACACAAAGTATCTGAAAAACTAACTAAAAATAAATGATATATAACCTCAAAAAAGCATAAAACAACTTATTTGATATGACATTTGAAAAATTTGCATATATGGTCCAAATCTGTAGTTGCAGGAGATTTTTGTCCCAATTGTGTCGTGTTTTTGGATTACAAATTTTTCAATATAAATATATTATTCAAAGGTTTATTGTGAAATGACATACCTTTTCACCAAAACCTAATCCTGAAAACTAACCCTAACATTTACAAATTTAACCATACAAATGGTTTTTAGGGAGAAATATTTCCCATACAAAAAACATAATTTGTTATATCTTTAGGTATTGTGCATAATAATCCAGATGTTTAATTCCTACACAAAAACATCCGACATTAGATAATCTTTTCATAAAATTTAAAATTAAATTCATTATATCTAATAATGTTTTAGGCTTTCAATATGTTGCCAAGAGACTCCTTAACTCTCACAGAGAGTTAGACTTTTTATTGCTTCAAGAGGTTAAATCAATAGGATTTGAGCTAGAGATTGCACTTAAATGCATATGGAGAGATGCAATTGCATTCACAACTAAACACCCAAGAGGTAAGGGTGGAACCTCTATCCTGATTTGCCCTTCTTGGAAGAATGCAAATCTTTTTTGGGGCATATCTCCCTGCAACAGAGCAGTTTGGGTTAGGTTGAAGGTCAAAGATTTTGAATTTGGAATATGTTCAATTTATGCCCCAAATGATCACTATAGCAAGATTGAGTTGTGGAAGTGGCTTGCTGATCTAGATCTAATCCCTTGGATAGTAGCAGGAGACTTCAACATGGGGGAGAGGGCCCAAGATAAGTTGGGAGGTCTTAGATTTGAATGGAAAGGCAATGAAACCCTCTTCTGGTGCAAAATGGTCAATAAACTTAACTTGTTTGACCCTTTAGGAGGGAAAAAGAATGATTCAAAATTCATCGGGTACGCATGGACTAATTTTCAAAGAGGAGAGAGGAGAATTTATTCTAGATTGGATAGATTCTACCTTAATAAACTATGGTTTAGCTATCAACCCTATCCTGATAACAGTTGTGTGAAAGTAATACCCTTCACCCTCTTTGACCACCATCCCATTTTCTCTTCCATTTAATTCATTGGGGAAAAAACCTTTGATCCCTCTCCTAAGAAAGGCTTTTCCCTTAACACTTCCCTTTTAAGGGATAAGGATGTCCAAGTAGCGGTTAAGATCATTTCCTAGTACAATGAGAAGATTTCACAACATGACTCTGATATTGATAGATGAAATCAAACCACTAAATCTTGGCAGGGAATGTTGAAAACTATAGGTGTTAAAAAGGCTAAAGATTCTAGAATGCTAGAATATAGACTAGTGGAGTCTCTAGAAGTGGTAGAAGCTCAGATCCAAGACAATCCTTCATCTGAAGAGCACCTAGAGAATGCAATTTCTTGCAGAGATTCTCTTAGAAGAATTCAATTGGTTAAGTCTAGGGGAGCTAGAATCAGATCTAGGATCAATTGAATTAATCTGGGAGATAGAGGCTCCAAATTCTTTTTTCAAACTCTTAAGAAGAAAGAAGCAAGAGATAAAATTGCTAGTATTAGAGTCTAGGACTCTGTGGTGTCTTCTTAGTAGGAGATCCTCAGGGCCTTCTCTTCCTTCTACTAGGAACTCTTTACCTCTGTAGATTCTGTCCCCTCCATGGAAGATGCCAAAAATAAGATTAGATCCCTCATCCCTAAGAAGGTAAGTGAGGAGGAGGCTAAACTATTGGATAAGGCTTTATCATAAGAGGATATCAAAGTAGCCATCAATAGAATGGCTAATGATAAGGCTCTAGGACCAGATGGGTTACCAATTGAATTTTACAAATCCAACATAAATTGAATTGTTCCTCAACTTCTACATGTCTACGAGGAAGCTATTGAAGCAGGTACTTTGGGACCTAAGTTAAATGCTGGCCTCATTAAACTCATTCCTAAAGAGGGTGATAGGCTACTAATCAAAAACTAGAGACCCATTACCTTACTAAATGTTGTCTACAAGATCTTAGCCAAGGTTCTTGCAATAAGAATTGAGAAACTTCTACCTTCAGTGATTAATAGCACTCAAATAGGTTTTGTCAAAGGGAGATATATCCTTGAGAATCTTATCACCTGTTGGGAAGCTATGAATTGGGATAAAGTTATAGGTCAAAATTGTGCTATGCTTCTTATAGATTATGAGAAGACATATGATAGGATTGAGTGGAGGTTCATCATGATGATGCTAGAAGCTCTTGGTTTTCCCCCCCGCTTCTGCAAAATGGTATCAATGCTTCTATATGGTGTGATGGCTGCAGTTGAAATAAATGGTGTCAGGTCAGAATTCTTCAGTCTCTCCATGTCTATTAGATAGGGCTGCCCTCTAGCCCCCTCCCTGTTTGTTATTGCAGTTGATTATTTGCACTACCTCCTTAGAGATAATTGCCTCTCCCCTAAAGTGAAAGGTGTCCTCCTCCCCAATAATCAAGAGGTCTCCAATGTACAGTTTGTTGATGACACCTCCATCCTCCTTCTCCTTGAAGAGGATAATATGAGACTCTAGATGAACAAACTTGATATTTTTTGCCAAGCCTCTAGCAGTAAGATCTTTGTATCCAAGTTTGTTATGTTGGGTTGCGATCCAAATCTGCCTAAATGGTGGGGCAATTTTGAATTTTCTTGGGGTGGTCCAGATCATATAGTCAAATACTTGGGCATCCCCTTCTCTATCTCTCCTACTCTCAATCAGATGTGGAAATGGATCTTTCAAAGAATTAATAGAAAACTTACTAAATGGGATAGTAACCTGCTATCCTTCCCTAGTAGATTTTAGGTCTGCCAAAAGGTCCTTTCTTCCTATCCTATCTACTTCTCCTCCATGTGGCTCCTTAATCAGCTGCAGTTCATCTCTATCCAAAAAGTTATCATAGATTTTTTATGGTCAGATGGCAGAGGGAATAAAAGATATCATGTTGTCTCCTACGAATGGTGTTCAAGGGGCAGATCTTGGGGAGGGCTATCCCTAAAAGACCTCAAATCTCAAGGCATCACCTTGGCTGTCAAGTGGATAGCTAAGGCAGGGGAGGGGGAAGAGCCCTAGAAAGTTCTAATTAGAAACAATTTGTAAATGGCTCACTATAGCAGACCTAAAGGATGGCAGAACCTTTGTTTTTTTTATTCTCTCACTTTATATGCCAATATTGTTGTTCAAGGATCTAATGTATTCAAGAGTATTTGGAAGGCTTGGAAGTATATTAAGGGGTTCTTGATCAACAAAGGGCCTATGGAGGACAATGGGATTATTTGTAGGCTCAAATCTATTTTGTGGAATTTGAGCCATGGAGATAGAAAGCTTGCTCTTCTATAGGGTTTGGTATTGCAAAGTTTGGTGATATCCTCCAGCAGGGTAAAATTATTTCTTGGGAGTGGATGGAATGCCATTTCAACCTACCCTGATCCCATTGGAGAACATACTCTATCCTAAAAGAAGCCCTTAACTCCCTAGGTCCCATTAAAGGCTATTGCACTGAGTCCTCCTGCAATTTCCAAATATGATGGCCTGACAATACCCCTCTCCACCTTGGAAAATCCAAATATTTTTACTAGTTGCTGACCAATAAACGTGACATTTTTTCTCATGTTAACTGTAAGTGGGGCCTAGAACTTCAGGACTTGGAATGGATGAAATAATTCAATATGTTGTGGGCCAGACCTGTTGAACAAAAGATTTCTTGTTTTTTGTGGAAACTATTCCTGCACAAGCTACCATTTAAGAAACCGGGGGGAGAACCAAATATCTACTTTGTGTGTAGACAACCTAAATTTTTCTTCCATGTTTTCTTTGAGTGTCTGTTTGCTTTGGAAATCTAGAATATCTTTGGACTATCATATAAGACCCAGTTTAATGCACTAAATGTTGTCTTTGGTACTATCAACTGTAGCAAATTCTATAACTCATTCTGGTCTTTTCTTTCCTCTATTGTTTTGTGGTTTATTTGGAAGGCTCAGAATAATGATTTACTTGAAGGTAAGAATAGGAACCTTACTGAGTCTCACAAGAGACTCATATATTCTGATATTTCCATGCAGATCATGATGATCTTGAAGGTTAAAGAGAGTAATTTCCTGCATGTGCTGAGAGATGGGAAGCCTACCATAGAGAAATCAGAGGTAGCATATGGATACACTAAAATTAAAGAAAAGGATGAATTTGAGTACACCCTTAAAGAGTTTATCCAGCAGCTGAGACATGAACAAATACATAGAGAAATGAGGAACATAGGGGATAGAGACTACAAAGTCCCGGGATCCAATTTTGTCTCCCCAGACACTAATGATGAAGAGGAAGAGGAGGGAGACAACCCGTCTTGATCTAGCAGTTGCTTTTTCTTTTTCTTATCTACTTTATTAAGTCTATAAATGTAATCAGATGTTTTACTCAGTAGTACTGAGAAATTTTGTAATACCTTAAGTACTCTCATTCGTTACTTTTTGTACTAAATAGTTTATAAATTATATGCAATAGAAAAAAAAATGTTTTTGATAATATAAATGAAAATACCAATAAGATTTAAATAATTAAACATGAGTATCCACTTTTAATTATCAAAACATAAAACAATACTTTTAATAAGATGTCACCTAAAACATTAAATACGAATACAATGTTATATTTTAAATTTTACTTTCAAATTTTAAAACATAATACATTTCCTCTTTTAAGATAATATTAATCTCATAAAATAAAAGTTTTAAAACATTAGGGTAAACTAGTTGTAAATATTACAACTAACCCTAAAAAAGGAAACACCTACCCTAAAGTGAAAAAATAAATTATATAGGGTACGGGTAAATAAAATAAAATCTCACAACCCTTTTATAAAATGCATTAATGTCTTAAGACAAAATAATTTTACCTTCTAAACAAGACCGTAAATATGCACATATTTTCATATCATTTAATTAGTATTTCCAATAATGAGAAAGTTAAAATAAAATAAGGAAAAATATAATCAATTATGCCCTTTTACCCTAATAGTTTGATTTTTAAAATTACTATAGGGTACAATAAGAGATTCTATTTAGGTATTTTGAAAACTAAAAAATTATGCCAATTAAAATTATTTCAAAACCCATAAACATAGTAACTCTTTCCAAAATGAATTACCTTATTACATTTTTTCACTTTAGTGTTTTTAGGGTAAATTAAAATTAGACCTACAAAGGATCACATTAGTGCAAAATCTAAATCTCGTAAAATATTAAATCTTTTGAAACACATCATATAAGAGAAATCCAATTACATTTTTAACCTAATAATTTATCCCTTTATCTCTACCCATATTCTCAAGGAATACAATAGGACAATCGGTTAGGGTAGGATGGGTAGTTAGGATAGGAAGAAAGGGTGGGTCGAGAGGTCAAGTGTTCAACTCCCTCTCCCCACTCTTTTTTCCTTAAAAATAATAAAGTAAATAATATATAAGAAATGAATATTCATATTTGAATTTTAAATTATTTAGGCAAGGAATACTCCCTGCGTGAGAATTTTGTATTGATTTTTCACCTGCACATGAGAATGTAAGTAAATTAGTTCCTCTTCCAAATCCTCTTGAAGAATAATAATAGACTAACTAGTTAGAGGGTAGAAGGGTAGGTAAATAGGAAAAAAGGTTGGCTTGAGAGGTTGAGTGTTCAACTCCCTCTTGCCACCTTTTTTACCAAATCCATTTCGTTATTTTTTATAATTATTTTACTTCAAAATATACATGCATTAAATTTTTTGAAATAAAATAACTAAAAATATATTTCATGAACATTGAATAATGACAAGTATCTATGTCTTTTTAATCATTTTAATATTTTACATAGGGAAATTACATGAAAATGAAAATGAAGATTATACTTCCTTAATGTTTTGCGTATTTAGGACCTAAATTTTCAAGTGTCAACACAATTGATGTTCCTCATGTCAGTATCCACGATCTCAGCATGTAATCTCCACAATTTGGAGGGTGTGTGATATCCCTTAAACTGATACCTCATAGCTGTCGAGTTAACCTTCTCTATCACTTCTACCAAAAACTAGGGGACACAAATCAGAGATCAACAAGCTAACAAATTATGCAAGAAACTATCTAAACAACCTTGAAAGGACTAAGCCTTAAAAAAGCTCTGAAAAATCAATCTCGTGCTTTCGAACCTTTGGGGGTATAAGACCTTCAAAAGGCCGAAAAGGCTGAAACATCGAAAAGGGGACCTTTAGCCAAATTTTTGGGCTCGGTGATTCGGAGACATGATGTTTTTGGTCTTTGGTGAATCTGAGGTGCAAGGTTTTCGGCGTGTGAAACCACCAAAACACTGAAAATGACTTAGCTGAATTCTCAAAGGAAGATCCCTCTTCAACTTTTAGACTGCAAAAGTCCAAAATTTTTAGGGCCAAATGGTGCAAACTAGGGGTTTAGGGTTTCGAACTAGAAAATGAGCTCGAAAAAGGGCCTGACCACAAACCTAGGACTAAGGGGTCTAGGGGGACAACCCTGCGACCCCGAGGTGAGACAAGAATGACCATCCAAGACAAACCCTAGAAAAACACTATCTAAGAAAGAAAAAATGAAAGAAAAAAATCCAAAACAAGAAGGGAGAGAGGGAGAGAGGAAAATCCCAACCTCAAACAAGTCGCAAGACGAAAAGCCAAGAAGTAGACAAGAACCAGGAAACTGAAGATCGGGAAGAAAACAGGCCTTGAAGCTTCGAACAAATGATGATCATGAGAAGTGAACAAGTGAGTCAAAAATTGACTCACCACCTTATATAGGCAACTGGAAGGGGTGACGTCAACCACCTCTATCGGTCGGCCTTTCACCCTTTCGGGGGTCCCGGACCCTTGAAAGTTTGAAGCATAGAAAGGTTGATTCTCTTCAGAGAATAGGACCTTTCAATTTTTGGACCTCTAAAAGTCTAAAATTCTAGGTGCTAGAAATGCTCAAGGAAAAATTGGACTTTGGACCCTTTGCACTTTTCGGCCTCCAAAAGTGCTAAAGTGCAAAACTACAAAATAAGACTAAAAGAAATAACTAAACCTAAAGACAAACAACTAAATAGACAAGTAGAGAAACAACCTAGAGTAAGCCAAAAAGAGGGGGGCCCTTGAAGCTAAGTGGCTTAAAAGGGGAGCGTGGTTGTGGAACCACAACAAATAGCCCCCAAAAAAGAAAGGGAAACAACCTGAGTATCCCAAAGCCATTCCAGCCTGAAACAATCACATCTCTCAGTGAGTCAGACACAAAGCCTTCAGCCAGAGTGATTATCCTATCATCATGAAGATCAAGAAAATCATTAAATCTGCATCCAGTGTGTCTTTATGTGTGTTCAAATTTTCTAGAAATCCCTTTCTATAAGCCTCTCTAGATTATCAACCAATCATCGTCAGATCACTTCCCACCAATCCGAATTCGGCCAAGAGTCAATTTAACCTTACTCTACTGCTAGGCAGGAGTTTATAGCCTAGGTAGAGGTTATTAAAATCACCCTTCCTCTCATGTAGATGAGATTTATTTGAAGTTTTAAACTTCTTTGGAGGGCTCTTAGACTCAACATGTGTCAGATTGAAAATGAGTTTCTTGAACCATTATGTTTTTGGATGATTTGTTACTTCTTTGTTCAAACTTTGGTACTTTTGGTATTCCTTTCTACTCTTATCAAATATTATCTCTTTCTCTTTTCTTTTTTTTCTTTTTTGAAACCAGGATAGCACTTAGAATGTGCTACCATAGTTTTGAGATTTATTATATATGAGTTCCTCCTTTTTTCTTTCTTGCTCTTTTCTTTTAGTCTATGTTCCAATTGGGACAGGGTTCTGACTTCTGATCTCCACGATCATGGGTGTTACCTGACTCTGACCAGAATCCTATCTGAGAGGCTCATGGCCCAAGATTCCTTTGAAATATACATTAGTTTTGAGGGTGGTTGGTTCCGATGATTCCTTTTGCGAAGTCTGAGAGGAAAACACCCACTACAACATTTGGGGTCAAATTTTGAAGCCAATTTGCGACACCACTACCATTTATGTTTGTTTTTTGTGTTTTTTTTGCAAGTGCCCCTGACGGTGTCATAATAGTGATGATAATGTCATAATTGCGACACCCACTTGGTTATAAACAAAAAAAAACAAAAAACAAAGTGTCATTTGTATTTTTTGTGAATTCCAAGAGCTGCCACGAAGATGACACTGCACTTTTGCATGGCACGAAGAGGGCATTCAAGTTTGGCATGCATGAAGAGGCTGACACCATGTGGGAAGAGGGAACTAGCACTTGAGGTATGCATTTGAGCTTTGTCTTCTCATTAACTCAATTTCATTTTGATGACATTTGTTGATTTAATTGCACAATATGAATGTCAATAGTGGCATTGTTTACATCTTATCATTTGGAATGCTCAATGACCCACGAGCTTTGAGTGCTAGGGCATCATTGGTATTACCTTCAAGGCATTGTGTGAAGTTTTTGATCTCTCTTTATTTTTGTTTTTGTTGATATTCACTATGTGGTACTCCCTGTTTATGAACATTTCATGAGGAAATGCCTTGATGGCTCACAGGCTGCATGCTAGGGTATCATACATTGTTTATGAGTTCACTATTGAATACTGGCATTGTTTACATATTTTCATTTGGAATGCTTGATGACCCTTGAGGTTTGAGAGCTAGGGCATCATTGCTATTACCTTCAAGGCATTGTGTGAAGTGTTTGATCTCTCTTTGTTTTTTTTGTTGTTGATATTCACTATGTGGTACTCCCCATTTATGATCATTTCATGAGGAAATGTCTTGATGGCTTGCGGGCTGCAAGCTAGGGCATCATACATTGTTTAAGAGCTCACTATTGAATAATGGAATTATTTACATCTTTTCATTTGGAATGCTTGATGACCTATGAGGTTTGAGAGCTAGGGCATCATTGCTTTTACCTTCAAGGCATTGTGTGAAGTGTTTGATCTCCCTTTATTTGTTTTGTTGTTGATATTCACTATGTGGTACTCTCAGTTTATGATCATTTCATGAGGAAATGTCTTGATGGATCATGAGCTGAAAGCTAAGGCATCATACATTGTTCATGATCTCACTGTTTAATACTGGCATTGTTTAAATCTTTTCATTTGGAATGCTTGATGACCTACGAGGTTTGAGAGCTAGGGAATCATTTCTATTACCTTCAAGACATTATGTGAAGTGTTTGATCTCTCTTTATTTGTTTTGTTGTTGATATTCACTATGTGGTACTCCCTGTTTATGATCATTTCATGTGGAAATGTCTTGATGGCTCGCGGGCTACAAGCTAGGACAACATACATTGTTCATGAGCTCACTATTTATTACTAGCATTTTTTACATCTTTTAATTTCGAATGCTTGATGACCCGCAAGCTTTGAGAGCTAGTGCATCATTTCTATTACCTTCAAGGAATTATGTGAAGTGTTTGATATCTCTTTATTTTTTTTGTTGTTGATACTCACTATCTGGTACTCCTTGTTTATGATCATTTCAGGAGGAAATGTCTTGATGGCTCATGGGTTGCAAGCTAGGGCATCATGCATTGTTTTTGAGCTCACTGTTTGAGCACCTTATGTCCCTATTTGATTGGTTGGTGATCTGTTTATTAAATAGATGTTATTAGATCAAATAGGGACATCAGTAATAAAATAATACACTTACTATTTTGAATTTGAGCTTAGGCATCATGCAATGTTATTGCTATCAAAACAATAAGTGTATTAATGTATATGATCTAATAGAAACAACCTAATTGATCATTACCTTTGACTCCATCATTATAGAAGAGATAACTACCTACAACTATATTTCATAATTCCTCCTTTGAAGTCACAGGCTAGTTTAAAATGGAGAAACTATACAAACTCACCAACTTAATCCCAAAACATCATATAAATGGAATTAATCACATCTCAAAAATGTATAGATTATACTACATACCATTGTATTATATATATCAAGTATAATTATGAGTTTACATAATATATTTAGGCTTAATAAAATCTTGGCACCCCCTTTTGAGCTCAGGCATCATGCAATGTTATTATTGTCATTGCATGCTTGCTGCTGTTGTGCACCATAACAACAACAAGAATGCAATGTTATGAAATTTTGGGATTAAATTGGTGAGTTTGTATAGTTTCTCCATTTTAAACTAACCTATGACTTCAAGGGAGGAATTATGAAATATAGTTGTAGGTAGTTATCTCTTCTATAATGATGGAGGAGTCAAAGGTAATGATCAATGAGGTTGCTGCTATTAGATCATACATTAATACACTTACTATTTTGAATTTGATCTCGGGCATCATATATTATTTTATACACTGTTTATTTCATTGAGACCATGAGCTTGGCATTTGTAATGCATTTTCTGTTATTGGATTAATATTTCCATGATGTTGAGGTTGTAGATGTCCTTTTACTGATCTTGTATAAATAACATATATACCATGTTGACTCAAAGCCCATGAGGTGTTTCTTGATAACACATTTGACATCATACTTTTTGCTCCATTTTGGTCTTGATTTACTCATTGCATGCATATGTTTCCTGCGTGCACATGTTCTGTAGCATAGTTCATTTTAGAAATGTATGGCTTGACTATGCACATGCATAATTGTAGATGAGGATTAGTAATAGGGTGCCAAGCATTACTTAGATCCTTTGGATCTAACCCCATCTTTTCCTTCCTTGCAAGTTTCAGAATTTACAAGAGCATACTGAATTGAACCCTAGGTCAACACTTCATTACTTCAAGAAATGTTTGGTACCTTCATTATTTATGTTCGTCCACTTATGTATGTTTGCATTCATTCATATTCTTCTGACAATTGGCTATTAGCAACCATATAGGACCATTCTTGATGTTTTTGGGTCATTTGATGAAAATATGTAAATAGGGACATCAGTAATAAAATAGGGATATCTTAATCTTTATGAGCTCAAATTCAAAATAGTAAGTGTATTATTTTATTACTAATGTCCCTATTTTATTACCGATGTCCCTATTTGATCTAATAGCATCAATATAACAAATAGAGAACTGACCAATCAAATAGAGACATGAGGTACTCAAATAGTGAGCTCATAAAACAATATATTTAGTCATAAAATCTTATAAAACAACATATATTGTGTGAAGTGGTTGATCTCTCTATATTTGTTTTGGTGTTGATATTCACTATGTGGTACTCCCCATTTATGATCATTTCATGAGGAAATATATTGATGGCTCATGGGCTACAAGCTAGGGCATCATACATTGTTCATGAGCTCATTGTTTAATAATGACATTGTTTACATATTTTCATTTGTAATTCTTGATGACGCACGAGCTTTGAGAGCTAGGGCATCATTTCTATTACCTTCAAGGCATTGTGTGAAGTGTTTGATCTCCCTTTATTTGTTTTGTTGTTGATATTCACTATGTGGTACTCCCCATTTATGATCATTTCATGAAGAAATATCTTGATGGCTTGTAGGCTGCAAGCTAGGGCATAATGCATTGTTTATGAGCTCACTATTTGAGCACCTCATGTCCCTATTTGATTTTCTGGTGAAATATATATATATATATATATATATATATATATATATATATATATATATATATATATATATATATATATATATATATATATATATATATATATATATACTTCAAAGGAGGAATTATGAAATATAGTTGTAGGTAGTTATCTCTTCTATAATGATGGAGGAGTGAAAGGTAATAATCAATAAGGTTTTTGCTATTAGATCATACATTAATACACTTACTATTTTGAAATTGAGCTCGAGCATCATGCAATGTTATTGTTGTCATTGCATGCTTGATGTTGTTGTGCACCATATATTGTTTTATACACTGTTTATTTCATTGAGAGTGTGAGCTTGGCATTTGTAATGTATTTTCTATTATTGGATCGATGTCACCATGTTGTTGAGGTTGTAGATGCATTGAATCACCACTGCCATTCTATTTTGATAGCATCAATATAAAAAACAGAGCACAGTCCAATCAAATAGGGACATCAGTAAGACATTTAATGCATTATTACTTCACCGTGATGATAAAAATTTGATTGGCTCAAAGAACATAGAATGTGGTAAGCTTCATTACTTCATTAGATTTGTACCTTTTTTAATTTCACTAGCATCATGCAGCTTTCTTACTTATCCTTTAAAATGCATATTCAAATATACTCCATTCCATAGCATTAATGTATAGATGATGCAGATTTGTGTGCCTCTTTGTTTTGATGTAGCTTACTCACTGCATGCAATGGGGCCTCCTTGGGGCTTCCAACCATGTTGTGATGTTATGATCTTTACTTGAAATCCTTGATGTACTCCTCCCTTAATATGCAGATTTGATGTTTTTCTCCTCTAATTTTATGATGATGTATGCCCCTCCCATTGCTTACTCATGCTTTCTCATGACTTCCTTACTTTCTACCACATTCTTCTGAGTGCACATGTCCTGTAGCATGGTTTTTCTTTCAGAAGTGTATGGCTTGACTATGCACATGCATAATTGTAGGTGAGAATCAGTAATAGGATGTCATTCATTGCCTAGATATTTTTTATCTAACCCCCATCTCTCTCTTTTCTTTGCAGGTTTTGGATCACACAGGGGCACACTAGATTCATACCCGGGTCAAAAATTCATCACTTCAGGAAATGTTTGGCACCCTTATTATTTATGTTCATCCTTTTATGTATGCCTGTACTCTTGCATTTTCTTCTGAAAGTTATTTTCCTTGTATAGTATTTACAAGTTATTTTTCATATATATACATCTAATCTTTAGATGCAAAAATTTATTTTTCTTTACATGTATCTTTGCATGAAATGAACACAAATTAAACAAGATCATCTAATAATGCAAACTAGGGTACTATAGTCACTCATCTAGTAATTATTTCCCCAAACCATTACTAAGGATTGAACATAAGTCTAAGTCCCCAAACCTATTGTTCTATGTGTCTTTATTGCCTTCATAATTTTGGTTCAACCCCTATAGGATTCCCAAGCCTAGAGACCAAGGAAAGTACCCAAGAGCACTTGAAAGAAAGATGAATGGAACCATTGTCCTTATGTGGGTAAACCCATATAAGTGTTCTTCATTTGCATCAGTAATAAAATAATACACTTACTATTTTGAATTTGAGCTCATAAAGATTAAGATATCCTACCGTTTTGAATTTATATGTGCTTTGAGCAAATGAAATTTTTATCATCATGATGAAGTAATAATTAATAAATGTCTTACTAATGTCCCTATTTGATTGGCTGGTGCTCTTTTTTTAATATTATTTTTATCAAAATAGAATGGTAGTGGTGATTCAATGCATCTATAGCCTCAACAACATGGTAGGATTGATCCAATAACAAAAAATACATTACAAATGCCAAGCTCACGGTCTCAATGAAATAAACACTGTATAAAACAATATATGGTCCACAACAATAGCAAGCATGCAATGAGAACAATAACATTGCATGATGTCTGAGCTCAAATTCAAAATAGTAAGTGTATTAATGTATGATCTAATAGTGGCAACCTCATTGATCATTACCTTTCACTCCTCCATCATTATAGAATAGATAACTACCTACAACTAGGGTACCATGCATTGTTTATGAGCTCACTATTTGAGCACCTCATGTCCCTATTTGATTGGTTGGTGCTCAAACAGTGAGCTCATAAATAATGCACGAGGCCCTAGCTTGCAGCCCACAAGCCATCAAAACATTTTCTCATGAAATAATCATAAATGGGGAGTACCACATAGTGAATATCAACAACAAAACAAATAAAGAGAGATCAAACACTTCACACAATATATGTTGTTTTATAAGATTTTATTAAGACTAAATATATTGTTTTATGAACTCACTGTTTGAGCACCTCATGTCCCTATTTGATTGGTCGGTGCTCTGTTTGTTATATTGATGCTATTAGATCAAATTCCAAGCTCATGATTTCAATGAAATAAACAATGTATAAAACAATATATGGTGCACAACAACAACAAGCATGCAATGACAACAATAACATTGCATGATGCCCAAGCTCAAATTCAAAATAATAAGTGTATTCATGTATGATCTAATAGTAGCAACCTCATTGATCATTACCTTTCACTCTTCCATCATTATAGAAGAGATAACTACCTACAACTACCTTATCATGCATTGTTTATGAGCTCACTGTTTGAGCACCTCATGTCCATATTTGATTGGTTGGTGCTCAAATAGTGAGCTCATAATTAATGCATGATGTCCTGGCTTGCAGCCTGCAAGACATCAATACATTTCCTCATGAAATGATCATAAATGGGGAGTACCACATAGTGAATATCAACAACAAAAAAAATAAAGAGAGATCAAACACTTCACACAATATATGTTGTTTTATAAGATTTAATTAAGACTAAATATATTATTTTATGAGCTCACTGTTTGAGCACCTCATGTCCCTATTTGATTAGCGAGTGCTTTGTTTGTTATACTGATGCTATTAGATCAAATAGGGACATAGAATTCAATATCAACCTATCATATATCCATTCCAAATGATATAACTCCATTTGACAAAATGTCCATATGAAATCTAGAGAAATACATTAATTTTATAGAAAATTCATGATTTATAATGCCCCTTGATTTATAGCGAATTAATTTTATAGTGAATTCATGATTTATAATTCAGTTGTAGCAGGTCAATGTGTTTGAACTCAAGAATACCCCTTACTTGGTTTCCTAGAAAGCCTTTTGGCGAAATCTGTCAGAAAATGAGAAGCTATGAGAAGGTGACATGAAGCTAATGAAAAGAGGCATCTCAAATTTGTTTTGCAGATATACACATTAAAGATCATGTCAGATAATACAAGGGAATTTGATCAAAATATGGAGACAATCGCTAGATTGTTGTCTAACTTTCAAAGAGAAGACAATGACAAATGTTATTGTCCATGCAAGAGTTGTAACGACTTAAGGAAAAGAAGAATCAAAATCAAAACAACAAAGAGACACTGTAGGGAGAATGGTCACATTGAAGGGGGGTTTGATTATCATCCAGTGGTAAGTTGTTTGTTATATTTTTTTCACAATTAATATACATATGAACCATGGAAGGAGGCTTGATTATCATATTGAAGGGGGGTTTGATTATCATCATTTTTATATAGGTCAATCTCCCTAGTGTGAATATAGAGGAACATGGAGGTGTGAGTATTTAAGTTGAAGATCATTATCCCATGGAAGATGATGATCATGTGCCAGAAACACATTTGAAGATGACAGTATGAATGCATTGATCATTGATACATTTGGTACTAGTGTTGTTTGTGCTGGTGTTGTTGATGATGATGATGATTATGATGAGGATGACATTGACGATGTCCATGATATACCTCTACTTGAGAAGGTGGACATGGCCCTTTATGAGGGCTCACAATATACTCTTCTCTCTATTGTATTGTTGTTGGTGAATTTGAAAGTTATGAATGGTTTATCCAACATAGCAATGTCATGTATGCTAAGGTTTTCCATATATGTCATTATAGTCTATAAAAGGTGAAACATGTACCACTAAGATTGTTTATAGTAATGACTTATATTATTTGTTGCAAATTGATAGGTGACTTTCTGTTATCACCATCAAATGTTCTCCCTCACTCGTATCATGAATTACGTGCCACTATGAAACATATTGGAATGGAGTATCAAACAATAGATGCTTGTCCTGAAGATCATATTATTTATTATAAAAAACACAAAAAATGCAACATAATGCCCTGAATGCCATACAAGAAGATATCAAGCTGATCAAATGACAAAAAAGGTGCCTTGCAAGGTTCTTCGTCACATCCTCATTATTCCACGTCTGAAATGATTATTCAGGTGCAATAGCTTGGTACAATTTATGCATTACCATGCACGCGGTAAGGGTCAAGATGACATTATTCGAATGCCTATGGATGGTTCATCATTTATGGACATAGAGAAAATGTGGCCACACTTTAAAGAAGAACCTCGAAATCTTAGGCTTTCTCTAGCAGTAGACGGTGTCAATCCGCATGGAGAGATGAGTTCTGTTTACTTGGTGTGGCCTATTTTTTTTATAAACAATAACCTTCCTCCATGGATGTCAATAAAGAGGGAGCACATTATGTTGGCAATGATTGTTCTAGGTATCTTATTATTTTATAGTTATCTACATGTAATTATAAGTCTTGGAGTGAAATGGCCACAATAATTATCTGATCTTGTTGTTAATTCAACTAGGTAAGTACCAAGTGAAATATATGAATGTATATATTGTGCCTCTTATCTAGGAGTTGTTGTTGTTATAGAATGGTTTCACTATGTATGACATCTCTAGACCAATTGGGCAAAGACAATTTCAATTCCATACAATGCTTGTGTGGACAATTCATGATGCTCTAGGGTTGACGCATTTTTGTGGTATGTTATGGTGAATTCTAGTTGTACATGATAATTCTAATTCTAAAAATATACATATTTAATCCAATTGTATCATTATCGTGTAGGTCTTCAAACAAAGGGAAAATTCTAATGTCCAATGTGTGGTCCAAAGATGAAATCTCATCATTCCAAAAGTTTAAGAAAGCATGTGTTTGATGAGTATATGCAGTTCCTCCCTAGAAATCATAAGTATCAAAGTGCAGAAATGTTGGAATAACTGAGAGGGGGGTGAATCAATTAAACACTGTCCCAAATTAAAATGTATAGTCCAAAACAAATACTTAAATTTTTTCTACTCGGTAAACATAAAATAATTTCACTATCTGTGCTTTTACCGATTATCAGTCTAAAACTTATAGTAGTTACCGATCAAATCTAACATGTAATATGGAAAGAATGATAACAAAAAAATATCACAACCAACACATGACACAAGAGATTTAATGTGGAAACCCCGTGAAGGGAAAAACCACCTAGGACCAACAACCCAAAAATGTTCACTCTTCTGAAGTGAGGTTGGTGAAGACCCAACCCTGTTAAAGGTTTACAAACACACTATTAGGTGTGACCTTGTTAAAGGATTTTAAACTAGAAGTTATAGTCCAACCAGTAGTCACTCTAGGATTGACAAGATAACAATGTTCATTCTATGAATGAGACATCATAAGACTTTCTTAGTCCACTGGGTTAAGAGATTTGACTGTGTACAATGGTTAAATATGTAATAGTAGTTGATTTGACTTAATACAACTTCAATTGTAGATTACAGATCAATATTTTTCTCATACAAATCCTTTTGACCAATATAACACTTTAGATTCAATAATGTATTAACTTACTATCCATCGATAATGGCTCTTTGTAGCTTGGTAACTGTTCTACAACTCGGTTCTCATTAACCAATATGATTAGAAATTCATGAAGCTTGTTGACACGATAATTCTACAGTAACTTCTTCTGACATCTTTTCACTGTGAAACCAATGTCTCTTATATAGACAAGTAAAATGTTTTCTTTTCCTCCATCGAATTTTGCCACTTAATCACATTCATTGATTTTTCCACTTTAGGCTTCCTCGGCTGATGTGTCAATAACACATTTCAATCTACTCCATTAGATCTTCCTTCAATTATGTTAGTCATCGATCTTCATAACAAACTTTATCTGTTACCTCATGATCATACACTTTCCAGCTCATCAATCTTATCGGCTAAACTGATCATTTAATTTATCCTATTCTTGTCAGTTAACAAAGAAATGCATCGGTGAACACAAGCTCAGTTACCACTGTGCTTGGTATACACTACACTCCATCGATGTATACTGAAATGCTTTCATTTATCGACAACACTACTTTGTGTCTTTCAGCTCTATTCTTCATCATAAATGAATGCAACATAATAAAGTCAATTCCATCAAGTCATAGACTCATCAACAAGTTACTCATTGTATTTTGTATCCTCATCTGACCTATACATCTTTCTCATGTAGATATTTTTGTTCTTCATTTCTTTCACCTTCCTTCAAATGTGTCGGTATAGTAACTTACAAGATAAGTATTGTCAAGCTAGTTGACATCAATGACAACATAATACTAATTTAATCATCTTGCATTATCTAATCATCAACTTCTTAGTAATCTTGAATTATAGATTCTTCATTTTGGCTCCAAATTAGTTGTAGTTCATCAATCTCTCCCTTTGGCATTGAAGGCAACTCAAGTAATATGAAATGTACCATACACATACCAAACATGTATTCTACAAATTTGTGAACAAATGTTGTAAGTTGAATAGACTTAATATTTTTAATCACTACATTACTCAACATTTGTAATGCTATAATGCTTTTCAGTTCTCCTATTTCTACTTCTATTCTCAATAACTGATCTTCAATTCTTTTTTTTAATTGTCTCTCCCTTAGATAGTTCTCATCAGTGCAGTTTCTCTCCCTTTCATATTATTTATCTCTCCCTTTGAAAACAATGCCAAAGAAACAAATAAACAAGTAGCTATGTCAATAGCCAAATAAATCTCTATTGTTCATTACATTCTCTGTATCTCTTTATACCGATATCTCAATCTATTTTAGTACTTCAAACTTAATCACAACCTTGAACTTGAGTCAAAGTGTGAGCTATGCTGCATCAACATGAATGATCTTCTGACATGATTAGGCTGATGCAACATCCAAATCACCTTAGTGACCGATAAACAAGGGATGGACCCCAATTCTAGTCCTCAAATATTCAAAAGTGTCCTTCGGTAGAGGCTTTGTAAAGATATCTGCAAGTTGTTCCTTAGATGTAACAAATTATAACTTCACTTGCTTCTCCTACACTTGTTCTCTTAAGTAATGATACTTAATAGATATATTCTTTGTTTTAGAGTGCATCACTGCATACTTCAAAATGTTAATGGCACTAGTGTTGTCACAGTATATAATCATCGGGTTAGTGATTACCTCATTCATTCCTTCCAACACTTGCTTGATATATGCAATGTTTGAGCAATTCGTAGTTGTAGCAACATACTCTACTTCTATTGTAGACTAAGAAATGCAAGCCTACTTTTTACTTGTCCATGTTACAAGTCTTTCACCAAAGAAAAATGGTCCTTCGGTTGTGCTTTTTCTATCATCTACATTTCCAGCCCAATCAGCATCGGTGTATACCTTTGGCTCAAACTTTCCTTCCTTAGGATACTAAATGCCATAATATTCTATCTTTTTCAGATATATTAAGATTCTTTTAGTAGAAATCATGTGTGATTCTCTAGGGTTAGCAGAAAACCTAGCAATAATTCCCACAGCATGTGTTATATCTAGTCTACTATGAACTACATACATTAGTTTACCAATCATCGATCGGTAAAGTGTCTAGTTTACCTCTGTAGTATCATCCTCCTTTGTCAATTTGCATCTAGTAGCCATCGGTGTTCCCATAGGTTTAGCATCTTCCATGCCAAATGTCTTCAATACTTCCTTTATGTATTTAGATTGTGTGATGAATACCCCATCACTCTGTTGAATCACTTGTAGTCCTAGAAATAACTTAATCTGTTCGAACATGGACATTTCAAACTCTTTTTGCATTTCATCAGCAAAGGCTTTGCATATATGATCTTTTCCTCCAAAAATAATATCATCCACAAATATCTCAGCAATAAGAATAGTGTCATCAGTATTACCTTTCATATATAGATTGTTGTTTTCACTTGTTCTAACAAATCCAATACTTAGTAAGTAAGTATGCAATCTTTCATACCAAGCTCTTGGTCCTTGCTTCAAACCATATAAATCTTTGTGTAATATACATACCATGTATCTTTTATCTAGATCGACAAATCTTTCTGGTTGTTCTATGTAGACTTCTTCTTCAAGTATACCATTCAAAAATGTTGACTTTACATCCATTTGATAGACTTTGAATTTCTTGTGTGCAGCATATGCAAGTAGCATTCTAACTCCTTCTAATCTAGAAAAAGGTGAAAATGTTTCACCATAGTCAATACCTTCTTCCTATGAATATCCCTTGCATACCAGTCTAGCTTTATTTCTTGTAACTTCACCATTTTCATTCAGTTTGTTTCTGAATATCCATTTAGTACCAATAACATTTTTGTCCTTTAGTCAGGGTACTAAACTCCAAGTTTTTTTATTTTCTATTTTCTCTAGCTCCTCGGTCATTGCATTAATCCATTCTTCATTCTCTAATGCAAATTTCATATTTTTTGGTTCAAATTCACAAACTTTTCATATTTTTTGGTTCAAATTCACAAACTAAGCATGTACCTTGTCTTGTTTTTCTCCTAGTTTGCATTCTAGCTTGTCTGTCTCCAATAATCTATGTCTCAGGATGATGTCTTCTAACAAATCTAGCAATATTCTATCTCTTCTTTCTTTTTCATCCTATTCAAGTTCATTAGCTTGCTCGGTAGCTCCATCTTGTTCATCGGTTTGTTCTTCCTGTTGTCCTGCATTATTTTCCTGCTGACCAGTTGTCATAGTTGCAGTTTTGGTTGATACTCTAGATGTTAAATGTAAGTGAATCTATCATAGTCTTCTAGTTCCTTTCTACTATCCTCTATGTTCTTGTCATCAAACTCATCAACACGAATAGTAGTACTTTCAATTATCTTATTTATAACCTTTTTCAGACATTTGTATGCTTTACTTGTAGTGGAATATCCCAGAAATATCACTTCATCTCCTTTAGAATCAAAATTTCCATTTCTCTCATCTTTTAAAATAAAGAACTTGCTTCCAAAAATTCTAAAATAACATATAGTAGGTTTGTGTCCAAACCATGTCTCATAAGGTGTCTGGTTGGTGTCCTTTTTCACTTGTACTCGGTTAAGAACATATACAACTCTACTGATAGCTTCCCTCCAATATGTCTGAGCAACATTATTTTGTATCATCATTGTTCTAGCATAATCAATGATTGATCTATTTCTTCTTTCAGCAATGCCATTTTGTTGAGGTGTCTTCGGTGCAGAGACCTGTCTTTTAATACCATGCTCATTACAGAAATTAGTAAATTCATCAGAGATAAATTCACCTCCTCTATCAAATCTTAAGAATTTAATCTCCTTTCTAGTCTCTTTTTCTACCTTAGCTTTATACCATTTGAACATTTTAAAAGCTTTAGATTTCTCTTTCAAAAACATAACAGTCATCAGTCTAGTATAGTCATCAACAAAAAGAATAAAGTATCTATCACCATAACAACTCCGAGTTCCCATAGGACCACATAGGTCAATATGAACCAACTCAAGTATCTTCTTTGTTGAGTAGTCTTTTCTTTTGAAACTAGACTTAGTCATCTTACCTTTCTGACATTCATGGCACATAGCATGATCAGGTTTTGACAAGTTAGGAAAACCTCTAACTCTTCTCTTTTTGCTAATCTTGATCATGTTATCAAAGTTCACATGGCATAGCCTTTTGTGCCACAACCATGCATCTTCATCCTTCATTAACAAACAAGAAGACTGATCAATATCAAGATAAAATAGGTTACCTCTGGATTGTGTACCAATTCTGACAAGTCTTCCTCCATCATCATAGATTTTCACCTTTTTGCTCTCAAAAGCAAGTCGGTGGCCTAAATTGTTCAACTGTGCCACACTTAACAAATTTTAGTTCAGTCCATCTACCTAGTATGCATTTTCACATTTAATTCTATCATTGATCATCAATGAACCTTTACCTCTCACCATACAAGGTGCATCATTTCCCATTCTCATAGATCCTCCATTGTATTCAAAAAGTTGATCAAATTTCTCTACATCACCGGTTATATGATGTGTCCAGCCAATGTCTATGATCCATGTATCATTTCTGTCTACTCTAGAGATCATTGTTGTCCCTTCATGTTTCTCTTCTTCCTCTGAATCATCTTCCATAGCAACAAATACAACTTCTACATCATCATCAGTATCAGATTCAGATTCAATATCTTCAGCTATGTAACATACCTTTTTCCCTTTTTCATAACTGTCTCAGTTATCTCTTTTGTTGTATCGGTAGCCTCTATTGACTCTTCTCCCATAGCTTCCTTCTGATCAGTCTTTGGATCTATCATCATCTTCCTTCTATGGACATCTAGCAACAATGTGGCCAACCTATTTACAATTAAAGCATGCCAAAGGTAGCTTACCTCTATATCTTCCTTTTCCTTTGGGTAATCTTCTGGCCATAAGAGCTTCAAGCTCATCAAGTTCATCATCGGTGTTTCTATGACTATCATCATTCTTATTTTTCTTTTTAGACTTACTAATCTTCAAAGAAGATATGAAAGCGGATTCAACAAAAGGAACAATACTATTGTCAAAGTTGTTTAATTCAAAGGTTGTAAGCTTACCGATCAGTGTGTCAAGGGTAAGATTGGATACAACCCTTGTTTCATGTATTGCAGAGATCTTGATCACATAAACTGGCAATAAAGTTCTGAGAATCTTGCTTGTAACTATTTCATCATCAATAACTCCATTAGATGCTCTAATAGCATGTACTACCTCTTTCAGTCTATTTGTATATTGCACAATGTTCTCACCTTCTTTCATCTTCATATAATCAAAATGACCTCTTAGACTTTCTGCTCTGGCTCTCTTAACATTCAAATCTCCACTGTATATAAAATTTAGCTTGTCCCACATCGCTTTGGTAGTAGTGCATCCCTTAATGTCTTCAAATTTAACATTGGTACAGGTAGTAGAAAGTTCCATCATAGTGACATTGTCTTCATGCTTTTTGCTCAGTTGATCAAGGGTTAAGGGACCTGATGTCAGTTCAATGTAGCCATTCCTAATCAAATCTATAGCAGAGTTCCCAATTCTAGATACGTGCAACAACACTCAGCTTTACCATACTACGAAGTTCTCTTTTTTCAGTCTTGGCACTTCCCTCTTATACATCTTGAGACCTTTGTGCTGAAGTCCTTAAAAAAATTTTCTAAGCAACCGAAGCTCTAATACCAATTGTTGGAATAACTGAGAGGGAGGTGAATTAGTTAAACACTATCCCAAATCAAAATGTATAATAAAAAACAAATACTTCAATTTATGCTACTTGGTAAACATAAAATACTTTCACTTTCTGTGCTTTTACCGATTGTCAGTCTAAAACTTATAGTAGTTACTGATCAAATCTAACATGTAATATGCAAAGAATGATAACAAAAAAATATCACAATCAACACATGACACAAGAGATTTAATGTGGAAACCCTGTGAAGGGAAAAACCACCTGGGACCGGCAACCCAAAAATGTTCACTCTTCTAAAGTGAGGTCGGTGAAGACCCAACCCTGTTAAAGGTTTACAAACACACTGTTAGGTGTGACCTTGTTAGAGGATTTTAAACTAGAAGTTATCATCCAACCAACAGTCACTCTAGGGTTGACAAGATAACAATGTTCATTCTATGAATGAGACATCATAAGAATTTCTTAGTCCACTCAGTTAAGAGATTTGACTATGTACAATGGTTAAATATGTAATAGTAGTTGATTTGCCTTAATTACAACTTCAATTGTAGATTATAGATCAATATTTTGCTCATACAAATCCTTCTGACCAATATAATACTTTGGATTCAACAATGTATTAACTTATAGTCCATCGGTAATGGCTCTCTATAGCTCGGTAACTATTTTGCAACTCGGTTCTCATTAACCAGTATGATCAGAAATGCATGAAGTTTGTTCACATGATAATTCTGCAGTAACTTCTTCTTCTGGCATCTTTTCACTGTGAAACCAATGTCTCTTATATAGACAAGTAAAACATTTTCTTTTCCTCCATCAGATTTTGCCACTTAATCACATTCATTGATTTTTCCGCTTTAGGCTTCCTCGGTTGATGTGTCAATATCATGTTTCAATCTACTCCTTTAGATCTTCTTGTTGAAACAGTGATTGAAGATCACATGAAAAGTGGTTGTATAGATATACAATATGTCAAATCAGTATTATGTTGTCATTGATGTCAACTAGTTTCATATTAGTTTGACAAGTACTTATCTTGTAAGTTATCTTACCGAGACATCTGACGAATGGTAAAAGAAGGTCATAGCAGATGAGGATAAGGAATTCATTGGATAACTTATTGATGAGTCTCTGATGTCATTATATTGACTTTAGTATTTTGTATTCATCTATTATGGAGAACAGAACTGAAAGACACAAAGCAGTGTTTGTCGGTAAATAGAACAACCTAATGTTTACCGAGAATCTCAGTGTAAACACCGACGCAGTGTGTTGTATACTAAACACAAGTTTAACCGATGCATTTCTTTTTTAACCAAGTAGAATAGAAAAGCATTTAATGATATTGTCGGCTAGACAATTTGACAACACAAAATTGATGAGATGGATTTGCATGATTTCAAGGTCAAAAGTCAAAGTTTGTTACGAGGATCTACGGCTAACAAAATTCAAGGAAGATCTAACGAAGGTAATTTAAACATGTTATTGACACATCATCCGAGGAAGTTTAAAGCAGCAAAATTTGATGGATGAAAATAAAATGGCTTACATGTTTATTTAAGGGGAAAAGAAAATACATTGTTTTGATCAGAGAGGAGGCAAAAGAAGGAGATACTGCAAGAGTGAAGTGTGAACCAGTATTCATGAAATTATGATCATATAGGTTACTGAACTGAGCTACAGAATAAGAACCAAGCTACATAGAGGAATAACCAAGCTGCACAGAGCATATTACCGAGTGATTGTAAGTGAAGTTGATGTTAAGATCTAAAGTGATATATTGGTCAAAAATATTTGTAAGAGAAAAAAATTGATTTGTAATCTACAATTGGTTGTATTAAGGCAGATCAACTTACTGTTACTTTCTAATAATTGTAAATAGTGAAAATCTCTTAACCGAGTGGACTTTTAAGTCTTATTTATGTTTCATTCTAACAAGTGAAACATTGTTATCCTATAAACCTGCATAGTGAGTGACATGGTGGTTGAAAGATGACTTCTAGTGTAAAATCCTCTAACAAGGTCACACCTAATAGTGTGTATTGTAACCTTTAATAGGGTTGGGTCCTCATCGACCTCACTTCAGAAGAGTGAAATTTTTGGGTTGCCAATTCCTAGGTGGTTTTTCCCTTGACAGGGTTTCCACATTAAATCATTGTGTTATGTGTTGATTGTGATATTTGTTTGTTATCATACTTTACATTTTATCTATTTTGTTTAATCGGTAATTACTAAGAGCTTTAACTGAAGATCGGTAAAAATACTGATAGTGAATCATATATTTGATTACCGACTGACAGAAATATGAGAAACAGTATTTTGGATTATTCATTTTGTTTTGGGACTTGGATAACTGATTCACCCCCCTCTCAGTTATTCTAACAATTGGTATCAGAGATGTTTGGTTGCTTGAAATAGAGTTTTAAGGACTTGAGCATAAAGATCTCAAAATTAGTAAGAGGGAAGTGCCTAGACTAAACAAAGATAACTTCTTAGTATGGCAACAAAGAATGAAATTACATATAGCTAGAATTGGTGGAGATGCATTACATTTTATAACAACTGGATACAATGAACCAACTAGTCCTCTGACCATGCAACAACTAAAAGACAAGCATGATCACAATGTAGCAATGATGGAACTTGTTGTTGCCTATACCAATGCTGAATTTGAAGAAATCAAAGGGTTGACTACTGCTAAGGAAATGTGGGATAGATTAGCACAAGTATACAGTGGTAACACATCTATCAAAAGAGCAAGAGCAGAAAGCTTGAGAGGAAAATTTGATGAGATGAGAATGAAAGAAGGTGAAAATATTGTTGAATATTCTAACAAAGTAAAACAGGTAGTTTATGAAATATGAGCTTTTGATGGAGTTATTGAAGAAGAGACTATAATTAGCAAAATCCTTAGAACCTTGTTACCTATCTATGCAATCAGAGTATCAGCAATTCATGAGAACCGAGACACATCCAATCTTACACTTGATACTTTGATCAGTAAGCTTACTACTTTTGAATTAAACAACTTTGATAATAGTGTTGTACCTTCTGTTGAGTCTGCTTTCATGTCTTCTCTGAAGATTAGAAAATCTAGTAAGAAGAATAAGAACAATGATAGTGAAAGTGATACTGATGATGAGCTTAATGAGCTTGAAGCACTGATGGCTAGAAAGTTACCGAAAGGGAAAGGAATATATAGAGGTAAGTTACCCTTGGCATGTTTTAACTATAAATATAAATGGTCATATTACTGCTAGATGTCCTCAGAAGAGAAGTGATGATGATGGACTGAAAGATAAATCTGAAGGAAGTTATGGGAGAAGAGTTAATAGAAGCTACTGACACAGTAATAGAAATGACTGAAAGGACAAAGGTAAAAAGGATTGTGATATAGCTAAAGATACTAACTTTGAGTCTAATTTTGATGATGAAGAGGTAGTGTTTATTGCAATGAAGGAAGATTCAGAAGAAGATAAAAAAAAGAAGAATCAGCCCTGATCTCAAGGATAAGCAAGAATGAAACATGGATCATTGGCAGTGGCTGCACACATCATATGACAGGTGATGTAGATAAATTTGATGAATTAGTTGAATATAATGGTGGATCTGTAAGGATGGGAAATGATTCCCCATGCACTGTGAAAGGTAAAGGTACCCTTTTAATTAATGATAGAATAAAATGTGAGAATTCTTACTGGGTATATGGATTGAATTACAATCTGTTAAGTGTGGCATAGCTAAACAATTCAGGTCACAGACTGGTGTTTGAAAACAAAAGGGTGAAAATATTTGAAGGAGGAAGACTTGTTGGGACTGGTACTCAAACTAAAGGTAATTTATTTCATCTTGATATTGATAAGCCTTCTTTCTTACTTATGAAGGATGAAGATGCTTGGCTATGGCACAAACGGTTATGTCATGTAAACTTTGATAATATGATCAAAATCAATAGAAAGAAAATAATTAGAGGTTTTCCTAACTTATCTAAGCCTGATCATATTATGTGTCATGAATGTTAAAAGGGGAAAATGACAAAGTCTATCTTTAAGAGTAAGGACTTCTCAACAAAGAAAATTCTAGAGTTGGTTCATACCAACTTATGTGGACCTATGAGAACACAGTGTTACTATGGTGATAGATACTTTATTCTCTTTGTTGATGATTACACTAGACTAATGATAGTTATGTTTTTGAAAGAAAAGTTAGAAGCCTTCAAAATGTTTAAGTGGTATAAGGCTAAAGTAGAAAAAGAAACTGGTAAGGAAATCAAATGTCTTAGATCAGATAGAGGTGGTGAATTTATATCTGATGAATTTACTAATTTTTGTAATGAGCATGGAATTCAAAGACAAGATTCAACACTAAGAACACCATAGCAAAATGGCATTACTGAGAGAAGAAATAGATCAATAATTTATTGTGCTAGAACACTGATGATTCAAAAGAATGTCGCTCAAAAATTTTGGAGAGAAGTTGTAAGCACAGCAGTCTATGTGCTTAACCAAGTACAATTGAAGAAAGACTCCAACCGAACACCATATGAACTTTGGTTTGGACACAAGCCCAATGTAAGTTACTTCAAAATCTTTGGTATTAAATGTTTAATCCTAAAAGATGATAGGAATGGTAAGTTTGATTCCAAAGGAGATGAAGGAATATTTTTAGGATATTTTTCCCAAAGCAAAGCTTACAAATGTCTGAACAAAGTTACTAACAAGATTGTTGAAAGTGTGAATGTTCGTGTTGATGAATATGATGATAAGATCACATATGAGTAGATGAAGGAACCAAAAGATTACACATAGTTCACTTACTATGAGTTTCCTAAGTTTCAACTGAAGATATCACAGACTGTGTCAACCAGTCAATAGGCAAACAATGCACCACAACTGATAGAACTGATAGAGCATACCGATGATCAAGGAGGACCTCTCGAGCAAGCAAATGAACTAGAATAGGATGTACAATTGGATGAACAAGAAAGGAGAGCTAGAATACTGGCAAGATTTGTCAGAAGACATCATCCTAAAAATCAAATTATTAGAAACAAAGATGCTAGAATACAAACAAGAAGCAAAACAAGACACGGTACATGTTTAGTTTGTGAATATGAGCCTAAGAATGTGAAAGCTACTTTAGATAATGATGAATGGGTTAAAGAAATGATTGAAGAATTTGAGAAAATAGAAAAGAATAAGACTTGGACCTTAGTACCCCGACCTAAAGATAAAAATGTTATTGGTACTAAATGGATTTTCAGAAACAAGTTGAATGAGAATGGAGAAGTAACCAGAAATAAAGCAAGACTTGTATGCAAAGGTTATGCACAGGAAGAAGGGATAGATTATGGTGAGACATTTGCACCTGTTGCAAGACTTGAAGGTGTCAAAATGTTACTGGCATATGCTGCACATAAGAAATTTAAGGTATACCAAATGGATGTCAAGTCAGCTTTTCTGAATGGAATACTAGAAGAGGAAGTCTACATTGAACAGCTAGAAGGATTTGAAGATCCAGACAACAGAGATATGGTTTTTAGGCTACACAAAGCATTGTATGGATTGAAACAAGCACCCAGAGCTTGGTATGAGAGATTACATACTTACTTGTTAAGTATTGGCTTTATCAGAACTAGTGATAATAGTAACTTGTATATGAAAGGTAACATTGATGACACTATTATCATAGCTGAAATATTTGTTGATGATATAATTTTCAAAGGTAGAGATATTATATGTAAAGAATTTTCTGATGAGATGAAAAATGAATTTGAAATGTCAATGTTCAAAGACATTAAGTTCTTTCTAGGACTGCAGGTGATTCGGCACAGTGATGGAATCTTCATCACTCAATCAAAATACATAAAGGAGGTATTGAAGACATTCGGCATGGAAGATGCAAAACTAGTGGGAACACTGATGGCTACTAGATGTGAGTTGACAAAGGAATATGAGACTACTGAGGTAAATCAGACACTTTACCGATCCATGATTGGTAAGTTGATGTATGTAGTTCACAGTAGACCGAATATAGCTCATGTTGTTGGTATAGTTGCAATATTTTTTGCAAATCCAAAAGAATCACACATGATAGCTACAAAAAGGATATTGATATATCTTAAGAAGACAGAAGATTATGGTTTATGGTATTCAAGAGATGGAAAGTTTGAACTTAAAGTCTACACCGATGCTAACTGGGATGGGAATGTAAATGACAGGAAAAGTACAACTGGAGGAGCATTTTTCTTTGGAGATAGACTTGTAACCTGGACAAGCAAAAAGCAGAGTTGTATTTCTTAGTCAACAACTAAAGCTAAATATGTTGTTATTGCAACAAATTGTTCAAACATAGCCTATATCAAGCAAGTGTTAGAAGGAATGAATGAGGTAATCACTAATCCAGTGACTATATACTGTGACAACACAAGTGCTATAAACATATCAAAGAATCCGATAATGCAATAAAAAAAAGAAGCATATATCAATTAAGTATCATTACTTAAGGGAACAAGTGCAGGAAAAGCAAGTTAAACTAGAGTTTATTACATCAAAAGAACAACTTGCAGACATTTTTACAAAGCCTCTACCGAAGGATACTTTTGAATATTTGAGGAATAGACTTGGGGTCCATCCCCTATCTATTGGTCACTAAGGTGATCTGAAATGCTGCATCAGCCCATTATATTAGAAGATCATTCATGTTGATGGTAGTATAGATCACATTTTGATTAAGTTCAAGGTTGTGATTAAGTTTGAAGAATAGATGGAGATATCAGTATACCGAGATACAATGACGAGGTTTGGACAAGACTGATGTTTGTTTATTTTGTTCATTTGGCATTGTTTTCAAAGGGAGAGAATAGGAAAATATGAATGAGCGAAAGGGAGAGAATATGTATTGTAAAGACAAAGGGTGAGAATACTGAACAGGAAGAGTTAAGGATGAACTATCTAAGGGAGAGTTAAGCTAAGAGAGAGCTTATGATAGATAGAGTTATAGAATATATGTTTGGTATGTGTTTGGTACATTCATATTATTTGAGTTGCCATCAATGCCAAAGGGAGAGATTGCTAAACCTACAACTGATTTACAACTGATTGGAGAGATTGTTGAAATAGTTATTGAAGATCACATGAAAATTGATTGTATAGACATACAATATGTTAAATCAATATTATGTTGTCATTGATGTCAACTAGCTTCATATTAGTTTGACAAGTACTTATCTTGTAAGTTATCTTACCGAGACATCTGATAAATGCTGAAAGAAGGTCACAACAGATGAGGATAAGGAATGCATTGGATACCTTATTGATGAGTCTTTGATCTCATTATATTGACTTTAGTATGTTGTATTCATCTATTATGGAGAACAAAACTGAAAGACACAAAGCAATGTTTGTTGGTAAAATAGAACAGCCTAATGTTTACCGAGAATCTCAGTGTAAGCACCGACAACAGTATACACCGATGTAGTGTGTTGTATACCAAACACAAGTTTAACCAATGAAGGTTTACCAACTCATTTCTTTGTTAGCTAAGTAGAACAAAAAAGCATTTAATGATATTGTCGGCTAGACAATTTGATGACACAAAATTGATGAGCTGGATTCGCATGATTTCAAGGTGAAAAGTCAAATTTTGTTATGAGGATCTATGGCTAACAAAATTCAAGGAAGATATAATGGAGGTAATTTAAATGTGTTATTGACACATCAGCCAAGGAAGTTTAAGGTGGCAAAATCAATGGATATGATTAAGCGGCAAAATCTGATGGATGAAAATAAAACGGCTTACATGTTTATTTAAGGGGAAAAGAAAATACATTGTTTTGATCAAAGAGGAGGTAGAAGAAGGAGATACTATAGGAGTGAAGTGTGAACCAATATTCATGCAATTCTGATCATACAGGTTACTGAACCGAGCTGCAGAATAAGAACTGAGCTACACAGAGGAATAACCAAGCTGCACAGAGCATATTACCGAGTGATTGTAAGTGAAATTGATGTTAAGATCTGAAGTGATATATTGGTCATAAATATTTGTAAGAGAAAAACATTGATCTGTAATCTGCAATTTTTTGTATTAAGGTAGATCAACTTACTGTTACTTTCTAATAATTGTAAACAGTGAAAATCTCTTAACTGAGTGGACCTTTAAGTCTTATTTATGTTTCATTCTAACAAGTGAAACATTGTTATCCTATAAACCCGCACAGTGAGTGATATGGTGGTTGAAAGATGACTTCTAGTGTAAAATCCTCTAACAAGGTCACACCTGACAGTGTGTATTGTAACCTTTAACAGGGTTGGGTCCTCACCAACCTCACTTCAGAAGAGTGAAAATTTTGGGTTGCCAGTTCCCATGTGGTTTTTCCCTTAACAAGGTTTCCACGTTAAATCATTGTGTTATGTGTTGATTGTGATATCTGTTTGTTATCATACTTTACATTTTAGCTATTTGGTTTAATCGGTAATTACTAAGAGCTTTAACTGAAGATCGGTAAAAACACTGACAGTGAATCATATATTTGATTACCGACTGACAAAAATATGAGAAACAATATTTTGGATTATTCATTTTGTTTTGGGACTTGGATAACTGATTCACCCACCTCTCAGTTATTCTAACACGTCCTTCAATTATGTTAGTCGTCAATCTTCATAACAAACTTTATCTATTACCTCGTGATCATACACTTTCCATCTCATCAATCTTATTGGGTAAACTGATCATTTAATTTATCTTGTTCTCATCGGTTAACAAAGAAATGCATCAGTGAACACAAGCTCGATTAACACTGTGCTCGGTATACACTACACTCCGTCGGTCTATACTGAAATGCTTTCATTTATCGACAACACTGCTTTGTGTTTTTCAGCTCTATTCTTCATCATAGATGAATGCAACATAATAAAGTCAATTCCATCAAGTCATAGACTCATCAGCAAGTTACTTAATGTATTCCTTATCCTCATCTAACCTATACATCTTCCTCATGTAGATATTTATGTTCTTCATTTCTTTCACCTTCCTTCAGATGTGTCGGTATTGTAACTTACAAGATAAGTACTATCAAGCTAGTTAATATCAATGACAACATAATACTAATTTAATCATCTTGCATTATGTAATCATCAACTTCTTAGTAATCTTGAATTACAGATTCTTCATTCTGGTTCCAAATCAGTTGTAGTTCATCAGGAAAGACATCTTTTCAATGGGAAAGAAGAGACTACATCAAAGCCCCAAAGAATGACACCTCACCTATGGCAATTGGAATATAATAAAATTTGAGGTAATATCATTCCACCTAATGGTTGATGTTTTAAAATTATATATTTTGATTGTGTTTTGTTAGCTAATTATGTAGTTGATGATCTTGAAGGTCATGAAGGCATCATTGACCAGCTTCCAAAGGGACTAAAATGTTATCCCAGAGAATTTAGTAGGCTACCCTACTATGAGTAGCTACAAATTGTTTATTTGTTTGATACTATGCATATTGGAAAGAATGTAACAGAGACACTATGGAAAATATTGGATGGAAGGCGTGACAAAGAAAAGCTTGGAAAAAATTTTAGTGACATTCATTATTCAAATCATGCAATTAAAAATATCCTTGAATCAAACAGAAATGGAGACCAGATTAATGCAAGTGCTCTTCCTTAGTTATTAATAGAGCAACAAAGTAATGTCATAAAAGAAGTCATCCAAAAAATACAATTTACTACAGGATTTGCTGCGGATAAAGCAATCTCATATCAAAGAAAAATGATTTTGAATTAGGGATGAAAATGTATGATTGGCATACCTTCATCAAGGTAAGACATAGTCTTTTGTATTTACAATAAATTTGTGTAACTGCATTCAATTTTCATTGTATGAAATGATCAGTTGACAATTGTTGTAGTATTTTCTACCCCTATCTCTCCTAGAGAACTTCGACAATAATATCAAACAAGTGATATATGATCTTGGAAAATACATGAGGTAAGCAATGATATTTGCTCAATAATATCAAACAAGTAATATATTTTAAAGTCTCATATTTATATATTTATGTGTCTTGAATCCCTTGTAGGTGGTTTTCATATAAAGAAATCCATAAAGAAGATATAAATATTGGAAGAAAATAATTTTTCGACTCATGTGTGAAATGAAAAAGTGTTTACCTTTAGCTTTTTTCAATGCACAAGAACACTACCTCATACACCAAGTTGAGGAGATTGAATTGTGTAGCCCTGTACATGCTAGATCAATGTCGATGGTTGAGAGACACTTCAAAATTTTGAAGGGTTTGGTATGACAAAGAGAATGTCCCAAGGGTTATATGGTTGAGGGATATATGGTTGAGGGATAAATGTATAGTCATGATGTAATACCTCTCCTATGGTGATACTTAGACTTTTCTGATTTGGACATTTTATTATTATTATGGTCAAGACTATACATTTACATTTATGTTTTGTGGATGATGACATGATGAATATGCTCATTTATGGTTAGTAATTACATGTTTATGAGATTAGAAAATTATCTATTTTTATATGGATCTAACCCAATTATTTGAATCTAACCACTATCATGATGTTTTATGTTTCATGGATGTGTCTGATGTGTTTTTCATGACTCCAGGACGAAGTCGTAGTTACTCACTTAGTTGAGGTCCACACGATGTATCGATCCTGGTCATCTGCTTGCATATATCTGATTTGTATCTCCATATGTATATATATGTATCTCTTCTTGGTGATGTAGGATTGCAGGTACCGGGTGTCGTCTCCACCTGGCTTCACAGGTCTGAGCGATCCCTCAAAATCCTCGATCGCTGTTGTTGTTATGGAGGTATCACCAGGTCCACAGGAAGAAACTTCACCTTTGATCCTTTTATCCTTAGGTGGGAAGTGTCGAGTCAGTCTCTTGTGTGAATGTCTTATGTGGTTTTGTAATTGATGGAATTGTGGATCTTGTAGCTAGTTCTTGCCTTCATGATATGTTCAATTCTGTTAGTAGATCATGGATGTAGATTATTGCTCATTGGAGGGTATGATTTAGTAGCGTATCTCATTAGGAGCAATTTTTGAGTGCAATTAAATCATGTGGTTTTAATACCCATGATAAGGATTAATTTTATGGTATTTTAATGTCTAAGGAAATATTAATAATAAGAGGTTTTAAATAATAATAGTGGTAAAATTCTAACCTATGTTAGTGGCTACTTCATATATGCATATATATTTTAGAATGGGGATTAAGGTATGAATAAACCATATAGTTTATAATAATGTTATTCTAATGTTTAACATTAATAATAATGTACCTTATTTATGGTATTATTTTATAATACTAATAATGACAAAGAGTCTGTAGCAATAAAAATAATAATATGTTTTATAATAATAATATTGTGCTTGTAATAATATCTATAATAATAATATATGTACACATAGGCATATGGGTGCACACATATGCATATGCATACATATATTTATATATAATTATTACCATGTAATCATTTATTATATTAATAAATAATTAGATCAATTAGCGGTATGGTAAATAGGATTATCCTATTACCATAGTTAAATAATTTAATAAATTGTTTTAAGATTATAATACTTATTTTAATATCCTTAAATTTAAGGACTTAGATTATAGTTTATTTATTCCTTTACAAGAATGAGTTTTCAAAACCATCTCTTTAACGGATGGATAGTTGAGATGGTTGCACCAGTTGGATTACCTGTGCAACCACCTCCTCCATCCTATTTACAGGAAAGATTTCCTGTGTAAAAGGGAGTTGGGAGAAGAGGATTAGTATTATCATGGTAGAAAATTTATCCTGTGAGTTTGGCATTTGGATTGTTACGGGTAGAGGCTGGAAGGTTGCGAGCAAAAGGATTCAAGGAGTGTTGGAAACATTGGAGAGGGTTTGATCTTCCTTCTTCTCCAACTGGTCTTCGCAGGACTCCAGGTTGGAATCCATCCTGAGAAGTAGATTTATCTTGTAGAATGAATGTAAAATCTAGATTCTGGAAAAATTTCTGTATATTGTGCTATGGTTGAAAATATATATATATGCTTTATTTTCTGTGTATTTGAAATGTGTTTGTGGAAAGTTATTTTACAAATGTTTGTATGTTCACTGTGGTGAAACCTCCTTGGTAGGGTAGTGTAGTTTACTGTCACTGGATGTATTATGAATGCTTCCAGAGTTTAGAACTTTTGTTGCAACCTTACTGTTTCATGTCCATATATGTGCCACCCTTTCTTTTCCCAGATCTAGAATATATTTGTTAGATAGGTAGGGAGGATTGATGGGCCATTTCTGAAGGGAAACTGGGATATCTCAAATGGGTCGTGCTCATATTAGGCAACCTTAGTCCCCATAACACCCAGTTTTACCCGCAAGACAAAGTTGACAGTCATTCTCTGCAGTTCCGGTCGGCTCAGTGTGTTAACCGAGTAAGGTCGATAATGTGTTTACCGAGTTAGGTCGGCTCAGTGGTAACCGAGTTAGGTCGGCACAGTGTGTTAACCGAGTAAGGTCGGTAATGTGTTTACCGAGTTAGGTCGGCTCAGTGGTAACCGAGTTAGGTCGGTAATGTGATAACCGAGCAAGGTCGGTAATGTGTGAACCGAGTGAGGTTGGTAAAGTGTCAACTGAGCTAGGTCGGTAGTGTGTTAACCGAGCTAGGTCGGTAGTGTGCTAACCGAGGAAAATAGGATTCAGACTTTATACAATTATAAAAGTTTACGTACTTTAATTTCTTATACTCTTATACTTTAAGTTATACTTGTATAAAGGGATTAGGTACCCTTTGAATCCATTGGAATAGGTTTCAGGTTCCTAGGAGTTAAGTTGTAGCTTTTAAATTTTAGATTTTTAATTAAATCAGACTTAGTCAATTTTCAGGATTAGCCAGGTTTTAGGTTTAGAAAGAAATTTTGTTTAAACCTGAAGATTGTTCATTCCTTGTTTAGTGGAGATTATTTTCAGTACATTTAGATGTCTTTATTGAGATAGAATGTTTGTAAGGAGCAGTTTAGGGTTTAGAGTCAAGACATTCTAAACATTCTTAACATACCTAATTTCTCTAAACATACATAACTATCCTATTACTTTCAATCCTTGGTAGTAGTTCTCAAATGTGTTTGCAATATGTTTTTACTATGTGTATGATGTAATTGTGATGTATGGGTTGAGGGTAGAAAACCTAACGACACCTAGTGAGTGGCTCTCAGTGCGGGGCCGGGGCCCTAAAGTGGCTAGAACCAGGATAACCGACTGAAGAGTTATTTAACAAGTGGAAATTTAATTAAACTGATGGGAATGGGTTAAAACATTAAAAAGATTAAATGTGCCTCGCCCATGCCATTAGTGCTAGTAAAGGCTATGGATGGGAGTGGGAGAAGGTACCTATGCGTAGGTACGATCGAATGGCACTTGTCTGTACGAAAGGCATTCGATCCCGCATGTGCCTACTTGGGGGCCGAGGCCCAGAGTGGCTAGTACCAGGACAACCCAAGGGGTGAGGGCTATGCGATGACACTCACTTAGGTTGTTGCTTAGAGTTTCTACCCAAGCCTTAGAACCTTTTGGGAAAGATCTATACTTTGACTCTCTTTTCATTTGCTATTTTGGGAAAGATTACCCAACCCTAGGTTTGGCCTAGCTATTCCTTCTTTGTGGACCTTGGTGTTTATCTCCTAGCACGGGGGAGTGGGCCTTATAGGTACCCACGTGGTTGGGTGGTAAACATTTTTATCAAGGTACCTTTTGCAGATACATGCTTGAAGATTCATGCTTGCTTATGTACCAGATTTGAAGAACGAAGGCCTTGTGATTATATTTCATGATGCATAATCTTGTTACTTTTTATGAGGAGTTGAATGCAATGTAATCAATGATGTATTTCAAAATGATGTAATTGGAATGGGTAGACTTAGGAAGAAGGGAAAAGGGAAATGTGAACTTTATGTTTAAGATGTATGTTGGAAAGAAAAAGGATTTTGTAACATTCCAAATTATGTAACATGCTTTCATTATTGTTGTTTAAGTGAAGCTATTGAAAAACCAAATGTAGTATATTTTAATGTATCAAATGAGTTGGATAAATTTTATAAGTTACATGGTTCATAAAGGATACTTAGGAATATAGATGATTTCTAAATGGAAAGTTGAAATGAAAATATTTTGTATTTCTTAAGATATGATGCAGTTTGCTTTGGGAATTAAATCTTGTTGTTAGTTTACTTAATGGATTTGAATGGATCATGCATTTAAATGAAAAGGGAACCTTGGAAGGAATCTAAGTTAAAGTTTTGATTACATAATTCTTTTTAAAGTTCAAAATTTTTCCATAAATTATTACTTAGGTTTTCTTTAACAAAGAGAATCTTTGTTCTCTTCCCCGGTTCCCTTGCGGGGCATGACATATATGGTATACCAAATGATGGTGTACGTTACTCAATATCTTCCTAATCTTCTAGCAAAGACCCATACAGATTGCATTTTGGCTCTCGACTCCATTAAAAAATTTGAAGGGGAGTACTTGGTGGGCAATGGTAGATTTAGGAAAGTGAAAGGTAATAAATTATGAGATATTATTGTAGTTAATTAATTCTTAATCTTCAAAATAAATATATTGTAAGTCATCTATTTTCTTTTGTACAATTGCTAAAGAGTGGGATGCAATACATTTGTTTATTGCAAAAAATCAAGATTGGATGACGGTATGGATTGAACAATGTCAACATGATGGTCATAGATTAACATGAGAATCTATATCTTCATTGGTTATACAAGCTCATCGTAATGGAGATCCCAATGTTACACAAAAGGAAATAGATTTAGCATATGGTTTAAGAGATCACTAGGTACTTATAAATTTGTTAATTAATCAACCGTAAGTTTTTAAACTTGTGATGCAATAATTTATACATGTTTGACATTATTGCAGGTGAAACACCACAAGGCTATGTTATCCAATGGTTATAAATTTTGCATCAAAAATTTGGATGACGTGAAGAGAACTTGTGATTCTGGGATAAGTGCAGTGTTCCAAGTGACTAATATTTTATCTAGAAATGACTTACATCCTCGAGAGTCACAAAATTGATACTATGGTATTTTGGTTGATATATTTGATAGTGACTTTAATTCTTTCAAATTAGTTCTCTTTGTTTTGAAATGGTACAGACTACAACTCAATAAAAATGATCCTCATAGAACTATTATTGAACATGACAATGGATTTCCAATGATTAATACAAGGTTGTTTGAGCCAGTTGAAGAAGAGCCCTATGTTCTTCCAAGCCAATGTGAGTAGGTATTTTACTCAAAGGTTCCACATAAATCGGGTTGGTCATTTTTTTTTAGACATAATCCAAGAGGAAGGCCGATAAATTATAATGTGATGGAAAAAGATATCGAGGAAGATGAAGAAGTGGAAGATGATGTAGATGATGATCACGATCGAGAGCTAGTCGAAGAAGAATCTGAAGAAGAAGAAGATGATGATGCTGCTACTGATGATGATGATGCTGCTACTGATGATGATGATGATGAAGATGATGATGATATTTGTGGTGATGATGATGATGATGATGATGATAGTGGTGGTGATGATGTCATCGATGATAATGATCTTGATGATGAGATGGATGAAGAAGAATATCAATGACATGAATGAAATGTACAATTATGCTAGATGTTTAGCATGTTCTAACAGTTTTTTTATATGTACTACTCTTATTCACCTTGTTTTATATGTCCTACTTATATCTTTGATCTTTTGTTAAGATAAATTTCATTCTAAAAGAGTGTATTTATCTCTATATGCTTAAACAACCTCACTAGTTAAGAGTGTTCTCATTTGTAGTGGGCATGACAAGAATAAAATCACTTGAAAGACACCAATATTTAGACATGCACAAATTAGTGACATGATTAACCAAATTAAATTTCTTTATAATTTTCTGGGGTATTTTTTTATATCAATGCATTTAATCTAAATACTATCTTATGAGAGTTGCTTCTGCTAATTTTCTATTTCCTTGCACATCAATAATGTTAAATCACAGGGGATTCTCTTTGTTCCTTGCAATGGAGTGAGATAATTCTAAATTGCTTAGTAATTTATTTTTATTGCATGGTTTTATTTAGTTTTTCATTTTGTTTTATGTGTCTAGTGATTTAAACCAAAGACTTCGACTTAGCCAAAAAATGTGCAAGTCTACATTAGTATCTTTCTTTTTATTGTAATTATAATTAGTATGAATGAACAAAATAATGACAATGCAATATTTGTCAAAATAGCATCGATGACTTTGGTCAATGTACCTATGTGTCAATGTGGTGTTGGCCCATGCATGTTGAAGATGTCATGCACAACAAGTAATCTTGGTTGTCAATTTTGGTTTTTCCCAAATAGGAAAAAGGCCTGGATACATAACTATATTTTATGTTTAAAAATAATGTGACAACTAATCATTTTATGAAAAACTGATGTACATTTGGTATTGTAGGGAAATAGTTGATGTCAATACTTTTGGTGGGTCAATGAAAGCACATTTACATCTACCCCATCTACATCTATACCTGATGTAGGAAATGAGTGCAACTTGTGCAAGGCTCGAGAGGTAGATAGTGCTGCCAAGATTGCTTCAATGGAGAAAGTAGAAATCATATTTATGTGATGCCTTCTTTGTGTAGTTTGTGCACTAATTTTTTGGGACCAAATGCGTCATGTGGTTAACAAAGGGCTATTGTAGATACTGAAATTTTTTTAGAATTTCTAGTAGATACACATAAAGAACATGCACATAAACATGACAGCTAAGAAACATAAATGTAGATATCACAATAGCTGAGAAACATAAATGTAGGCATCATGGTAACAATTTTTTGGAGACACAACATAATTGAATGGTATACCCAGATGATGCAACACAACTATATATCACTCCTCTAGTTTCAAGTTGACACTGTTGAATCCAAAAACCATAGATAAGGAATAAATTTAGAGAGCGGAGGAGGGCCATAATGACCAAAATAATATAGGGCCCCTATATTATTTTGGTCGTTATGGCCCTCCTCCTTCGCTCTCTAAATTTATTATTTATTTATATGGGTTTTGTTTCCTGCAGTGTCAACTTGGAACTGGAGGAGTAGTGGTTGCGTTGTATCATCTGGGTATACCACTCAATTATGTTGTATTGCCAAAAAATTGTGACCATTATGCCTACATTTATGTTTCTCAGTTGTAGTATCCCAGGACCCCTTATGACCCTTTAGGACCCTTTACGATCCCTAAGAATACATCTTAGAGGTCTTAAAATATCGTAAAGGGTCATAAGAGGCTCCTAGGAGGGGTCAGATGAGCTTCAACCTTCATGTGGTTGGCCCTGTTAAGTAGAGAATGTTAAACTATTCTTGAAACAAAGAGAAGCTCAATAATTTAAGATCTCAATCCACATACGACAAATATAATTTTCTTTTTAAAAAATAGTGTGAGCCATCACAATTATGACGGAAACCACAAAATAACTGATGGAAAAACTAAAAGAGACAACTATCTATCGGAAACATCAATCACTTCAAGGTGCAATGATCACTTCAGTACACCTCAAGAATTCTTGAACCAAGATCAAGTCATATCGATCCATCTTAATGGATACCAAATCAACAGATTTCTTCCAAGAACCCAGTCGCAAAGAAACACCACAGACCGCACCGTGAACCCGCTATGAAGAGGCATCCAATGTCTCATAAGTTGCATCAAATGACCCACTTTCTATAATCTAAATCTCTCATCTTGATTCACTAAGAAGAAGACTTCTCCCAAGTCATCACGGACACCATAGTGATCTACGAATCTCCAATGTGCAAGTTCTCCAAGTCACTCTCTCAACATCACATCTAACTCATTTGAAACTATGGAAAAATTGGTAGGAAAACCCAGTGATCCATCACAACTCAATCTCAACAACAACGCAAAGAGTAGCTCAATTCTCTCTTCAAGCCGATCAATGCACAGTATACTCAAACTCCAAGTCAATTCACTGATACACTCCATAGGAACAAAGTGCATCTAATTCAAACCAAAGAAGTCAAGAAGTCACTCGAATCAGATCCAAATGCAATTAGGTCCACATATATCCCATGAACACATCAGGAAGAATGCATCTCTGATCGCCACACTAGCTTCTTGTGCTGGAGCAGTTGCTGTCACAAATCTTGATTTGGTAGTACCCATTCCAGATCCAAGTCTTTAGTCTTGACTCAATAATCCACAAGCCACTACCAAATCTACTGCAAAGTCATCTTTGAATGATCATAACCACCTGGTAAGTCGATTGAGATCTGAAAGTAATGCAACCAGCTCGAACCAGCATGAACCAAATCTGCAAGAACACCGTTCTGAATCGATACCAACTCGATTGACAAATTTTTATTTTTATTTTAAAAACTAATTTTCGTCGCAACTACGACGGCCATAAAACATCAACGGCTATTTTTCGAAAACATCTGACATCCAGTTGTCACATGTACAACATCGCTGTCAGTAAAAAACTATAAACGATGGATATCCGTTGTAAACTTCAGATGGGTATTTGTCACATGTACAACATCATTGTCATTAATAAAATACAAATGATGGATATCCGTCGTAAACTTTTGATAGATATCCGTCACATGAACAATAAATCCATCAACAAACATACTAAAAATGACGGCTACTCGCTGGAAGATTCTGACGGGTCACCGTCGTTTGTATTTTTTTTGCGATGGATGGGCATCACAATTGCGATGGTCAAAAATAGGCCCGACATTATGTTCGCAATGTTGGCACCCCCTTTTTGCGATGACCATAGTTGTCATAATTATGACGCCAATCGAGGCCATCATTTGTCTGGACAACAAAACTGCGATGATAGGTGGTGTCACTTAATTGATGGTATACTATCAGAATTGCAACTATCAGGTGTTGGAAAAAGGTCTCAAATGTACCAGTGACCTCACTTCCAACCTTTGTATCTGGTTCAGTGCAAGATAAAAACTAGATCAATTAGTTTGACAAAGGAAGACCTTTATCTCTTTCCTAGACTACCTAATGCAGACCATTAAGCTCAAGAAACAACTACCCCTCAAGAAGACGCAAACCAAAAGACCCAACGAATAGACACAAACAAACAGACTCAAAACAAAACAAAAGAAGAGACTCTAAACTACAAGAATATACAAGAAATATCAAAGGTCCATCAAGATCCAAAGTAGTGGTTGAGAAATTGGTTGTTAATGGGCAATGGGACCAATTCTCCATCAAGAGAACTAATCCTGAAAGTATTTTATCCTAGAATTTCTTCAATCTGGAAAAGGCCTATCCACAGATGTTGAAATTTAGTGTGGCTGTTGTAATACCCCAAAAATGGGCCATAGGTTCATTAACCTCTTACATCAACAATTCGATTGAAATTGACATCAAAGTCCTAACTTAAGGCACATCTACACATCAATTTATCAAAAACCTAATTGATTATCTTAATTCTACATCGGGGAATATTCCTTGAATATTCCTAATTTATCATAATTATCTTTAATTGAATATTATTTGGTGATAAATATCATTATTTATCCTAAAGTTGATTAATTGAATATGATGAATATTTAATTAATTAATTTAATTCTGTCACTTAATTATTTAATTAGATTTAATTGCATTTATTCCTAATTAATATTGTTTTTATTTTGACAATAAATCAAAATTCCTACAAAAAATCAATTGAATATTTATTTAATTGATTTAAAATCAAAGTTGTCAAATTTAATGATTTAATTGGAATAAAGTTTGATTTAATAATTGATTAACCCATAAATCAATTGTTTTAATTCAAAATCAGTTAAGTGGAAAATAAATCACTTTATTTATTAAATTAATTCATATTAAATCATGCACAATCAGAAAAGAAGTTAACTTTAAATCAATTTTCAATTTCAATTTGTTAACTTTCTAAACTCAAAATCTGATGATGAGTTGAAAAAAAGAACTAAACTCTATTTTGAGATAAAAACTGCTTTTGCATGATTTTATGAGTTATTTATTCTTAATTTCTTGTTAACTCAAAAATCAACCTGAGTTTATCAAGAGTGATTTATGGTTTTTCTTATGCATCCTCAAACCCTAGATTTTTATAAAAACAAGGCTCAACTCTTCATAATATATCCCTCGAATTTGCATACTTACTCTGGCAAATTGACATCTGAAGAATCAAGCGCTTGCACACAAGATGATTGTTATATTAATTTGTATATCATTCCAAATCATTCTAGATTAGTTTCATATCAAGTTTTTCATCTTATTGAATTCAAAATCCAAAAGAAATAAATAGATTAATCTTCATTTCATCTCCATTGCTTTCAATCATTTAAATCCTGCATTTAGGTGTTGCATTGTCACTGATCTCAGTCTAATCTGAGAATATCATACTCGCACGTACTAGAAGGCAGTAAATCATCTAGTTAGCTTAGTTTCATTTATTTACATATTTCTTTGATTTTCTAACCTCTAATGTTTTACTGAAGTGGTGTTTCCACAACTAGGTACAATTTTCACACACACATGTCTGGCACTCACCGTGGGGCAACCCAGCTTTATAGACTGACACCATTTCAATCTAGAATTTCCAAAGTTTGTTAGATTTTCACTCAAAGTAGAAAATAAAGAAAAGATTATGCCCCCAGTCATCACTCTCTAAATCCTCTAAGGACATCATCGAAGATCTCAAAAGGACAGAATATGCAAAAATCTCAATGTGAATCAGTAAGCATGCATGAGATAAGAGGAGTGAAGAAAAGATGGTTTTGAGTTTGTTGTTGATGTTTGTTTGTGTTTGATTGCAAAATCCTTTCTGGTAGGAGACAAACAGATAGACTTGGATGAAGCTTCAAAGGACTCTGACTGGACATGACTCATCTGAGGTATACTGGAGACCATAGGATATGACATTGATTTCCCTAAAGTTTGAACATTGATAGGATACAAACATTTTGTTGTAGATTGGTGTACATACTAGCTTTATTGAAAATGGGAATCTAGAAACAAACCAATAGATATGTACAAACTAAAGCAGGACTGAAAGTTGGGAAAGACCAAGATTGTGTTGATAAATGGAGCATTTTGAACAAGTGGCACCCATTTGCTGAGTTTTCACCATCTTGGTAGAGATTCTATTTTTTCTACCAAGGTGCCTGTTTCCAGGTTTTCACCAAGGCACTTTTTCTTTTTCTCATTTTTTTGTATTTTTCATTTTTTCAATTTTTTTGTACTTTTTTCATCTTTTCATTTTTTTTGTGAATCATCAAGGTGCCTATTGCTAGGTTTTAACGAAGATGTTCATTTTTTCTAGACTTTTTCATATTTTTCAGATTTATTTTTTCAGGACATTATTTGAAGATTGAATGCCTTAGGCGTAGAATTTGTTCAGATGGAGAACGTTGATGGGTTCTCAAGTCTGTTCTCCTTTAGTCATTGAGAGTTGATAGGCTCCAAAGCCAAAAGTAGTAGTGATAAAAAAGGGACCAAGGCAGTTGGGTTCAAACTTCCCCTTGCATTCTCGATGTGATTGATTTTTAAGATTATCTCTCAAGACTAGATCACCAATTTGAAATTCTCTATGTCGGACTTTCTTATTGTAGCCTCTAGAAATTTTTTTCTGATATACTCTAAGATGATCATATGTTGCTTGTCTGCACTCATCTAGTATTTCAAGTTCTTGCAACCTAGACACTCTGTAGTCATCATCAGTCACTAGACCATGCATTTTGATTCTTAGTGATGGGATTTCAACCTCAATAGGAAGTACCGCTTGAGACCCATAAACTAAAGCGAAAGGTGTATTACTAGTGGGCATTCTGATACTTGTTCTATAGGCCTAGAGAGCTGGATTGATCATGAGATGTTAGTCTCTTCCTATTTTATTAACTATGCAATGCAAGATTTTCAATAGATTCTTATTTTAAGCCTTTGCTTGTCCATTCCCTTGAAGATAGTAAATAGATGAGCAATGTTGTGTAATCTTGAATTTTGAGAATAAGGAGTCTAGGTCCTTGTTCTTGAATTGGCCACCATTATCTATGACAATAGAATGTGGAATACCGTATTTGCAAATGATGTAATTCAGTATGTACATTGATATCTTCTTGCCAGTAGTTTGAGTTAGAGGAACTGCTTCTACCCATTTTGTAAAATATTCTGTAACTTTAAAGATATAGGCATGTCCATTAGAAGAATGTGGATAAATAGAACCTATTAGATCAAATGCCCATTGTTGAAAAGGCCATTATGTAGTAAAGGGAATAAGATCTCTCCCTGGGGTATGAATTAAGTTTCCATGTACTTGGCACTTTTTGACAGTGCTTTGCATATTTGATAGCCTCTTTTTCCATTTCAGGCCAATAATACCCAGCCCTAATAATTTTTTGAGCTAGTGTTAAACCATTGGAATGTGATCCACATATACCATCGTGGACTTCCTCTAATGCACGTTGAGACTCTCTGTGTTCTAAACACCTAAGAAGTGTACCATCTAGACCTTGTTTGTACAGATCGTTACCAATGATGACATACCAGAATGCATTTCAGATAAGGTATCATTTCTCATGGTGGTTGAAGGTATCTGGGATGATTTGGTATTTAAGGTAGGAGTATAGGTTTTTGTATCTGGAAGAATCATGACCAACAACAGTGCAGATCATGTGGGTTTTGGGGGAAACATATGTAGGGAACGATAATGCTTCCACCAGGAACTCGTAGCATAGCTCATGTTCAAGTTGTTGTAGTAAAGATGATAGTGTTGCCATAGCATTAGTAGCTTTGTTCTCCATTCTAGGAATTTGTTCAAAAGTGACTGAGATGAAATATTTCTGAAGGTCATTGACCATGTGCTTGTATGGAACAAGTTTCTCATCTTTGGTTTGGTACACATCATTGACTTGATGTATTACAAGCTATGAATCTCCATGAATGTGTAACTCTATCACTCACTAGTCAATTGCTATCTTCATACTATTAAGAAGGGCTTCATATTTAGTAATATTGTTTGTGCAAGGAAACTTGATTCTGAATGCTTTAGGTATTGAATAACCTTGTGGTGTTATGAACAATATGCCTGCTCCAGATCCATTCTCTGTGTAAGATCCATCAAAGAAAAGATGCCAAGTCCTAGAAGAGATGTGCATGATAGATGAATCAGGAAATTCCATCTATAATGGTGTATCATCAAATAGGGGTAAGTGCACAAAGAGGGGGGACCAAAAAGGGGGTATAAGATGCCACTTTTTTCCTGAAATAAAAAAACTCTGAACTTCAACAAGAAATTGAAGATAGTTAGACTCAAAATTTTAAGATGTGACAAAAACAAGAGTTGTAATACTCTAAATCTACTTCCTAAACTACTAACTTATTTTGAAAATGGTGTAGATTAAGGCCCTCAAAAAGGGGGAGCACAAAAAGTGGTCCTATTTTTTGTCCAAAAAAATAACATAGCATTTGGTGTGCTCCCCCTAAAATGTTCACTTTTTTTTTCAATTTTTTTAATCGCTCTAGTGAAAAGTTAGCTAACACCACATACTTTCTCCCAGATTGTTTTTGGTAATTTTTTGATGAATGTATAATTTTTGATGAATTTACGAAGTGCACACATCTTGAAAACATGAAATTTCTGTGTGCTCCCCCTAGAAATCATTTAAAACTAATCGAAAATCATATTTTCTTTTTGTTAAAGTGTGTAGAATGGAGTCTAGTTTCTAAAAATGTAACTTATTGCAAAATTCGATGAACGAGCCAAAATCTATGCCCAAAATACTGCATGTCAGTTTTTTACAAAAAATGGACATACACACAAAAGAAATTAGAGTTGAAAAACTTAACATAATCAGAATTCAAAATAAATTATATGCTTAGATAGCTAACAAAGAGATTTGCAATATCACGTCGTTGGATTTTTACGTTCTTGAGCCATGAGTAAACCTAACAAGAAGCACACAAAAAAGATGTCATTTTTTTGTATGTCTACTGGAAAACACGTCTCGGGCCTATTTCAATCATCCAAGCCTTTGGGTTGGATCTCCAAGGCAAATCCAAGCCTTAGGATTGGTAAATTCAAATCCTTTACAAAGCACACATGCCCTAAAGCGCACACAACCTATAGGGCATGTGCACTATGTAAATTTAGGATTTTCACAATGCGAGCACGTTATGAAAGTCATAAATTTACATAGTGCACACACCCTATAGGGTGTGCACCCTATGTAAGACATAGATTCATATAGTGATGAGAAATAGTCAAAGTGAGAGGAAGAGAGAGACAGAGATAGAGAGTATGGGGGAGGGAGAGAGACATAGATCTCTCTCTCCCCTCTCTCTCTCTCTCTATCCCCCTTATCACTCTCTCTCTCTCTCACCTTCTCACTTTGACTCTCTCTCTCTCTCTCTCTCCTCTCTCTCTCTCTCTCTCTCTCTCTCTCTCTCTCTCTCTCTCTCTCTCTCTCTCTCTCTCTCTCTCTCTCTCTCTCTCTCTCTCTCTCTCCCCCTTCTCTATCTCTCCTTCCCCCTCTCTCTCTCTCTCTCTCTCTCTCTCTCTCTCTCTCTCTCTCTCTCTCTCTCTCTCTCTCTCTCTCTCTCTCTCCCCCTTCTCTCTCTCTCACCTTCTCACTCTCTCTCCCATCTCTCCTCTCTCTCATCACCCTCTCCCTATCCCTCCCCCATACTCTCTCTCTCTCTCTCTCTCACCTTCTCTCCCTCTCTCTCTCTCACCTTCTCACTCTCTCTCCCATCTCTCCTCTCTCTCATCACCCTCTCTCTCTCTCTCTCTCTTTCTCTCCCCCTCTCCCTCTCCCATACCCTTTATATTTTCCCTTCATATTGTTTTACATAGGGCACATGCCCTATTTAATAGTATTCATAACACTTTTTAGTGTTTCATAGGGCAAGCGCACTATAGAGCTCTTGCACTATGCAAAACTAAAATAAACGGTCTTCTTTGTCAAGGATCTCATGAAAGAGGCCCACTTTATCTGTTGTTGTCTGAGTTCTATTTATCCAGCAAGTATTCTCTTTTCATGGTGTTGATAGTGACAAAGAAGAATATTCTATCAATTTGCACCATCCTTTTGTTTAAAAATCAACATCAAATTGTGAAAGTCAATCATTATCACCGAAATTTATTGATTGAGGTAATTTTTTTAATTTTTTACTTGTCAAATGTGAATAAAGAGTGTTTTGGTTTATAATTGGTATGATATAGACTTGTTCAATACATAATTTGATATAATTGTAATAAATTTATATTATAATTTTTCATATTGTAAGAGGTTTATATTATAATTTGACTTATTGTTTTACATTTATATTATATTTTTAAAATTGTAATCAATTCATATATAGAAATCATCATCTTCATGCCAAGGAAATGAGAAAAGAATTTAACACTAGAAGAGCATGAAAGAGACAAAGAGAAGAAAAGGGAAAGAATGAGACAACTTCGTGAACAAAAAAAATTAGATACTGGCATAGAAGTAGATTTTTCTTTGGATGAGGAACATGAAACATCAATAAAAAGTAAGAGAGAATTGGAATTGGAATAAAAAAGACAATGAATGAGAAACTTGTGTGAAATGAGACAATTAAATTATGAAGATGTGGGGACATGATCTATGAGTTCCCAAGTTCAAGAGACATCATCATCCAATGTTCGAGGCACACCAATGTATCATGTTGAAGGCACACTATTGTCTACTTCTGAAGGTGGAGGCACACCATTGCCTACTTTCGAATGTGTGGGCACACCCTTTTATCATGTTGAAGGCACACCATTATCTACATCCCAAGGAGTAGGCACAACATCATCTCATGTTGAAGGCACACAATTATCTACATCCCAAGGAGTAGGCACAACATCATCTCATGTTGAAGGCACAATATCATCTCATGTTGAAGGCTCTCAAGATGGTACGCAATTTATACATAATATTTTTGATGCTCCTAGAATTATTAAATATAGAAAGCCAAAATATTTGATTGATATTGATACTAACATTTTGCAAGCAATGCCTGACAAGATTCCCAAGTGTACTTGTCAAAGAAATGTTAATCATATTTGGAGATCATTTTTTGAGAATTTAAACATGATAGGAAGATGTCAACTATTTGTTGAAATGATAAGAAATCTAAAATTTAGGCCCATCATGAAGATTATTGGGATAAGAACAATGGATGAGTCAAGTGAAAAATCTATTGTAAATAATCTAATGACTGCATATGAGAGTGTGGGTTCTACATCACGCACGAAAGATAGTAATGTCACATGATGTGTACTTACATAAATGATAGTAAGCACTCAAATGAAGAAATCTTGACTCATTAGAAAGATAAGAAAAACATTGAAAATAAGTAGAAAGTCTCTAATGAGAGCCCTGTGAAGGTGTCAAAGAGTGGAAGATCCAAATAACAATGAGTTATGGGCATTTTCTGGTAAACTACCATGAAAAGATAAAGCAATTGTTCAAGCTTTGACATCCTTGATTGAAGAATTTTGGAAGAATAATACACAGGTATCTCCTAATCAAAGAGATCTTGTAAGAAGGAGGATTGGTAGTCGAATTCTTGTTCCACATCCAAAACATTTTTTGGATTCAAATTAGACACAATTCTTTGCAAAATTTGTGCATATGTATCCTCAAATTAAAATTAGTTAGAGATATTTTGAAATGTGTAAACCTTTTTATGTGAAGATAAACCACACACGCACAACTTGTTGTTGTAGGGTACATATTGAATTTTCTAACAATTTTGAAGTTTATAGGAATATATGTGTAGATTTGCACTCTAACAATGTTTTGCAGGATTGTAACATAAATGTCACACCTAGATCTTCAAGGGAATTAATATCTACTATTTTATGTGAAAGAGTGGATGGTCAACAATTTTACAAGCTCTCATGCTTGAATGGTACATGCATAGATTGCGGAGGTTTGTGACTTTTGCCAATTTGTCAACATATGAAGAGTACACATGCAATCAGTAATGAAATAGTGGAATTTGGAAAATATAAGACTGTGAAATACAATCTAAAAGATGGAAAAGAGGCTAAAAGATGTGATTTAGCAATTGAAAAAATTCTAGTGTATAGTTCATGGACATTTTTTGTAAAAAAAATATTTATGAGTATGCAAGGCATACACATATAGTGCAATGGTTGGATATGTAATTCAAGTTGTGCAAGGACACATTCCCACTTGATACCATTGTTTTAGTTGTGGACATTGTAGAGAACTACACACTACAACCACAGGATGAGGTGCAAGCAAAGTATTACAGCTCTCAACAGGTTGCTATATTTGTTCATATAGCATTCATGCATGCACCAGACAGTACAGAGGAGAACATGAAGATATTGAGGGAGTATCATTTTTATATTAGCGATGATCCCTCACATTCTAAAAATTTTGTACATGGTTGCTTTCAACTATTTTATGGTCATTTGGCAAATAGGGGCATAAAATATCATCGACATATCATATGGTCAGATAATTGTGCATCACAATTCAAGAATTCTCGGATGTTCTATTGGTTGTGCAGGATGCATAAGATTATTGGAATTCAATATATGTGGAATTTCATAGAGGCTGGTCATGGAAAGGGAGAGCACGATGGTGTAGGTGCATGTATTAAAAGAGCCTTAGCACGTGAAGAATTAAAGTACAAAGAGAAAGCAACACTGTCAGATGCGGGATGTATTGTCTAGTGGTGTAATGCTACAATGGGTCTAAGTAATGAAGGTGAGTCTACGGTTGGTAGATTTTTTTGGTTGATGAATGAAACTAACATTGCACCATATGAGGATTGTTGTACATTGATAGGATCGAGTGAGCTACACTCTTTTAGAAGTTGTAATGCAGGTTCATGGAGTATCCACACACAACATATGGTGTGCTTTTGTTCATCATGTGTAGATGAAGATTGGGATGGCTGTGAGTCAAAGGAATGGGTTGATAAATGGTATACATTTATTTTGAGTCCACTTGCCTCCTATCATCCCCATGAATCACTACAACTGACAAAAATGGAATCATCCATTGACTTTGATCGCTTATCTGATCTAGTACAACCAGGTAAAATTTTCCACACAAACAATCTCAAATTTAGTACTTTATCATAAATATTCAGTAAACTAATGTCCTCATTATGTTTATATCATTACAAGCCATGTTTTTGCTATTATTGCACCTGAAGACAATGAAGAAGGGATAGATTATTATTTGTGTCATTGTATTGAGGCAAAAAATAAATTGGATCACTCGATTATCGATGGTGAAGAATTAGAATACCCTATAGGAGCAACGGTTGTAACTGGTACATGGCTTAGACAGTATGGTGTGAAGAACCCTAGGTTGTGGTTGTTCAAGGATTGGGAGACACACAGAAAGATTCTTCATTATTCAAACCTCGTCATTGCATCAAATGTCCACTCGATCAAATATGGGGGAAGACCGCATAATAAAACTCTTTGGAAGGTTTGTGAGTCAGACCATGAGGCAATACTTGAGACAATCAAGGGCAAGGTAGACCCAATTGGTTCATTGGACTAAATGGAGATACAAAATATCGTAACATGTCAAATTTATATAGCACTATAAATTGCTCATGCATTACCTCATATGTATAATAGGAAGTTTGTAAGATTTAATGACAACCTTTCTCTTCTATTTTTTGTGGCAATACCAGAAGTTTTTCTCTGCTCAGCTCTTTCCTCCGGTGCTCTTATTGAGTTGAGTTGTAAAAATATTTCTCATTATTAATAAAAAAAACTTTATGTTGTTATGCCAATATTATAGCAAATAGATTCTTATAATATAAATCTTATAACAAACAGATTCTTTAGGCATAATCTAGAGCAGTAGATAGCCCTTCCACATGACTAAATTAATTAAACTTCAAGTTATTAAAATGAGAGATCTATACAATAACCACATCCTTATAATAGAAATCTTATAATAGAGATTTTTCACAGCATACATAGCATAATGTATGATAATAACCATAAACTATATTCATAACGTAACATACATAGCATAATTCATATATTCTTTACATACACTAAGATCCCAATTCAGCATTAACTTCCACACATTCAATTCACAATCACTTCTACCTCAAAACATCCAAACAAGCCCATTTTAACATAAACCCAAGCCAAAACCAACTTCTAAACAAGCCTGCCATAAACACCACGTGCAAAAAACCTAAAATCTTCCAACAAAACCTAACCTAGAGCAGTAGGAAACTTGGTAATAGTCTTACTTCCTTGAGAAGCAGCATGCCTAGCCAACTCTCCAGGAAGAACAAAATTAACAACAATCTCAATTTCTCTAGAGGAAAGTGTCACGATCTTGTTATATTTCAGTAGAGAAGTAGCCTCAGGAGTAATCCTATCAAAAATATCAATCATCAAGCTCTCCATGATATCCATGGCAGCACTGGATATTCCCTTGGAGGGATGCACTTGTTTCAACACCTTGTATTCTCAAATTTCATTAATTTTACTGTTGAATCATTTGTGGGCTTGAACATCACATTCTTTTCTTTTCTCATCTTTGGAGAATCCTTTACTTCATTCTCTCATTTCATACCATCTTCTTTAAGACTCCACACCTTAGGTTTCCTTCAGCAACTCCATATCCACCATATAAAACAAGTTCATGGTTCATGCTTGTTTAAGCTTGCCAATTAGTTGGACCATCAACCAAATTCTTGATCACCTCTTCAAATGGTGATCAAAGTATTTGAATACCCTTTTTCAAGTTGCATAACATATGTCAAAACAAAGACTATGTGTTTTGGAACATCACTCCTTAAAATTGTTGATTCATGTTTCCCAACTAGGCAACATGTTGAACATCACAGCTCTGAATGGTGGGGTAAATGCTAGTGGCAACCTCATTCAACACGCAGAGTCATTCGATCCCTGCTAATGACTTCATGCTGAAGTGTCCCGCAAGGTCCCTTAAGCATGAAATCAGAAATCTTTGTGGGGTCATATCTTGGAGCTCATGCGAGGTAGCATGGATCCATCAGTTTCTATGAGACCATGTTGTTGGGGCCTAAAAAAGCCTGTCTCAATTTTAAGAGATTCAAGTTCGTTTAAAATCAGCAACACATTCTCGATCAATGTTAGAACTCACAGTGTTCCTCAGTTCAAATGGCCAATGTTGTGTATCTTTCCAACCATCAGTCGTAGCAATGATCTATCTATTACAACAACTCCAAATGGTCGGGTAAATGCTAGTGGCAAGCTCGTTCGACATGCACAGTCATTTGATCCCTGCCGATGACTTTGTGCTGAAGTGTCCCTCAAGGTCCATTTAGTATGAAATTGGTGATCTTTGCAAGGTCATATCTCAGAGCTCGTCTGAGGTAGAATTGATCTATTAGGTGCTACGGGACTGTGTTGTCAGTGCCTACAAAAATCTATCTCAGTTTTGAGAAATTCAACTTCATTTAAAATCGGCAACACATTCTCGGTCGATGCCAGAACTCAAAGTGTTCCTCAGTTCAAACGGATAACATTACATATCTTTCCAACCATCAGTCGTAGCATTGAACCATCTATTCCAACAACTTTGAATGGTTGGGTAAACGCTAGTGGCAACATTTTTTTGCACGCATAGTCATTTGATCCCTGCCGACAACTCCATGTCAAAGTGTCCCTCAAGGTCCCTTCAGCATGAAATTGGTGATCTTTGTAGGGTCATATCTCAGACCTCATGTGCAGTACAATCAATTTGTTAGGTGCTACATGACCGTGTTGTCGGGGCCTACAAAAGTGTATCTCAGTTTTGAGAGATTCAACTTCGTTTAAAATTGGAAACACATTCTCGGTTGATGTCAAAACTCAAATTTTTCCTCAATTCAAATGACCAATGTTGTGTATCTTTCCAACCGTTGGTCATAGCATCAAACCATCTATTCCAATAGCTCTGAATGGTTAGGTAAATGCTAGTGGCTACCTTGTTTGACATGCACAGTCGTTCAATCCCCATTGAAGACTCCATGTCAAAGTGTCCCTCAAGGTCCCTTCAACATGAAATCGATGATCTTTACAGGGTCATATCTCGAAGCTCATGCAAGGTAGAATCGATCTCTTAGGTGCTATGGGACCATGTTGTTAGGGCCTACAAAAGTATGTCTCAGTTTTTAGAGATTCAAGTTTGTTTAAAATCAGCAATAGATTCTTGGTCGATGCCAAAACTCACAGTGTTCCTAAGTTCAAATGGCCAACATTGCATATCTTTCCAACCATCGGTTGTAGCATCAAACCATCTATTCCAACAGCTCTAAATGGCTGAGTAAATGCTAGTGGAAACCTCATTCGGCACACACACTCGTTCAATCCCTGTCGATGACTCCGTGATGAAATGTCCCTCAAGGTCCCTTCAGCATGAAATTAGCGATCTTTGTGGGGTCATATCTCAAAGCTCATGCAAGGTAGAATCAATCCATTAGGTGCTACAAGACTGTGTTGTCAGGGCCTACAAAAGACTATCTTGGTTTTCAGAGATTCAACTTCATTTAAATTTGGTAACACATTCTCAGTCGATGCCAGAACTCAAAGTGTTCCTTAGTTCAAATGGCCAACATTGCATATCTTTCCAACTATCAGTCATAGCATCGAACCATCTATTCCAACAGCTCCAAATGGCTGGGTAAATGGTAGTGGCCACCTTGTTTTCCTCGCATAGTTGTTCGATCCCCACCGACGACTCTATGTCAAAGTGTCCTTCAAGGTCCCTTCAGCATGAAATCAGCAATCTTTGCAGGGTCTTATCTCAGAGTTCATGCGAGGTAGAATCAATTTGTCAGGTTCTATCAGACTGTATTGTCAGGGCCTAAAAAGTTAGTCTCATTTTTTAGAAATTCAACTTTGTTTAAAATCGACAACACATTTTTGGTCGATGCCAGAACTCGAAGTGTTCCTCATCTCAAATGGCCATTATTGTGTATCTTTCCCACCGTCAGTCGTAGCATCAAACTATCTATTCCAATAGCTCTGAATGATCAGGTAAATGCTAGTGCACAGTCATTCCATCCTCGTCAACGACTCCGTGCCGAAGTGTCCCTCAAGGTCCCTCCAGCATGAAATTGGGGATCTTTGCTGGGTCATATCTTAGAGCTTGTGCAAGGTAGAATAAATCCATTAGGTGCTATAGGACCATGTTGTTAGGGCCTACAAAATCCTATCTCAGTTTTGATAGATTCAAGTTCATTTAAAATTGGCAACACATTCTCCATCGATGCTAGAACTCAAAGTGTTCCTGAGTTCAAACAGCCAACATTGTGTATCTTTCCAACCATTGATTGTACCATCAATCTATTTGTTCTAATAGATCCCAATGGTTGGGTAAACACTATTGGAAACCTTGTTTAGCATGCACAATTGTTTGATCCCCGCCGACGACTCCGTGCCGAAGTGTCCCTCAAGGTCCCTTCATCATGAAATTGGCAATATTTTCGAGGTCATATCTTGAAGCTCGTCCAAGGTAGAATCAATCCATTAGGTGCTATGGGACCATGCTTTTGGGGCCTAAAAAAGCCTATCTCAATTTTGAGAGATTCAACTTCATTTAAAATCGGCAAGACATTCTTGGTCGATGCCAGAACTTAAAGTGTTCCTTAGTTCAAACGGCCAATGTTGTGTATCTTTCCAACCATCGGTCATAGCATCAAACTGTCTATTCCAATAGCTCCAAATGGCTCAGTAAACACTAGTGGCAACCTCGTTCAGCACGCATAGTCATTTGATCCCCGTTGACGACTCCGTGCCGAAGTGTCCCTCAAGGTCCCTTCAACATGAAATTGGCAATCTTTGTAGGGTCATATCTCGAAGGTTGTACGAGGTGGAATTGATCTATTAGGAGCTACAAGAATGTGTTTTTGGGGCCTAGAAAAGCCTATCTCAGTTTTGAGAGATTCAACTTCATTTAAAATTGGCAACACATTCTCGGTCGATGCCAAAACTTAAAGTGTTCCTTAGTTCAAATGGCCAATGTTGTGTATCTTTCCATTCATCGGTCATAGTATTGAACCATCTATTCCAACAACTACAAATGGTTGGGTAAATGCTAGTGGCCACCTTATTCAGTATGCAATGTCATTTGATCCCCACCGATAACTCCATGCTGAAGTGTCCCTCAAGGTCCCTTCAACATGAAATTGGCAATATTTGCAGGGTCATATCTCGGAGCTCATGTAAGGTAGAATTGATCTGTTAGGTGCTATAGGATTGTGTTTTTAGGGCCTAAAAAATCCTATCTTAGTTTGTAGAGATTCAAGTTCATTTAAAATTGGCAACACATTCTCGATCGATGCTAGAACTCACAGTGTTCCTCAATTCAAATGACCAACATTGAGTATCTTTCCAACTATCAATCGTAGCATCAAACCATTTGTTCCAATATCTCCAAATGGCTGGGTAAATGCTATTGGAAACCTTGTTCGGCACACATAGTCATTCGATCTCCGACGATGACTCCATGCTAAAGTGTCCCTCAAGGTCCCTTTAGCATGAAATTGATGATCTTTATGGGGTCACATCTTGGAGTTCGTGCAAGGTTGAATTGATTGGTCAGGTGCTATAGGACTGCATTGTCGAGGCCTACAAATGATTGTCTCAATTTTTAGAGATTCAACTTCATTTAAATTCTACAACACCTTCTCAGTCTATGCCAGAACTCAAAGTGTTCCTCAGTTCAAATGACCAACATTATGTATCTTTCCAACCGTCGATCATAGCATCAAACTATCTATTTGAATAGTTCTAAATGGCTGGGTAAACACTAGTGGCCACCTTGTTCATTACGCATAGTTGTTCGATCCCCACCGATGACTCTGTGTTGAAGTGTCCCTCAAGGTCCCTTCAACATGAAATTGGTCATGTTTGTGGGGTCATATCTTAGAGCTCATGTGAGGTAGAATTAATCCATCAAGTGTGACAGGACTGTGTTGTCGGGGCCTAAAAAATCCTATCTCAATTTCTAGAAATTCAACTTCATTTAAAATCGGCAACACTCTCTTGGTCGATGCTAGAACTCAAAGTGTTCCTTAGCTCAAATGGCCAACATTACGTATCTTTCCAACCATTAGTCATAGCATCAAACTATCTATTCTAACAGCTCTAAATGGTTAGGTAAATGCTAGTGGACACCTAGTTTGCCATGCACAGTCGTTTGATCCCTGCCGATGACTCTATGCTGAACTATCCCTCAAGGTCCCTTCAGCATGAAATTGGTGATCTTTGCGGGGTCATATCTTGGAGCTTGTGCAAGGTAGAATTGATCCATTAGGTGGTATGAGACCATGTTGTTGGGGTCTACAAAAGCCCATCTCAGTTTTGAGAGATTCAACTTCGTTTAAAATTAGCAACACATTCTCGGTCGATGTTAGAACTCAAAGTATTCCTTAGTTCAAATGGCCAATGTTGTGTATCTTTCCAATCGTCAGTTGTAGCATCGATCTATCTATTCCAACAGTTCTAAATGGTTGGGTAAATGCTAGTGGCAACCTTGTTTGGTATGTACAATCATTCGATCCCCACCAATGACTCTTTGCCGAAGTGTCCCTCAAGATCCCTCCAGCATGAAATCGGTGATCTTTGTTGGGTCATATCTCAAAGCTTGTGCAAGGTAGAATCAATCCATTAGGTTCTACAAGACCATGTTGTTGGGGCCTACAAAAGCCTATCTTAGTTTTGATAGATTCAATTTCATTTAAAATCGGTAACACATTCTCGATCAATGCCAGAACTCAGTGTTCCTCAGTTCAAATGGCCAACGTTACGTATCTTTCTGACCATTGGCCATAGCATCAAACTGTCTGTTCCAATAGCTCTGAAAGGATAGGTTAACGCTAGTGGAAACCTCACTCGGCACACGTAGTCATTTGATCCCTGTCGACGGCTCCATGCTAAAGTGTCCCTCAAGGTCCCTTCAGCATTAAATCGGTGATCTTTGTGGGGTCATATCTCAAAGCTCATGCAAGGTAGAACCAATCCATCAGGTGCTACAGGACCATGTTGTTGGGGCCTAGAAAATGCTATCTCAATTTTTAGAGATTCAACTTTGTTTAAATTTTGCAAAACATTCTTGGTCGATGTCAGAACTCAAAGTGTTCCTCAGTTCAAACAGCCAACATTGCATATCTTTCCAACTACTGGTCGTAGCATTGAACCGTCTATTCCAATAGCTTCAAATTGCTAGGTAAACGCTAGTTGCAACCTTGTTCACCATGCATAGTTGTTCGATCCCTGCTGAAAACTTCATGCTGAAGTGTCCCTCAAGGTCCCTTTAGCATGAAATCAATGATCTTTGTGGGGTCATGTCTTGGAGCTCATGCAAGGTAGAATCAATCCATCAAGTTCTACAGGACTATGTTGTTGAGGCCTACAAAAGCCTATCTCATTTTTTTGAGATTCATCTTCGTTTAAAATTAGAAACACATTCTCGGTCGATGTCAGAACTCAAAGTGTTCCTAAGTTCAAATGGCCAATGTTGCATATCTCTCCAACTGTCAGTCGTAGCATCGAACCATCTATTCCAATAGCTTTGAATGGTCATGTAAATGATAGTGGCAACCTCGTTCACCACACATAGGCATTGGATCCCCGCTAATGACTCTATGCCGAAGTGTCCCTTAAGGTCCCAATAAGATGAAATGGTCAATCTTTGCAGGGTCATATCTCAGATCTCATGCAATGTAGAATTGATCTATTAGTTTCTATGGGACCATGTTATCAGGGCCTACAAAAGCCTATCTCAATTTTTAGATATTCAAGTTCATTTAAAATCGACAACACATTATCGGTCAATGTCAGAACTCAAAGTGTTCCTCAGTTCAAATAGCCAATGTTTCATATCCTTCCAACCATTAGTTGTAGAAACAAACCATCTATTCCAACAAATCTGAATGGTCGGGTAAACACTAGTGGCAACCTCATTCAGCATGCACAGTGGTTTGATCCCCACCAATGACTTCAGGCTGAAGCGTCCCTCAAGGTCCCAAATGCATAAAATCATTGATCTTTATGGGGTCATATCTAAGAACTCGTGCAAGGTAGCATGGATCCATTAGGTGCTATGGGACCATATTTTCAAGGCTTATAATAGCATGTCTAAGTTTTTAGAGATTCAAGTTTGTTTATATTTGGCAACATATTCTTAGTTGATGTCATAACTCACAGTGTTCCTTAGTGGAAAACAACCAACATTTCATATCTTTCCAACCGTCGGTCGTAGCATTGAAACATCTATTCTGATAGCTCCGAATGGTTGGGTAAATTCTTTGGGAAACCTCATTCGCCATGCACAGTCATTCAATCCCCGCCGATGACTCCGTGCCAAAGTGTCCCTCAAGGTCCGCTCAGCATAAAATCAATGATTTTTGTAGGATCATATCTTGGAGCTCATACAAGCTAGAATCAATCTATCAGATGCTACGAGGCTGTGTTGTTGGGGCCTACAAAATCCTATCTTAGTTTTTAGAGATTCAACTTCATTTAAAATTGGCAACACAGTCTCGATCAATGTCAAAACTTAAAGTGTTCCTCAGTTCAAATGACCAACATTGTGTATCTTTCCAATCATCAGTTGTAGTATCAAATAGTTTTTTCCAACAACTTTGAATGGTTGGATAAATGCTACTAACAATCTTTTTTGACACACACAGTCATTCGAGTGACACCGATGACTCCGGGGTGAGCAGTAGGATGAGTTCAAGTATGTATTCTAGTGTTTTTCATTAACAATCGGTCAGTTAGGGGACAATTAGAAGTTAGTTTGTAAAAGCATAAGGTTGCACATCCACATCTGCCATAGTAATCTTATTAATAAAAGAACTCTTGCCAACACTAGGGTACCCATAGATCAAAATAGGCCTGGTATTGGGTTCAATAGACAACAGCCTTGCCATATGCTACCTCACCTATTCGAGGTCATGTCTTTATATTGTTATTGTCCCATGGAACAGGGAACACACCAATGAATATAAATGTTTGATTCCATGTGATCTTGGATAGGTTGTGATGTAGAAATATTTCCTTATATTATATTTATATATTTCTGCATTCATTTCATTACTTTTTTAATTATTACAGTCAAGGAATTGACTATTATTGAGGACAGTGACTGACATTTGTAGCATAGTTAGCAAGTTAAACATACAAGCATAACTATAAGGCATGGAAAATTTACAAAGCATAGGACATCCACATAAACATAAATTAGTATACATCAATACACCAAACACATGAATTGCATACCTAAAACATAAAAAAAAAAAATTCGTAGGGCATGAAGTCAAATATATATGTCCAATAATGTCATACATTGAATATATTCAATACAGTAAAACTGGCTTCCTTAAAGCCAAATGGATGTACAATGTATCACTTATAGAATATACAAAAAATATGTCCACTAATGCCATATAGGCATACAATCCATATCCCTAATCTAGTCCTTTCCTGCTAGGGGAAGAAAACAAATCTCGAGCTATCTTCAATCATCACATCGATGGAGATGCAGTGGATACTATAGTCTTTCGAGTGTGCTCACTCGTCCTCCTATCTAGACTCTTTTGTAGCTCAACCTAATAAAACTAAAATTTAGATAGAGATAACAAATATACATCAAAATTGAATTATACAATGACATAAAATTGAATATTCGATTACCGCTAGCAAACAGTCACCATGTTCATCCACCAAAGGTGCATGCTGGCGATCTGGAGTAATAAGTCCCTACAACAATGATCAAAATAATAATTAAAATACATAATTATAAAATTCAATACAAACTATTAAAATAACAATTAAAGTTAAGTGATCTCTTTCATACCTTAGTCAGTGCTTCAGAACTAGCTACTACTGCAGCTACTCCATTATCCAAAGTATCACAGACAGAAGGAAGAGTCTCTCATGTCAAAATCTGAAAATGAAACATAAAAAGTATTATGTAGTTATCAAGATTAAATATATTTTTTACAACCCTACTAATGAGTAAATGATACCTCCGTGAAGGTTCCACCACGTCCTCCGGTGTGCGGTGTCGAAGTCAAATCTCCAACATTCAACTAGTGTACATGTACATGGAAAATTATAAGATAACCATTCATATAAGAACGTACTACTGACATGTTAATTATAATACATTATTACATATATACTTGTGGACTCAATGGTGACCTCACAAACCCAGGTGAAAGAATGTAATCATCGTGCCTCTGGATTTTGATCATAATTTGTCTAGTAATTTAGTCATTCATTCATTAATTAAATATAATCAAGTAAATCAAATTAATATGCAAATAAAGATACCTCAAGGAAAGTTACACGATGCCCTTTGTTGTCTGTTATGAATGTCGATAGTCCACCAGTGCACATCTTGTTGGCAAAATGGTCAGCGCTCCCCTCAGGATTCATGACATGGCTTAACCACCTCCTATGTCTTCTATAAGTCTAGTGGTTGTATCGGGCATTAATAGGTTGATCTTTTGGTGCAACGAAAACTACTACTTGTAACAAGTGGCATCAGAGCTTGCTCACAGGTTCGAATCCCCTTGGGTAACGCTAAGGGGGAGATTGTTGGCAAAATGGTCAGCGCTGCCCTCCGGATTTGAGACATCGCTTAACCAACTCCTATGTCTTCTATAAGTCTAGTGGTTGTATCAGGCATTAATAGGTCGATCTTTTGTTGCAACAACAACTACTACTTGTAACACATCTAATGCACATGCACAATAAGTTATGATACAATTATTCATATAATTACATAATAATCAAATATGTTAATTAAAATGTTTTATTCGATACATACTTGTGGAATTGATGACGATGTGTAAAAGGGGACATTAGGATCATTGCCACTTCCACTACCACTACCACCACCACTGACACTCTTGCCCTAAATTTTCATCATAAACAATAGATACTAAATTAAATAGTTATTCTTTTATAAATGAAATATGATCAAAGCAATTTAATGAACTTGGAAATATTTACCTGTGTGTCAATGCCAAATGTCATATTTAGAAAGCTATCAATCATCATTCTAGAATCCTCTTCATCTCTCTCACCAGTACCAAATGTGCACAAGCATCCACATGAATGACAAATATGCCCCCTTGAGGATTAACCATAGTCACCCGCAACTAAAGGAGTGGCACACTGAATGAGAGTCTATATCAGAGCACTAATCATGCCTAGTGTGTCTACCTCTACATGTTCCTTCACAACAGAAGGAATACTAACATGATCCACCTGTGTCTTGCCAATAGCAGCCCTAGGTGTGTTAGAGTCATGATGTGCCCCTGCTTGATCAAATGATGACCCCCCTCCTCTACCCTGAGAATCCAGAATGTCAAAATAATTTGGCACCTCCTTGAGTACAAACTCGCAATAGAGTTTCCTCAAGAAATATATAGGAACCTCATGATTGTTACAAGGAGGCAAATCTAAGACCATCCACCATCTCTCCCAAAAAAAATTTTTAATGTCTTCATTTACGCACCAATGAATTAGGAACCTCCTTGTTGTAGTTCTAAGAGTATTTGTGTCCCCTAGTTTTTTAAATAGCTGGAAAATGTCATCTTTTGTGATTTTTTTATGTCCGCATAAGATAATTTATTATCATAATATTATTTTTTTTCTTCTCTTTTATCCTACCATAAATTAATTTGCCCACTAAAAACGCTTACATGGGTCAAGATTGCTTCCAATGATTTTGCAAGTCTTTCCCTGCTGGGATTTGTACCACTAGAATATTTTAACCTATTAATTAAAGATTCTAATTCTTTTTTCCTTCTTTCAATTTGGTTCATCAAATTTTGTTGTGTTCTAGGAGGAGTTTTCTTGATTGGTGGAGGCAATTGAGGTTCATTTTCTTCATTTGGTTCTTCATGAGGAGATGAAGGGTTTAGTGGAGGGTTTGGTGGAGAGTTTGGTTGAGGGAGATTATTTCTTCCTGGCAATTAAAAAAACTACATTCTAAAATCTTCATTACACAAAAAATTTAAACAAAAACAAATTTTAACAAAACAAATTGCAAAAAAACTGAAATTTTAAAACAAATAAGAGGCATGGGCTGTAAAAACACTTACCTCTTCTTTCAGATTGAACTTGATGACGTTGTGGAACCCTTTGATGGATGGATGAATGAAAAAAATTGGTTCACAAGCCAAAATAACAGTGTGTGCGTGCTTTAGAATCCCTTCTTAGCTGAAAACTCATGTTTGAGAAAGCAAAATAAGCTTTCAAACTCACGTAGCAAGCTTTAAGAGGGTTTTTACAAAGGGTGTGTGCCCTATAGGGCACACACCCTTTGAAAAAACTAAAAAAAAATTTCCCAAAGTGTGTGTGCCCTATAGGTTGCACGTGCTTTGTTTTGGATTGTCCAAGCCTAAGGCTTGGGCAACCCAAGCCATAGGGCGCACACCCTTTAGTGCGTGCACACTATGCCTGATGGAGGGCCAAAAAGAAAAGTGGCATGTTTTTTGTCCCCCATCTTTGTGCACTTGCCCACAATGGTGCTTCTACCAATCAATTTGTAATTAATTGTCCTTTGATAGCTTTCCTTTCAACATATTCTATGTCAAATTCTCTCAATAGCATCACCCATTTAGCTAGTCTACCTGTGAGGGCAACTTTGCTCAATAAGTATTTCAATGGATCTATCTTACCTATTAATTGCACTATATGAGCTAACATGTAATGTCTCAATTTCTATGATGCAAGGATCACAGCTAGATAATCTTTCTCAATCATTGAATAGTTCTTCTCATAGGCTACCAATGTTCTACTGATATAATAAATAGCTCTTTCCTTTTTGTTCTCATCATGTTGTGCTAGTAATGCCCCCAGTGATGTATCTATTGTGGAGACATATAGGATCAATGGTTTCCCTTGAATAGGAGGCATCAAAATAGGAGGATTTGATAGATATTGCTTGATATGATTAAAATTCTTTTCACATTCCTCGATCCATGGAAAAGTTGCACCTATATGTAATGTCTTTGTGAAAGGTTGTGATACATCTGCTAGCTGAGAGATGAAACATCTAATTGATTGCACCCTTCCTTGTAAGGTTCTCATTTGACTGATATTTTTGGGAGGTTGCATCTCCATGATAGCTTTTACTTTAATAGGATCTACTTAAATACCCTTCTTTGAAACAATTTAGCCTAGGAGATTTCCAGAAGTGACACCAACAACACACTTTTTAGGATTCAATCTGAGACTAAACTTCTCCATTCGATGCAGAATTTTTCTGAAGTCATTCAAATATTTTGATCTTATCATAGATTTAGCCAAGGTATCATCAACATAGTCTTCCATAGTTCGATGCATCATGTCATGAAATATCGATGTCATAGCCCTTTGATATGTAGCTTTGTTATTCTTAAGGCCAAATGGCATGACATTCCAACAAAAGGTACCCCATGCACATGTGAAAGCAGTTTTGTCTTGATCCTCTAGAGAAATTTTGATTTGATTATATCCAAAAAACCATCCATTAGGGAATACATTTTAAAGCCCACAGTCATGTCCACTATCATATTGATGTTTGGTAATGGAAAATCATCCTTAGGGCATGCTTTGTTCACATCTATGAAATCTATGCATACTCTTACAGATTTGTCTGGTTTTGAAATAGGAACAATGTTGGATATCCACTCATCATAATCAATAACTCGGATGAATCAGGCCTTTATTAACTTCTCAAGTTCAGCTTTGACTAGTAATGCAACATGTGGATGCGTCTTTCGTAATTTTTGTTTAACAGTTTTGACTCCTAGAGCTATAGAAAGATGATGTGTTATCAAATTTGGATCTAGCCCTAGCATATTTGAATACTTTCATGTGAATTTGATCTTCTTTTCTGTCAATAATTTGGTGAATGTTTTTTCCTCTTCTTCTGATAAAGACTGTGCTACATGAATCAATTGTGGTTCCTCTAGTGTACCCAAGTTAATGGATTGAGTGGGCTCTATTAGAACTGGAGATCTATCCTATAAATGACTCAGAAGGACATCAAATATCTCATCCTTAGGCACCTTAGAGAGGTTTTCACCTTCGGATACATCATTTATTTTTACTATTTTAGGTTCTAAGATTGCCACAAAGTGGTTTTCACCCTCAGAACTCTTCTTCTTTTTTCTCTTATTTTTCTGACTGAGATATTTGATACCTGACTCTGCCATGCTAATGCTAGGTTCACTAATAGAAGTTGTCATAGGTTCCACTACATTGAGGTAGCAAGAAAGGGCATAGTTAGTTAGGAAGGTATGGATATTATGGCTCAAATTAGTGGATGTTTGGTCAATAAGTTATGGATGGTGGATAGTCAATGTAGGGGAGGCTTGGTAAATGGTGCTCACACATATGGTGTTTTCATCATAGGTCCTAACCCGGCTCTCAAATTCAAAGGTGATATAACTGCTTAGAATGTTCAATTTATGAATAGGCTCAATGTCATTATTAGATTCCACTTTAGCCATAGGTGGATTAGACTCGCTAAGTTTGTTATTCCACTCTAGACTTACGTTGGATTTAGGTGAATATTGGTGAATCAAATCATTTTTTTTCTCAATGATAAGCTCATCTTCTTCTGGGATAACTCCCCATTCATAGCCATTGGATTCATCTTTAGATTCTTCATCTAGACCCTTGGGAAATCTGAGAACATGTGTAAAGTCAGGACAAGTCCCCCAAGCAGGATTACCTTCCGATTCTGATTTGAATTCATATTCATGGGAATCTATTTCAGAGTCACTGGAACGTCCCAAGTTTTCAGCTATTGTGATAGGTTTGCCTTCTTTTTGTTCAGTAGAAGGTTCTTCTGTATCTACTACATTGATATTCTCTTTAGTTTTTTCATCATCTTTAAGAAGATCTAGTATTTCTTTAGGAAAACATTCATAAGGAATAAGTTCAGAGCTATCTGAATCATCATTGTCTGATTGTTGTGGGTCCTCTTTTAGCTAAATTTATGTTGATGGTTCAATTTGTTCTAAGACATATTGGGAATCCTTACTAAGATGAAAAGGATTCTTTTGATATCCTAGCTTGTAGTATCTTTATTCATCCTTCCATAGTGCTCAACTAGTTTTATAATGCCTTTTCATCTTGTTCCTAGAGGTCCTTTTCTAGTATACCCCATTTTAGACATTAGTTTGTGACCTGGTCCATATGATTTGACATGAATTTTAGGTGTTTTAGAGTCACACTTCTGAACTGTTTGGGATTGAGACTCATCCTTGTATAGCCATGCAAGCATAGCTTCATCTTCTTCAGAGTTTTTCTTGGATACTTTTTCAGTGACAAAACTTCCATTATAGATTGCTTGAGGTTCTGTAGACACTTGTTTTGTCTATTTCAAAGACTACCCATAAGATTTAGGTGAAATCGGTAGAGATTTTAGTTATAGGACTGGTTCCATAATATACTCTCCCATACCTGTGTCCTTGATTTTGACCTCTTTGGAAATGTCTTCCATCTTGGATGTAGATGCTATGTATGTTTTCTTAGTGGAAGATTCTCTATAATTTGGAACAAGTTTGTCAACACTCTCTTTCAAGGCATTGCAAGATGTAGATATGTTAGCTGGAATCATCACTTCTACTCCATCATAAGGAAACTTCATGCATTGATGGTATGTGGATGGAATAGATTGCATTTCATGTATACATGGCCTTCCTAGAAGAATTTTGTAATCCAAAGGTAGATCTAGAACTTGACACGTGATGTCTCTGATAATTGGACCAGTCCTGATAGGTAGGATAATAGCTCCCTTGGAAGATATTTCTTGTTCATCATATGCCTTGATAGTTATCTTCTTTTTAGGATCAATGGCATATTTTGATAATCCCATTTGTGTGATCAATTTGTAAGAATAGATATTTAGACTAGCGCCTCCATCTATCAACACACGTTTGACACGACAGTTTTGGATCAGGACTTTGATGTGTAAAGGTTGGTTATACAGATGACTCAATGAATTGTCATCTTCCTCTAAAAAGGAGATATACTGGGGAGATGTCAGATGACCAACCATATTCTGGAATCTGTCTAGATCAAGATTGTCAAGAACATTGGAACTGAGCAGAGCTTTATCCAGAATAGCCCTGTGAGCAAGAGATATCTGAAGCAACTTAAACATGGATATTTTTGCGTTGGTATGATGGAGTTGTTGGACAATACTGTATGACGTTGGTCTCATCTCTTTAGGAGTTGATCATTTTGAGGCAGCCCTCTATTTAGAAGTAGATGAAAGATTGAAAGGCACCTTAGGGGTGGTTGATGACCCTGAGTTTTGTCCTTGTAATTGGGCCTGAGCTTGTGATCGAGCCACTACATTTTTTGATTGATTATCTTTATCCTTTTTCACAATAGTGATGACATTTCAATGTTTAGATAGGTATGGTTCAACCATGTTAATGACATCATTGTCTCTAGAGTATGTGTAATTGACTTTAGCGCCCATGTTAGGTTCAGAAGTAGAAACTCCTTGATTGTGCTTCAAAAATGGCTCTGTGAATGCTATATGATCATTATTCATTTTATGATTGTCAATTACCATCTCTCCATTATCAATTTTGTCTTGTATGTGATGCTCCAAGAATATGTAGTTATTGGTTTTATGACCCTTGTTGTGATGGAAATCACAAAAATCGGTCTCTTTCCACCATTTTGGCTTAAGTTCAAGATCAAATACTTTTATCTCAGGCAATGAGATGATTTTGTTTTCCAATAAAGTCTTCATGGCAGATTCTAAGGACTCACACAAAGGAGTGAACTCATGTCTTGGCATTGTAACCCATGGCTTATAGTCTTTCGACTTTTGAGATGGTTCAGATGCCTTTTGTTTAGAATCTTTGATGGCTTGGGTGCCCATGGTGAGATTGAATGTGAGTGTCTTTGATGGAGCACTGATGTGATCAACAACACCATATGTTACAACATTCATGTTCTTGTTCCAAAATTTAGCTTTGTCTTTGTTGTTGGAACTAGAACCAGATTCATATTTGCTATATTTGTTAATCATTATGTCTCCCTTATGAGAAAGTACATTTTCAATATTTATAGAATTCTCCACCATCTTCTCAATAGAAGTATGATTTTTCATTTGTAGATGGTAGTTGAGTTCCAGAATCAGTTTGTTGATGAAGATTTCAAGTTTCTCAGTTTCTAGAATGGATCAAGCATAGAGAGAAAACTTCTTTCACCATCACTTGAGGAAAGTCAGGAATGGTTCTCCTATCTTTTTTTCAGATTGCAGATATCAATCATGGTGACCAAATGTTTAATGTTGTAGGAGTATTGTTGATAAAATAGTTTGATTAACTCCTTAAAATTTTTGATGGTTGAAGGAAGTTTAGAGAACCAATGAATGGCTGATCCTCCTAGAGATCATGGGAACAGACGCATTAGGTAAGTTGACTCATGCATAAACTCCATAGATTGAGTGCAAAACTCTCTGACATGATCTTGGGGGTAAGAGTTTCCATCATATTTTTTGTATTTAGGTGATTCCAACCATTTTGGAAATGGTGGCATGAACAAGTTTTTATCAAATGGAAAAGGACATAGGGCCTCCATGAAGAGCTCCTTACCTGTTCCTTCTCTTTTCCCAATTGGTTAAGCTTAACTTTCATGGCATGCATCTATTTCATCATAGCAGTAAGGGGAGTTTCTTCCTCTTGAGTGATGATATTTTCAACATTGAAGTTGGGAGGAACTTTGGCTCCTTGTATTGCTAGCTCAAGGAAATATATCTATTTTTCCTCTTGCAAGAAATGTTGCATCAATTTCTGAAAGTGTTCATCAGTTCAGAATCGGTCAATCTCAGATGAAGTTGGGTCAAGGTCCTCATGATGAGACTAATTGCCTTGGGGTCCTTGGTTTCCTCCTCCTTGAACATAGTGTTGTTCTAAGAACTTCAGTGAATTGATTGATGTAGAGTTGATTGGTTACCTCTATGGATAGATACAAGCGAGGTGACGTAACCACCTTTTAAGAAAAGATTGCCAAGAGCATCTTCTCCAAATTTAGTTATGTCGTAAGGTTGATGAATTTTCTGACCAATGATAGAAGATGCCGCTGAAGAGAGTTTGGGTTGTTCTCTTTATTTTCGTCATGACAAAGCTCTAATTTCCACCATTAACCTTGGGTGAAACAAAAGAGTAAGATGAAGATAGCTGAAGAATGACTTGATTCAAGAAGACCAAATGACACAAACTTGTCAAGATTGGATTGATTAAAGATAGATTTAGATGGAAATGAAGGATAATGTGCCCTAGTTGTATGGGTAGATGCCCAAAAGATGGCGGACATGAGCTCACAACACTTAGCTATTTTCATGAAGATTGAATTGAAGATGATTTTGACAAGGCTTTGACATGAGATCAAATGGGATTCAAATCGATAGATCAGAAGGCTAGATCAAACACAAGAGACCACTTTGGGAAAATAGATTGGATTCTTTTGCTTTCTGCTCTATTCCTGACATAGTGAATATTTCAACAGAATGTGGAAGTACGCTGTAAAAATTGGATTTTTGACAAATTTGGAAAGTTTCTAGCAATTTTTGAAAATTTTGACACGAGTTTATCCAGGATCGTACGAGTCTAGGTTAGCCCTAGCATGATAGTTGACAAGGCTCGTACGACAATTGACACTAGGGTTTGTTTTTTCTTGACTTTTGAGACAAAACTTGTATGACCATATACAGTCTCCAGTATGACAATCTGGGGGTTCTGGTATGACTTTTGGGAAAACTCGTATGACTTTTTGAGGCTTCAGGATGACTTTTGACTCCAGAAAGGATTTTTGCTTCAAATTTGCAATTTTTTAGTTTTTCAGTATCAGATTGTTTGCAAATTTTTCTATCTAGGTTTGAAGATCTATGTAATAGTTCATCTCGGGTGTTGTTCATTTCCAAATTACCAAGTAGATAGAAAATGTACAAAACAATAAGAAAGGGAAGCAAATAATCCTCTTAAAATAATGAACAAGGGACAAAGCAACTGTGAGACCTACCAGACAGTCATATTATTACTACTTAGTTTTTCATTATTTCAGTACTTATTTCACAGACACACTTGTCTATTTGAGACACTTATGTATTTAAGGATCTGTTGAATCCTATTATATATGTTCGGTACCTGATTATGTAATCAAGGTACATTCAAGTTACTATATGTTTTGATTCAATTTTAGTTATGATGATGTCACATATGATTTTAGATGATGTTTAAAATGATTTTGATGAAAATTTGGTTTAGGAAACCAAAGTTATGCATAGATGATTCATTTACAGATATAATTTTAAACCATGCAGTATTGATGTTGTATTAAAATTATAACATGTTGATTGGATCTACTGATGTGTGCAATGAGTGTGTAGGATAAGTTGACCATGGATCAATGTGGGGATCCACTATTGGAAACTATGTTTATACTGTGCATACCAAGGTCCTCTTTGTATAAAGAAACGTGGACCTCGTTGTGTAGTATTTTATTTGTAAAATGGTTTGGACGTGTGTATTTAATTTAGTAAATGTCTATGTGAATAAGCCATGTCATTTGTTTTATTAAATGTGCCAATTTGGCAAATTGTGGCTTAAGTGTTGACATGGTTAGTATTTTGTAATTGATTGGGTCAAGGGCTTGACTAGGGTGGAGCCTTAGGGTAGGATCAACTAACCTTGGGTTGGGAAGTTTCTAGAAGTCAACCAAGACTAGAAATCCGTGCATAAACTTTAGGTGGAATTTAGGATGGTCATTTGGGCCCCCATAGGTTAACTGGGGTCAATTTTAGCTACCCAAGTTGATACCTTAGGGGTTAGGGGTCATTTTCAACCCATTAAGAGCCTTAAAATCATTTATGACCCCTCTAAAGTAAAGGTTTTCATTTTGGTCGAAATTGAAGAGTTGTGAGGTTTTGGTTAACCTCTCTCTTCTTCCCAAAATTGCATTCAACTCCATTTATGGTGAAGGAAGGCAAGTGGGAAGAAGGGAATAGAAGTTTCTTTCCCTCTTCTGATTGGATCCTAGATTTTAGGAGGTTTGCCTATTTAGGTGAAACTTGGAGTAAAGTTTAGTTGATCACCCACTCTCTAGATTTGGAGACCACTCATTTTGGAAAAAGCTAAGGAAAGAGACAAGTTGGAATGAGATTCAAGGTTTTTAGAATTTTCATCATTTGCTTGGATCAAGGTAGGCCTTGTGCTATTTTTGTTATTTCTTGCATATGTTTGAGCTTGGAGCTCCATTAATGGATTCCATGCCTTTTTAAGGTTTTTAGTTTGAAAATTTAAGTTTTTGTAAATGTTGTTTTGAATTCGTGAATTCATTTTGGGATGGGAGTCTTCAAGGTTTTCTCACCTTAGGGAGGGTGGAGTAACCTTGAAGGGGATATTAGGATGTAGACCCATGATGTGCAGAGTCTCCCATGTGTGGAGGGATAAAACATGGGGTTCCACGATACCCATGATGCCAAACATGGCCTACGGGCACCTGGGGGGCATAAGGAGAGTTAGACCATATCTCTTGGAGATGGTCTTCCCAAGTCCATGTGTGGCTTGGGATATTTTCAATTATTTATGGCTTCTCCTCTTGGTAGTCCACCTCTACCCCATATTTAGTAAGGTCTCTTGGAGGCCTTCCTCTTGTGAAACTCAGTTGGGAATTTGACTTGAATGTTTTAGCTTACGTGTGGATGTCTTACTTTATGATTGAGATCTATTTGTACCCTGTTCCTTAATGGATCCCCTAGCTTGGGGGTGGCCTTGAAAAGGCCTAGGTTGGGAGGTGAGCCTTTGTGGTCAACCATGCTTCAACAGGAACCCAGATGACACAAGGCTTGTAGAAATTGTGGACTTAGAGAAAATCTCAGTTCAAAACTTGATGTAATTTTCTTTCCAAATATGTTGTGAAATTTAAATTGCAAGTTTATGTTTGAATGGAATTAGGGGTTCCTTGTAATGTTAAACGTTGGGATTTTGTAATTCATTTGAGAAATTGTTTTAAGGCAAAACCAGGTTTTCCCTTGTAATCCCTTCGTAGTAGTAAACTTCTTTTTTTGGGGTTCCTTATGATAAATGTAAATTTTGAAATTTCTATCAAAATGAAATGTAATAGTTGTTTGCTTAAACTATTGGGAAATTAAATATTATTACATGTGTAAATTTCAATTTAGATTTTCATGTGTTATGTATTTGAAAAGTCAAAAAAAATAAAAATGTTATATGTATAAACTAAAATGGAAATTTTTATTATTTAAGCTTAGCATTTTATATTGAGTATTAAGCCAAATCTAAATTTAACATGCATTTTTCATGTAAATGTTAACCATTTTTGGAGATGTATTGGGTTAAAAATAATTGTGTAAATAAATTTTATACTTAGAGTTTTTTTTTAAAAAAATTATAAAAAATTAAAAATACCAAATTAATTTTGAATTCCTACAAAAGGATTAGATACATTTATACATTGCAAATATACACTTAGTTTTTAAATAAATAGCTCCTAGTACCCCCTTGTTTTATATTTAAGGGAATTAGGACATCAGTGAAACAAAATATTAAAATAACATTAGTTATGTTTAATTTTACTAATTATTAAAATAAAAACAAAAAAAAGGAAAAAAAGTTAAAAAAATTAAATTATGTATGTTGTAGTGCTGGGTGCAATTGTATTAAATAATAATAATTTTTTTTAGCAAAGGCGGGGCGGGCCGAAACCCTAACCCCAACCCATTGCTTCTCTCATGGTGGTGGGCGACACTGGCCGTGCGTCCCAAACCACTATGATAACATAGTGGGAAGCGGCCGAAGCCGGCCCACTATGTTACCACAGTGGGTGGAGGGCTCGGCACCACCACCCTTAAACCCCACTCCGCCCTTGCTCCTTCCATCTACCACCGCCTTCTCCCCCCTTTCACCATCATGTCTCCTCCCTCTTCCTTCCCGTGTCCGCTATGAGCTCAGCTCTGCGTGTGAGCAGCCGTAGGGGCATAGGGTATTAAGGATAGTTGGGGGCGATGTTAAAAAAACAAGTTTATTTCTTTTTTTATAATATTTGTTTCTAATACTTATAGTAATGAATAAGGTTGTTTAAATTTTTATTTTTTTTAGTTGTTTAAATTTAGGATAGTTTTAAATTTTTTTTAGGAAATTAAATTTCCTTTTAGTAATTAGTTTAAATTAAAAGGATTATTATAATGGGAAATTAGTTTTGAGATAATCATTATCAAACTAGTTTTAAATTTTGTTTGAATTCTTAAATAAATAATAACAGATTAACTAGTTTATTCAAAAAGATGTTTAATATATATTTCTAGTGGTCTTTTAAATTTAATTAATCTTATTAATAGTTTGTTTTAAATGGTAATTTGTTATGATGGAGATAGATAGTTGATTTGTTAAGCTAACTAGAGGTATTTATTATAGTTAATACTTAATTTAAATTCTTTTCCATCTCTTTTAAATCGGTCCTTTAATTAAGTAATTGACTTGATTATTCTATCATAGGCACATTAAAAATTAGTTGTTATGTTAATAACTAAGTTCATTTAAAATTGCTCCAAATAATTTAAAGTAAATTATTTATGATTAATTTCTACAAAAATTAAATTCAATCATATTTAGATTTACTTGTTTTACTGAGTAGATTTATTTTCTTGAAAACTTATTTAATAGTTTAAAGTATTTGATGATCAGTTGTAACCTATCCATCTTTTATCATCCTTGGGCCTCATTTAGGGTCTTAATGACCCCCTTCGACTTGTAGGCCAAATTTTGATGCACAGTTGAATTTTGGTCAACTTTGGTCAAACCTGAGACAATTGTCTCGATTTACGTGCAAAACCTTTTCCTGTCATGATGTCTCCTTTGAAAACTTGCTTTAAGCCAATTTAGTGCATAGTTGACCTTTGGGTCAACTTAGTCAAACCTGGACATCACCTTGGTTTGCGCACATGTAAACTTAGCTATCTTATTCTTAACCCTTGTAGAAACTTATTGGTCACGTTTGGGCTCAGTTAACTTTTTGGTCAAACCTTGGTCAAAGGCCTCGGTTTGCATGCCCAAGTGTTCCTTTGGCATTTGATTATATTTTAGCTTGTTTGTACGTACTTTTGTACATAGTTGACTTTTGGTCCAACTCTAGTTGACTTTTAGTCAATTGTATCGATTTGCATGCCTAATGGAGCTAGTAGCCTAGGCATCCCTTATAGCTTTGTTTAGAGCTATTTGATGAAGTTTAACTTTTGGTCAAACTTGGTCAATGCTACAATGGTTGACCTTGGGGAGTTGCAATACATTTCAAAGTTGCCAGTCATTAGTTTTCTCTCTGCACCATTTTGCATGCACACGGGGACTTGTGCTAGATAGTGCTTCACTTCCTAGTTGCGTAAGTGTGTTTAGTTTAGATGGTTAGAAGGTTTTTAGAAAAAAATTGTAGTTGTGTTTTGCTCAACTTTTGGGCATGACATTTTGGTATCAGAGCATAGTTTAGTTAACTTTGGGAACCTACCCCGCTTCATAGTTACTAAAATTTTGTCTTGTTATGTGTGTAGGATGCCTCCACTCACCCAATTAGCTTGTAGATGTGGACATGGACGTAGGTGTGTCTCTTTATCCTGGGAAGACGTACAACTAGATATAGAGGTTCAAGAGGAGAACCAAGCTCCACCTCCTGAACCATCTCCCAATGCAAATGTTGCATTACTTCAGGCCTTTCAGAAACTTGTAGGACTTATTCTTGATCGTATGCCTCTTGTTGTACAATAGGGTATGGAAGGATGTGGGTCCTCATCTAGTGAATGAATTAGGAGTCCTCCTAAAATTGTAGAGGTTCAAGCCAAGCCAGAGGTTGGCTCCATCAAGGGACCAGAGTCTCCACCCAGAGATGAGGTTCGTATTTATGAGAGACCACCTCCTAATATAGGTGATCAGATTAGAGAGTTGCTTCAACTTAACCCTCCACCTTTTTTGGGATCTATTGAGGGTACAGAGGCTAAATCTTGGCTTATAAGCCTTGGGAGGTGCTTTGGATTGTGCCCTTATTAGAGTAATCTTAAGGCATGTATGGTAGTACATCTGCTGAGAGGGACAACCTCCACATGGTGGAGACAGGAAGAGTTCAAGGGTCACATTGTTATGGACACACTCACTTGGAAAACCTTCTTGGAAAGGTTTAGGGCCCGATACTTGTCAGAGTAGTTCTGTCAGTGTCGTATAGATGTATTTCATGATCTACAATAGTGAGGACTTTCAATGGCTCAATATGAGAGAAAATTCCTTGAGCTCCTCCCTTATGTAGAGTACATGAAGGATGAGAAACTACAGGTTAATCACTTTATCAAGGGATTCAACCACACCTTATACAGCATGGTGCACATGACACGACCAAGAGACTTACACTACACTGTTGAGAGAATAGTCATAATTGAGGAGATTAATAGAGGATCTCAGAACTATAACTCCACAAATCAATCTTCTGGGTATTAGAAAACCCCTTGGAAGGGTAATCACAAGAATAACTCAAGAAATTTCAAAGTCCCACAGCCTTAACAAAAACAATAGTCCCAACAGAGTCAGGCACCGAAGCCATCATAGGGACAACAGAGCTCAAGGCCCAAGCAGTGGAACTCTCATGGTTCCAAGAAGGGACAGAAATCACAGGCCCCTTATACACCCCTAGCATAGTCTCAATAGCCCTATAAGGGGGGTTATAGTGGGTCTACTCAGGCAGGAGGCTCGTAGTAGTCCAGGCCTCAGGGCATTCAAGTTTAGAGTCGAGGACCATGTTATACTTGTGGTGCCATGGGGTACATATCTAGGGAATGCCCTCAGAAGGGAAATCAGTAGGCAACAATGTTTGAGCCTACAGTTGGGGACATGGGCTAGTCCCACTGAGTTTTTTCAGCAGTTGATAACTGCTAGGCTGAGCATCAGGCTATAGTAATCAAGGCATCAGGTATGATCGGAGGTAGTGCAATTTCTATCCTTCTTGATACTAGAGCTACTAAATCCTTTATTTCTCCATTGGTCATAGGGCATTGTAGGCTGGTGGTAGCTAGGCAGTATGTTAGGTGGGAGGTTGAGTTAGCTTTAGGAGATAGAGTATTGGTTACCTCTTTGGTTAGGGAGTGCCCAATTCAGATTGGTGGTTTGACCACCTTAGCAGACCTCAAAGTTACACCTCTTGGATATTACGGACTAGTTCATGGCATGGATTGGCTTTATGTTCATAGGGCTAAGCAATATTGTCATAAGAAGTTGGTCGAATGTTTGAATGATGATGGAAATGATATGGTGATTTCTGGAATCGAGAGGGTTGTATCCCTTCATATGATCTCTGCTATGCAGCTTAAGCAAAGCATGTAGAAGGGATGTCAGATGTTTTCTATCACCGTCAGTGATAGGAAAGCTAAGGTAGAATAGAAAACCTCATTGGATGACCATCCCATACTATAAGAATATGCAGATGTGTTTCCCTCAGAGCTACCTGGTATGCCACCTTGAAGGGTTGTAGACTTTCATATAGATCTTGTACTAGGAGCAGAACCAGTGTCCAGAGCACCTTATAGGATGACCACTAATGAGCTTAATGAGCTCAAATCATAGCTTGAGGAACTTTTAGAGAAAGGGCACATTCGGCCTAGTGTTTCTCCATGGGGTGCACCTGTGATCTTCATGAAGAAGAAGGATGGATCTCTTAGGTTGTGTATGGATTACTGACAGTTGAACAAGATAACCATAAAAAATTGATATCCACTACCTAGGATCGATGACCTATTTGATCAACTTCAGGACACCAGAGTGTTCTCCAAGATCAACCTTAAGTTGAGGTATCACCAGTTGAGGATAGTGGGTAGTGACATCCACAAGACCACATTCTGCACCATATATGGCCACTATGAGTTCACCATGGTTCCATTCGATCTTACAAATGCTCCAGTTGTATTCATGAGTCTTATGAATGGAGTATTTCATACCTTCCTTGACAAGTTTGTGGTGGTGTTCCTTGATGATATCTTGATCTATTCAAAGGATGAGAGAGAACACAAAGAGCACCTCAGACAAGTTTTGCAGTGCCTTAGGGATAATCAACTTTATAGCAGATTGTCAAAATGTTCCTTCTTCAGATCTAAGGTTAAGTATTTGGGCCATGTGATATCTGGCGATGGGATCTAAGTAGACCCATCAAAGATTGAAGCCATCATGAATTGGCCAGCACCTACCTCAGTGACTGAAGTGAGAAGTTTCATGGGATTGGCTAGTTATTACAAATGGTTTGTTGAAGGGTTCTCTCAAGTGGCACATCCTATTACTTCTCTTCAATGAAAGGGAAAGAAGTTTGAGTGGACTAAGAAGTGTGACAAGCTTTCCAGGAGCTCAAGAGAGCATTGACCAGTGCACCCATTCTTGTTGTGCCAGAGCCTTTAGTAGAGTTTTTAGTTTGCACAGATGCTTCCTTAGATGGTTTATGGGCAGTCCTTATCCAAGATGGATGAGCTATAGCCTATGAGTCCAAGAAACTAAAGACTCATGTGCTCAACTATCCTACCCATGATCTCGAACTTGCAGTAGTTGTGCATGCTTTAGTGAGATAGTGACACTTCCTTTTAGGACATGAATTCGAACTTCATTCAAACCATCAAAGTCCATAGTACATCTTCACTTAGCCAAACCTTAATACTAGGCAATGAAGATGGATGGAGTTCTTGTGTGAATATGATTTTGATGTTCACTACATCAAAGGGAAAGAGAATGTTATCGCAGATGCTTTGAGTAGGAGACAAAATGAGCTTTCTTCTATGTCTACATGCATAGAAGATTGCTTTGAGTAGGAGACAAAATGAGCTTTCTTCTATGTCTACCTGCATAGCTTTGAGAGATTGTATTCTTCATCACTTGCATGATGATGAGTTATATGCAGAAGTGAGTGAGTTTAATCAGACTCAAAGACCCCTTGAGGGGAAGTATGCAGATTATTCCTTGGAGTCAAATGGACTCTTACGTCATAGAGGACACATCTATATACCTTCCTCTAGAGGATTTTGAGAGTTTTTCATGCTAGAGGCCCATAGAGCCCCTTATGTAGCACATTGTGGAGTGTAGAAAATGCATGCCGATTTGAGATAGTTGTATCATTGGCCAGACATGAGGATGCAAATTGTTGAGTTGGTAGCTAGGTTCCTAGAATGCTAGAGGGTGAAGGCAAAGCACCGACATCTAGGTGGTCTACTTCAGCCTCATGAGATAATAGTGTGGAAGTGGGACACCATATCGACTTCATTGTTGGTCTACCTATGTCATCTCAGTGTCATGATGCCATCATGGTGACAGTTGACAAGTTGACCAAAGTGGCTCATTTTTCACCAGTGCATACTACTTTTACTACACCATTAGTGGCATAGGTGTTCTTATGGGATATTGTTAGACTGCATGGCATACCTCATAAGATCATCTCAGATAGAGATTCTCTCTTCACTTCATCTTTTTTGAGAGCACTACAGGCAACATTGGGCACTAGGCTCAATTTCAGTATAGCCTACCACCATGAGATATATGGATAGACCAAGAGGGTCAATTAGGTATTAGAGGACATGCTTTGCATGTATGTTATGGACCATCAAACTTGGTGGGAGGAATACCTACACTTAATGGATTTTGCCTATAACAATGGGCATCATACATCCTTGGGTATGCCTCCGTACCAGACTCTTTATGGTAGACCTTGTAGGACACCACTCAGTTGGGATAGGATTGAGGATAGAGTTTCTATTGATCCTGAGTTAGTCAGGGATATGGAGCAGTAGGTGACCTTGATTAGGTAGTGTCTTAGAGAAGCTCAATATAGATAGAAGAAGTATACCAATGTGAAGAGGATCGATTGAGCTTACCTAGTGGGAGACAAGGTCATTTTGAGAGTGTGACCGCATAAGAGTCCAATCCATTTTGGAAAGGGCTCTAAGCTAGCACCTCATTTTGTTGGACCTTTTGAGATCCTTGAGAGGATAGGACTAGTTTCTTACCATTTAGCATTGCTACCTAGCCTGTCATGCATCCATGATGTGTTTCATGTTTCAATTTTGTGGAAGTATGCTTATGATGAGTCTCATGTGATAGATTGGGATACTTTGCAGGTAGAGTCAGATGGACAGCTTGCATTGGAGCCCATACATATTTTAACCCAATGGACCCTAGCACTTTGAGGTAGGGCGCTGGACCAGGTTAGGGTCCAGTGGGATTGTTATGACGAGGTCACAACTTCATGGCAGGATGCAGCTCAGATGAGATCACATTACCCTAACCTCTTTGATCAACTCTAGGAGGAGGTTCATGCTTAGAGGGGGTGGATGTGAGACCTACCAGATAGTCATATTATTACTGCTTAGTTTTTCATGCTTTCATTACTTATTTCATAGACACACCTAGCTATTTGAGACAAATATGTATTTAAGGATCTGTTGAATGCTATGCTATATGTTCGGTACCTGATTATGTAATCAGGGTACACTCGAGATACTATATATTTTGATTTAGTTTTAGTTATGATGATGTCACATATGATTTTATATGATGTTCAAAATAATTGCAATGAAAAGTTGGTTTAGGAAACCGAAGTTATGCTTAGATGATTCATTTACATATATAGTTTTAAACCATGCAGTACTGATGTTGTATTAAAATTATAACATGTTGATTGGACCTACTGATGTGTGCAATGAGTGTGCAGGATAAGTTGACCATGGATCAATGTGGGGATCCAGTATTGGAACCTATGTTTATACTGTGCATACCAAGGTCCTCTTTGTATAAAGAAATGTGGACCTCATCGTATAGTCTTTTATTAGTAAATGTGGTTTGCATGTGTGTATTTAATTTAGTAAATATCTATGTGAATTAGCCATGTCATTTGTTTTATTAAATGTGCCAATTTGGCAAATTGTGGCTTAAGTGTTGGCATGGTTAGTATTTTGTAATTGATTGGGTCAAGGACTTGACGAGGGTGTAGCCTTAGGGTAGGATCAACTAACCTTGGGTTGTGAAGTTTCTATAAGTCAACCAAGACCAGAAATCTGTGCATAAACTTTAGGTGCAGTTTAGGAGGGTCATTTGGGCTTCCATAGGTTAACTAGGGACAATTTTAGCTACCCAGGTTGATACCTTAGGGGTTAGGGGTCATTTTCAACCCATTAAGAGCCTTAGAACTTATTTATGACCCCTCTAAAGTCAAGGTTTTCATTTTGGTCGAAATTGAAGAGTTGTGAAGTTTTGGTTAACCTCTCTCTTCTTCCCAAACTTGCATTGAACTCCATTTTATGGTGAAGGAAGGCAAGTGGGAAGAAGGGAATAGAAGTTTCTTTCCCTCTTCTGATTGGATCCTAGATTTTAGGAGGTTTGCCTATTTAGGAGAAACTTGGAGTAAAGTTTAGTTGATCACCCACTCTCTAGATTTGGAGACCACTCATTTTGGAAAAAGCTTAGGAAAGAGGCAAGTTGGAAGGAGATTCAAGGTTTTCAGAATTTTCATCATTTGCTTGGATCAAGGTAGGCCTTGTGCTATTTTTGTTATTTCTTGCATATGTTTGAGCTTGGAGCTCCATTAATGGAGTCCATGACTTTTCAAAGTTTTTAGTTTGAAAATTTAAATTTTTGTAAATGTTGTTTTGAATTCATGAATTCATTTTGGGATCAGAGTCTTCAAGGTTTACTCACCTTAGGGAGGGTGGAGTAACCTTGAAGGGGGTAGTAGGATGTAGACCTAGGATGTGTAGAGTCTCCCATGTGTGGAGGGATAAAACATGGGGTTCCACGATACCCATGATGCCAAACATAGCCTATGGGCACCTAGGGGGCATAAGGAGAGTTAGACTGTATCTCTTGGAGATGATCTTTCCATGTCCATGTGTGGCTTGGGGTATTTGTATTATGTTATGGCTTCTCCTCTTGGTAGTCCACCTCTACCCCATATTCAGGAAGGTCTCTTGGAGGCCTTCCTCTTGTGAAACTCAGTTGGAAATTTGGCTTGAATGTTTTAGCTTACGTGTGGATGTCTTACTTTATGATTGAGATTTGTTTGTACCCCATTCCTTAATAGATCCCCTAGCTCAGGGGTGGCCTTGAAAAGACCTAGGTTGGGAGCTGAGCTTCCATGGTCGACCATGCTTCAATAGGAACCCAGATGACGCAAGGCTTGTGGAAATTGTGGACTTAGAGAAAATCTCAGTTCGAAAGTTGATGTAATTTTCTTTCCAAATATGTTGTGAAATTTAAATTGCAAGTTTATGTTTGAATGGAATCAGGGATTCCTTGTAATGTTAAATGTTGGGATTTTGTAATTCATTTGAGAAATTGTTTTAAGGAAAAACCAGGTTTTCCCTTGTAATCCGTTCATAGTAGTAGTAAACTTCTCTTTTTTGGGTTCCTTATGATAAATGTAAATTTTTAAATTTCCATCAAAATTAAATGTAATAGTTGTTTGCTTAAACTATTGGGAAATTAAATATTATTACATGTGTAAATTTCAATTTAGATTTTCATGTGTTATGTATTTGAAAAGTCAAAAATAAATAAAAATGTTATATGTATAAACTAAATGGAAATTTTTATTATTTAAGCTTAGCATTTTATATTGAGTATTAAGCCAAATCTAAATTTAACATGCATTTTTCATGTAAATGTTAACCATTTTTGGAGATGTATTCGGTTAAAAATAATTGTGTAAATAAATTTTATACTTGGAGTTTTTTTAAAAAAAATTATTAAAAAATTAAAAATACCAAATTAATTTATAATTCCTAAAAAAGGATTAGATACATTTATACATTGCAAATATAAATTTAGTTTTTTAAAAAAATAGGTCCTAGTACCCCTTGTTTTATATTTCAGGGAATTAGGACATTAGTGAAACAAAATATTAAAATATTATTAGCTATGTTTAATTTTACTAATTATTAAAATTAAAAAAAAGGAAACAAAGTTTAAAAATATAAATTAAGTATGTTGTAGCATTGGGCGCCATTGTATTAAATAATAAATTTTTTTTAGCAAGGGTGGGTCGGGCCGAAACCCTAACCCCAACCCATTGCTTCTCTCATGGCAGTGGGCGACGCTGGCCGTGCGTCCCAAACCACTATGATAACACAGTGGGAAGTGGTCGAAGCCGGCCCATTGTGTTACCACAGTGGATGGAGGGCTCGGCACCGCCGCCCTTAAACCCTGCTCCGCCCTTGCTCCTTCTGTCTGCCACCGCCTTCTCCCCCCTTTGCTCTGCTACCACTTTTTCCTCTGCTCCACTCCCACCACCGCCACTCCTCTCTTCCCCTTCCACCATTGTGTCTCCACCCTCTTCCTTCCTGTGTCTGCTGTGAGCTCAGCTCTATGTGTGAGCAACCGTAGGGGCATAGGGTATTAAGGATAGTTGGGGGGGATGTTAAAAAAACAAGTTTATTTGTTTTTTTATAATATTTGTTTCTAATACTTATAGTAATGAATAAGGTTGTTTAAATTGTTTGTTTTTTTTAGTTGTTTAAATTTAGGATAGTTTTAGATTTTTTTTAGGAAATTAAATTTCCTTTTAGTAATTAGTTTAAATTAAAAGGATTATTATAATGGGAAATTTGTTTTGAGATAATCATTATCAAACTAGTTTTAAATTTTGTTTGAATTCATAAATAAATAATAACGGATGAACTATTTTATTCAAAAAGATGTTTAATATATACTGATAGTGATGATTTTGAAATTGAGGTAGTATATGTTGCAATGAAAGATGAATTTGATGAGGATGAGAAAATTGCATTGATCTCCTATGTGAAAAAGAATAAAAAATGGATTATGGACAATGGTTGTTCACATCACATGACTGGTGGCAAGAGTAAGTTTGAGACCTTACATCATTATAGAGGTAAAAGTGTAAAATTTGGTAATGATGCACCATGTCTTGTTAGAGGAAAAGGTTTGATTAAACTGACTGATAAGATCTCTTGTGAAAATGCATATTGGGTTGAAGGTCTAAATTATAATCTGCTAAGTGTTGCATAGCTCAACAACACTGGTCACCGAGTGGAATTTCATCACAAGAAAGATAAAATATTTGATGCTACTGGTGAACTGATCGGAAGTGGAGAACAGACTAGAGGTAATTTTTTCTATCTTGACCTATCTGAAAAAGCATGTATGGTTGCACAACTTTATGACATTTGGTTTTTGCATAAGAGGCTATGTCATGTTAACTTTGATAATCTGGTAGAAATAAGTAAGAAGAAGAAAGTAAGAGGTCTACCTAGATTGAAGAATCCTGAGAATGTGATGTGCAAGGAATGCCGGTTAGGAAAAATGACAAAGTCAATTTTTAAGAGCAAATCCTTTACTTCTGATAACATTTTAGATTTGGTTCATACTGACCTTTTTGGACCTATGGGTGTACAAAGTTACTGTGGTGCTAGATATTTTATCTTGTTTGTTGATGATCATACCAAGATGATGCATGTAATGTTTCTAAAAGAAAAATCTAATGCTTTTCAATTCTTTAAGTGGTATTTGGCTAAGGTTGAGAAGGAGACAGGTAGGAACCTGAAATGTCTTAGATCTGACCAAGGTGGAGAATTTACATCAAATGAATTCAATCTATTTTGCAATGAAAGAGGAATCAAAAGATAGATTTATGCACTTAGAACACCTCCACGGAATGGTATAGCAGAGAGAAGAAATAGATCTATCTTAGATTGTGCAAGGACATTGTTGGTTGAAAAGAATGTGGCACATAAATACTAGAAAGAAGCTATAAGTACAACTGTCTACACTCTTAATCGAGTACAGATCAAGAAAGGTACAAATATGGCACCCTATGAATTATGGAATGGGCATGCACCGAGTGTTAAATACTTTAGAATCTTTGGAAGCAAGTGCTACAGATTAAAAGACAATAGCAAGGGAAAGTTTGATGCTAAAAGTGATGAAGGCATATTCCTAGGGTATTCCACAAAAATTAAAGCTTATAGGTGTTTGAACTCTAACACTAACAAAATTGTGGAAAGTGTGAATGTCAAAGTTGATGAGTATGCAGAAAGAAATGAAGTTGACAGCAAAAGAGAACCAGAAGATTATAGATATTTTGTGTATATTAAAGAAGAAGAAGAGGCAAGTAATGAACTTGCACCTGATGCTGAGTCTCGGGTAAGCAATGTCAAGTGATAGGAAGATGCTATCAGGCATCAGGAAAATAGTGCCAAAAGAGAACAAGAACATGCCGAGTGACAAGATAATGCTTGTGTGAATGTTTTGGTTTAAACATTTATGTGTTTTACAAGGTAGATATAGTTGGGTAGTGGACTGCAATGTTATATGTTTCTATTATTGAATCAGTGATGATCGAGTTGGTTTTGGTTGTTAGATCTGATTGAAAGAAAAGTTTTTGAAGTTTGTTTTATACATCTGGACCTAAGAACAACTAATTCACCCACCCTCTCTATTGTTCTAAATCATATTAACACTTGTGTATGTTCTCAAAAGTTTTTCAATAACGCACATAGTCCTAGAAAAAGAAAAATTTGGCCTCACTAGGGTTTTTAGTAATGGTCTGACTCTACAACTTTTGGGATCTCAAGAGGGTGAACTCCAATCTAGGCACACCGGGGTTTTGACATAGTCTGAGAATTTAATCAATCAGGAGCTGCTAGGGAGATCTGATAGCCCAACAAGAGACCACACTTGTGGAGATTTATTCCACAAAGACATTTACATAGAGGTTGTTGCTACCATGATGAAAATGGCTATTACCGCTTGAGGTTCCATCCACGTGGTTGACCCAATAAAGGGAATGTCCACTACGGTTAACCCTCTCTAAAGGTGACTCACAAAATATACCACATGCTAAGACTGAAATTACCACACCAAGGTTTGTGATGTCAACAATGATGTCTACTGAGCTCTCTAAGTGGGACCAAGAGAGAATGTACCAGTCAAAGTTGAGGACCAAACCATGTAGAATGTGAGATAATAACAGTATCCTCCCTACCTACAAGGGGATCTATCTTCGAGAAGAGCTTTGCATGAAAAATAATAAAATGAAGCCTACTCTCTCAAGAACTCCACAAATAGTGGTCATAGGGCCTATTTACTATGTGTAACAGATATGCAAAATGTAAATCTCTGTTCATTTTATAGCCCAAAACTGAAGTGTGAGTTATGAAAGCTGGAAATGCACTCAAGCTTAACACAAGAGATGTTCATTTTATGTCCCAAATTGAAATGTTTTCAGATGCAGTAGAATACATGAATTCCCTCACGATGTGCTTAGTAGATTTTACTTGATTTTTAACTTTTGTTGAGCAATCCCAAGCAAGCAAGCAATGAACTCTCCAACAAGCAAACAAGATATGCAACATATATTCAACTTATGCAAACCCTAGGGTTAGATCTGAAAACCAATTTTTAGGAGCAATAATAACCAGAAAATAATCCAAATGACAACTCATATCATGCATTGAATCATATGAAAAATAAGTGCATACCCATCACAATTTTTTTATTTTTTTTGCATTTGACCTAGTCAACAAGATCTAATTCTTTTGATATGATTTCATACACAAAAATAGAAATGCAAAAGAAAGAACCCTGCTAAAAAATAGAGACCTTTCAAAAAATGTAAAAATTTTAGAAAAATCTCTTCATTTGTGCTCTAGAGACCCATTTTACCAAAATAGACCAGTTTTTTGTAAATCAACTATTTGAGCTATGATATTGCATCAAAATTTAAAACACAAAGAATGGAACACCTATATAATTTAAAGAGCTTTCTGAAAATGTAAAAATTTCCAAAAAAATATGCTGATTTGTGATGAAAATTAATTTTTTATGAAAAATAAAGAAAAAATTATTAAAAATTAAAAATATCTCAAAAAATTCTAAATTTTTTATCAAAGCTTCCCTAATATGTCACCAACCTTTCTAGAGGATACAATAATAATTTCAGACACATAGAATTTCAGGTTAGCGGTCTAGTCTTGAGAGAGAATCCTAAAAATCAATCACACTGAGAGCGCAAGGGGAAGTTTGAACCCAAATGGCTGGGTCCCTTTGCTATCACTACTACTTTTGGCTCTGGAGCCTATCAACTCTCAACGACTAAAGAAGAAAAATTCCAAGAACTAATCAATGTTTTCCATCTGAAGAAATTCTACGCCTAAGGCATTTAGTCTTTTCAAAATGTCCTGAAAAAATCATAAAAATTGGAAAAAGTCCTAAAAAAATGAACATCCTGGTGAAAACCTAGCAATAGGCACCTTGATGTATCACAAAAAAAATTAAAAAATATCAAAAGTACAAAAAAATTAAAAAAATGAAAAATACAAAAAAATGAGAAAAGGAAAAAGTGCCTTGGTGAAAACCTGGAAACAGGCGCCTTGGTAGCAAAAATAGAATATCTGCCAAGATGGTGAAAATCTGGCAAATGGGTGCCACTTGTTCAAAACACTCCAACTATCAGTGTAATCTTGGTCTTTCCCAACTTTCAACCTTTCTTTAGTTTGTACATACCTCCCGGTTTTTTTTTGCATTCATATTTTCAATAAAGTTAGTCTGTACACCAATCAGTAAAGCATCTATATCCTATCAATGTCATATCCTATGGTCTCCAATATACCTCAGATGAGTCATATATAGTTAGAGTCCTTTGAAGCTACATTTGAGTCAGTTAGTCGGTCTCCTTACTAGAAAGGATTTTGCAATCAAACACAAACAAACATCAACAACAAACTAAAAACAATCTTTGCTTCACTACTTTTATCTCCTTGTATGCTTACTGATTCACATTGAGATTTTTGCATATTGTGTCCTTTTGAGCTCTTCGATGATGTCCTTTACAAGATATAGAGAGTGATGACTAGGGGTATAATCTTTTCTTTGTCTTCTTCTTTGAGTGAAAATCTAAACAACTTTGGAAATTGTGGATTGAAATGGTGTCCATCTGTAAGAGCCTCCATCACATGTTGGATAGCCATGAGTACCTTAACCATTGATACCCAAAAAATTCAAGGCAGTTTGATCTAGCTTAATCTTTTTGAATGATTTCTCAATCCTACTATGAATGGCTATTACCCAAGGATGTGAAGGATAACGAGTCACTGCGGGTAATTCACATTGGAGACAAGAATGAATTCTACATTTGTTTGGCCTGTTTGTTCCGCAAGGCATAATCAGGTCATCACAACATTCATGTTTGATGCTTATACAAATTTCTATATCAAAATGGACATGATATTTAGGTCATCTTGGCGTTTGTGCCTTGGTGCTTATATCTAATCCGACATTCCAAAAAAAAAATCAATATTCATATGTCCATGGTTGTCTAGCCAGTGGGCATTGTATTGACTTTGGCGCAAAAATCAATATTCATATGTTCATAGTTTTCTAGCTAGTGGATGTTGTATTGATTTATCTGGTTACCTAATAAAATATTTAGTGATGAAAAAGACTGACACATGATCAGTGACTAGGTCCTAGGTCTTAGGTTTGCATCTCATTTTGCACTTTGGATGATTGCATTTATCTCACGATTGCCTAAATCAGCTTGACACTTAAATGATTCTTCAAAACAATGCTTAACATGACACAAGGACTGACCATTGTATGAAGGTCCCTCCAATGAAACAACAAGTAGAATCCATTTTTGGGGGTCAAAATCAAAATTTGAGATCATTTATATTGTCAAGTGCTTGCATAATTGACCTTCAATCATCACAGAAATCCAGAATTCAACTTAACTAATTATCTTACATCAAACTATTCAAATTTAAACTTGGTCAACTCATGGTCAAACATGGTCAAACTTGGTCTCCAAGAGCTCCAAATGATGTAGAATGCATTCTCGGACGTCTACAACCACTTCTCAAATCAATTAACATGCTTCTATATTATTTAACGCTAACTTTTCTTATCAAATTTTGATTCTAATCCTAAAGGGGGCATGTTATTACACATCAATCAAATTTGTAAATCAAATCTTCTCTCAGTAATCAAGAAAACAACCATGTCTAGTTGTTGATTCATCAAAAGACCTCATTGCTAGGGGCATATCACTTGGGGCATATTAGATTCATCGAGATCAATATCAATCTGGTATTCTCTTAAACTTGTAAACTATATCAACTCTTCATAACCATGGTTCATTAGTGTTATTTCCTTATTTTTTCATAACTGAAGGATTCAGATTTGACATCCTTTCGATTCCTTTGAACAATTAGGTCTAGAGTCAGGATGGTCACTTCTTCGTAATCATAAGGTTCAGAATTAGGCATTTTTGACACTTTTTTGTAATCATCGGTTCATTGTTGCTATAGTTAACATCATCTTTGGTCAATCAAGACCTAACATATTCAAATCTTTTAAATCGGTTTATGTCTCGAAATCAATTAATCTCTCATAATCTTTCATCATCATCAAAAATAGATTAATCTTTAAACCACTGCACTTCACATAGTAGTTCAAAGAGGGGCAAAATGTAATACCCTAGAAATGGGCTATAGGTTCATTAACCTCTTACATCAATAATTCGATCAAAATCGACATCAAAGTCCTAACCTAAGGCACATCCGCACCTCAGTTTATCAAAAACCTAATTGATTATCTTAATTCTACATCGGGGAATATTCCTTGAATATTCCTAATTTAGCATAATTATCTTTAATTGAATATTATTTGGCGATAAATATCATTATTTATCATAAAGTTGATTAATTGAATATGATGAATATTTAATTAATTAATTTAATTCTACCACTTAATTATTTAATTATATTTAATTACATTTATTCCTAATTAATATTGTTTTTATTTTGACAATAAATCAAAATCCCTACAAACAATCAATTGAATATTTATTTAATTGATTTAAAATCAAAGTTGTCAAATTTAATGATTTAATTGGAATAAAGTTTGATTTAATAATTGATTAACCCATAAATCAATTGTTTTAATTCAAAATCAGTTAAGTGGAAAGTAAATCACTTTATTTATTAAATTAATTTATATTAAATCATGCACAATCAGAAAAGCAGTTAACTTTAAATCAATTTTCAATTTCAATTTGTTAACTTTCTAAACTCAACATCTGATGATGAGTTGAAAAAGAGAACTAAACTCTATTTTGAGATAAAAACTGCTTTTGCATGATTTTATGAGTTATTTATTCTTAATTTCTTGTTAACTCAAAAATCAACCTGAGTTTATCAAGAGTGATTTATGGTTTTTCTTATGCATCCTCAAACCTTGGATTTCTATAAAAACAAGGCTCGGCTCTTCATAATATATCCCTCAAATTTGCATACTTACTCTGGCGAATTGACATCTGAAGAATCAAGCTCTTGCACACAAGGCAATTGTGAGATTTTTGTTCTTGTTTTTTAGGGTTCATAGCATTCATTCATAAAATATCATTGTTAGATTAATTTGCATATCATTCCAAATCATTCTAGATTAGTTTAATATCAAGTTTTTCATCTTATTGCATTGAAAATCCAAAAAAAGAGAAATTAATCTACATTTCATCTTCATTGCTTTCAATCATTTAAATCCTTCATTTAGGTGTTTCATTGTCACTGATCTCAGTCTAATCTGAGAATACCATACTCGCACCTACTAGAAGGCAGTAAATCGCTTGGTTAGCTTTATTTCATTTATTTTTAGATTTCTTTAATTTTCTATCCTTTAATGTTTTACTGAAGTGTTGTGTTCACAGCTATGTATAATTTTCACACACACAAGTATCCATGATCTCAGCATGTAAGTTCCCCACTTTGGAGGGTGCGTGATATCCCTTGAATTGATACCTCATAGCTGGTGAGTTAACCTTCTCTGTTATTTCTGCAAAAAACTAGGGGACACAAACCAGAGATCAACAAGCTAACAAATTATGAAAGAAACTATCTAAACAACCCTAAAGTGTTGTGTCCACAACTAGGTACAATTTTCACACACATAGCTACCTGGTCTTTCTTTTTCTTTATCCCACATCAAAACTAGATCAGAAATCTGAAAGGCCTTTATTTTTTCTCTTTTTTCAAACCAATTCTTGATGATAGCTTGATGCTTGGCCACATGTTCCAAAGCAGTGGTTCTCTTCTCTTCTAGATCCAACAAATTCATGAGGAAAATCTACACCCAATCCTCACCTTTGACATATTGATCCATGAATTTGAGAATTGGTATTTTTAGGCTCATTAGAAAAATAGGTTGCAGTCCGTAGACCAATTGGTAGGGAGAATTTCCTAAGGAATTTTTTATTCTTCCATGGTCACTCAACATGGCATACTTTAACTGAGTGTGCCAATCCCGAGGGTTATCCTCCAAGAGACATTTGATTATCATTGTTAAATTCTTGTTTGTAGATTTGGCAACCCCATTCCCTTGCGGATAATAGTTGGATGATAATTTAAGGATTACCTGATGCTCGAAGGCCCATTGAATGAGAGATGCAGATGAGAAATAGGGAGCATTGTCACATACCAAAAAGAAAGGCATACCAAACCATGTGATGATGAATTATTCTAGTAACTTAGTTACCACCCCCGTAGTAAAATTTCTCAGAACTTGAGCCTCCATCCATCATGTGCAGTAATCGGTTGCAGTCAAAATGTATCTATGTCCTACAGAAGATGGAGGGTTAATCATTCCCACAATATCTAGTCCCCATTGGGTGAATGGATGTACCTCATAAACTGGTTGTAGGGTCATTGTCGGATGTCTCTCGCATATGGCGCTAGTCTAACAAACATGACATGAACATGCATGTTTGTGAGTGTCCTTGAGAAAGGTTGGCCAATAATAGCCAAATATCAATATTTGATGGGTCTTGGCTTCAACTAACCCATGTCTAGTGCCATACTTATCATGAAACTCTGTGAGCACCCACTCAGCTTTTGTCTGATCTAAACAACGCAAGTGAAGGCCATCGTAAATATGCTTATAGAGATTTCCATTTTTTAGCGTATAGGAGCTACTTTTATTATTTAGTGCTCTCCTCTAGGATCCATTCAATCCTTTCAGGTAGTGGTTTTGAAGAAAATAATAGACTATATCTTGATACTAGACATTGGTGATCACTCCTTCATTGGTGTACACTTGGCACACTAAACCCTATTCTATTTTTGCCATCATCTTGGTGAGGCCTTGACCTCTCACTAGCTTCATTGGTTGGATTTCAATGTTGAATTCGTGTAGTATATCTATTCACTTCCCACTTGGTTCTCCCAGCTCATTTTGCATCAACAGGGATTTGACCATGGGATCAGGAACAATAGCAATAAACTTACTTCTAAGGATGTAGTGTCTGAACTTCTTGACAACTTTGAACAATGCAAAAGATTGTTTGTCAAGGTTTGGGTACTTAAGTTTAGCATTTTTCATAGGACAAATCATTAAATCTATTGGTCTCTCATCCTCCCCTTCTTTTTTTTGGGTGAGGATTCCCGCACATGAATGTTCTGATGCAAAAGAGTAAACCTTAAATGGAAGAAGGTAATCGGGGATGACCAAAACTAGAGTTGTAGAAATGGGCATCTTAATCTCTTCAAAGGCTTCTTTATCCAGAGCGCCCCACTCAATATTAGTATCCTTTTTTAGCATATCATTCAATAGACATACTATCTCTGCAAACCCACTAATGAACTTTCTAATGAAGTTGATCTTCCTGAAGAAAGATTTCAACTCTTTCCGGCTATTCGGGGGAACCAATTTAAGAATAGCTTCAAATATTTTAGGGTCAATTGAAATGCCTGTTTCAGATATGATGTGTCCAAGGAGTTTTCCTTGGGTTACCCCAAAGACACACTTATTGGGATTTAATGAAATTCCATAATGCCTACACCTCTTTAGTACCTTGCATAAATCTTTAATGTGGTCCATGCAGTTTCAGGAGAAAACTGTGAGGTCATCCATATAGATAATGATACATTTATTGACCAGGCCTCTAAACGCTTCATCCATATCCCATTGGAAAGTGTCTCCTCCATTGATCAAACCAAATGGCATATGGCAATAAGAAAATGTGCCCCACTTTTTTGTGAAAGTCATCTTCAGGTGATCTTCTTGTTTTACCATGACCTAGTTGTACCCAGAGTAACCATCAAGGAAAGACATCATCTAGGAGCCATTGACCACTTGCAACACTTCGTCGATGGATGGCAGTGGGTAGTTATCTTTTTGAGAAGACCTATTCAAATTCTAGAAATATACATAGAGCTAGACCTCCCCCCTTTTCTTCCTCATGACAGCAAGGCTTACTACCCAAGTCGAGTGTCAGATAGGGAAAATAATCTTGGTGTTGAGAAACTTTTGTACCTCCTTTTGGATCACTAGTTTGATCACTAGGTTCACTAGCCTTGGTCTCTGGTGAAAAGGTTTACCATCTAGGTTTAGAGGGATGTTGTGTATAATAATAGTAGGATCATAGGTTTTCAAGTCTTCATAGCTCCAAGCTATGACATCTTTGTACTCTATGAGTAGCTCTACCATCTGCCATTTTTCTTCAGTTGTGCCAAATTTTCCAATACAAACTTCCCTGGGTTCAAGCTATGTACCCAAATTGTAGAGCTCGAAGTCATTGCCTCCTACCACTGGTGTCTTCCCCCTTTCATGAGCATGTTCGTCTTTGTCAAAAATCCTTTCCAAGGCTACCGTTCCTTTCAAAATGGAGTTAGTCTTCAAGTTTAAGATCCCTAGGTCATCTAATTCTTCCATTTCATCTTCTTCTTCATTGATTTGTCTTTCAAATATTTCGGCATTCATGATGAACTCTTATATCTATTGTTCATATTGGAATACTTGGAAGTTTGTGATATTATCTAGGATGGCGGGCACAACCACCAGCTCAACAAAGAATTTATTCAATTTGGACTTTTCCAATGGCTTTAAGGAACTTGCCGACACTGCCAAAGCATCAACAACAATATTCCTTCTTGTGACACTTCAGATGTTAAATGCTTAAAAATATTTGATTAAGTCCCAAATACAGTTATGGTATGAGGCCAACCTCTTATTAGTGCATGAATACTAGCTTCAGATCTGTCAGACTATTAATTATGAGTCTCCTTCTACAACTAAGGCTTTCACCTTTTTTTCATGTGACATGAGAAGACCCTGAACTAGAGCCTTGTACTCATTAATGTTGTTGGTATAGTAGAATTGTAACCTATAAGCAGCATAGTATGACCCCCTATGAGGATTGACCAATTCAATCCCAGCCCATGCTCCTTGTTTACATTTGGAGTCATCAAACCAGAGTTTCCACACATGGTGATTCTTGTGGGTAGATGATTTGGCTTGGGTTTCTGATGCTACCTTGGGAAGATGTACGTTGACCTAGGTTTCAATGGGAATTTTGGGTGGCAAGGGGCTCCCTATGCTTGGGATACTCCATCTTCTCTTTGTCCAAGCATTCTCTTGTGAAGAGGGGGACCCATTTCATCCTTTTTTTTTCTTTAGCATCATGCCAGACTTCATGACATGTGGGAAAGTAGTTGTCATCAGAAGATCTCCATTCCTCTTGTATGGGGAATTTGGTTGCGGGGTCCTGAGGTTGTTCACCAAGGGGAGGTCTGCCATCACCTGAAATTGTGGTTATCCCTTTTTCAGAGCTTTTTTAGAACTTTTTAGTTTAAGACTTTCACATACAATCCTTTCATTCTAAGACTGCTTCGATCCTTTTAGTTTAAGACCCCGGTGCACCTAGATTGGAGTTCACCCTCTTGAGATCACAAAAGTTGCAGAGTCAAACCATTACTAAAAACCCTAGTGAGGCCAAATTTTTCATTTTCTAGGACTATGTGCATTATTGAAAAACTTTTCTTTTGAGAAAATACACAAATAGAATTCCTAGGGATTAGAACAGTAAGTCACTTGATTGTTCATGTGCAAGGTTGCTTTGACCCTTGCTCATTATTTTTAGACGTGCTTGAATTCCCTTGCTTGTTGTTCTGTGTGCTTGTTATCTACTTTCTTAATGGAAACAAATGAACCAAAGATGAACTATTACACAGATATTCAAACCTAGACAAACAATTTTGCAAACAATCTGAATCTAAAAAATTGAAAAATTGCAAATTTGAAGCAAAAATCCTTTCTGGAGTCAAAAGTCATCCCACAGTCTCAGAAAGTCATATGCATTTTTCCCAAAAGTCATTTAAGAGCACCTAGATTGTCATGCTAGAGCTAACCTAGACTCATATGAGCCCGAATAAACTCATATCAAAATTTTCAAAAATTGTCAGAAACTTGCCAAATTTGTCAGAAATCTAGTTTTTACAGCCTAGTTCCAGATTCTATTAGAAAATTCACTGTGTCATTAATAAAGAAAAAACCAAAACAATCCAATCCATTTTCCCAAAGTGGTCTCTTGAGTTTGATCAAGCCTTCTAATCTATCGATTTGAATCCTGTTTGATCTTGTGTCAAAAACCTTGTCAAAATCATATTCATTTTAATCTTCAGCAAAATGGCTAAGTGTTGTGAGCTCATGTCCACCATCTTTTGGGCATCTACCCATACAACTAGGGCATGGTATCCTTCATTTACATCCAAATCTATCTTCAATCAATCCAATCTTGAAAAAGTTGCATCATTTTCTCTTCTTGAATCAAGTCATTCTTCAGTTGTCTTCATCTTGCTCTTTTGCTTCACCCAAGGTTAATGGTGGAAACTAGAGATTTCTCACAATGGAAACAAAGAGAACAACCCAAACTCTCTTTAGCAGCATCTTCTATCATTACTTAGACAATTCATCAACCTTACGACACAACTAAATTCAGGGAAGACACTCTTGGCAATATTTTCTTAAAAGGTGGTTACGTCACCCCACCTGTATCTATTCACGAAGATACCCAAACAACTCCACATCAATCAATCCACAAAAGTTATCAGAACAACACTATGTCTCAAGGAGGAGGAAATCAAGGATCCCAAGGCAATAAGTCTCATCGCGAGGATCCTAAACCAACTCCATCTGAGATTGACCGATACAAAACTGATGAACACTTTCAAAAATTGATGCAACATTTTTTACAAGAGGATAGAGAGATATATTTCCTAGAACTAGCAAAACAAGGAGCCAAACTTCCTCCCAACTTCAATGTTGAAAATATCGTCACTCAAGAGAAAGAAACTCCCCTTACTACTATGATGAAATAGATGCATGCCATGCAATTTAAGCTTAACCAATTAGAAAAAGAGAAGGAACTTAAGGAGTTCTCCATGGAGGCCCTATGTACTTTTCCATTAGATAAAAACTTGTTCATGCCACCATTCCCAAAATGGTTGGAGATACCTAAATGCAACAAATACGATGGAAACTCTGACCTCCAAGATCATGTCAGAGAATTTTGCATTCAATCTCTGGATTTTATGCATGAGCCAACTTACTAAATGTGTTTGTTCTCATGATCTTTGGGAGGATCAACCATACATTGGTTCTCTAAACTTCCTCCAACCATCAAAACCTTTGAGGATTTAATCAAACTATTTTATCAACAATACTCCTACAACATTCAACATCTGGTCACCATGATCGATATCTACAATCTAAAACAAAAGATAGGAGAACCATTCCTGACTTTCCTCAAGAAATGGTGAAAGAAGTTTTCTCTCTATGCTTGATCCATTTAGGAAATGGAGAAACTCAAAACCTTCATCAACAATCTAATCTTGGAACTCAACTACCACCTGCAAATGTAGAATCATACTTCTTTTGAGAAGATGGTGGAGAATTCTATAAAGATTGAAAATGTTCTTTCCCACAAGGGAGACATAATGATTAACAAAGATAGCAAGTATGAATCTATCTCTACTTCTAACAACAACAAAGATAGAAATAAATTTTGGAACAAGAACAAGAATGTCGTAATAGATGGTGTTGTTGATCATATCAGTGCTCCATCAAGGGCACCTTCATTCAATCTCACCATGGGCACCCAAACCATCAAAGCTTCTAGACAAAAGGCATCTGAACCATCTCAAAAGTCAAAAGACTATAAACCATGGGTTATGACATCAAAATGAAAGTTCAATCCTTTGGGTGAGTCCTTAGAATCTGCCATGAAAATACTATTGGCAAACAAAATCATCACATTGCCTAAGATAAAAACATTTGATCCTGAACCTAAACCAAAATGGTGGAAAGAGACCAATTTTTGTGACTTCCATCGCAACAAGGGTCATAAAACCAATAACTACATACACTTGAAGCATCTCATACAAGACAAAATTGATAATGGAGAGATTGTAATTGAAAACCATAAAATGAATAATTATCATACAACATTCACGGAGCCATTTCCGAAGCACAATCAAGGAGTTTCAGCTTCTCAGCCTAACGTGGGTGCTAAGGTCAATTACGCATACTCTGAAAATAATGATGTTATTAACATGGTTGAACCATACCTATCTGAACATTGCAATGTCATCACTATTGTGAAAAAGGATAGAGAATCAATTAGCAAATGCAGTGACTCGATCACAAGCTTAGTCCCAATTACAAGGACAAAACTTGGGTTCATCAAACACCCCCAAGGTTTCTTTCAATCTTTCATCTACTTCTAAATAGAGGGATGCCTATAAATCATCAAATTCTAAAGACACAAGACCAACATCATACAATATTTTCCAATAACTCCAGCATACCAATGCAAAAATATCAATGTTTGAGTTGCTTCAGATATCTCCCGCTCATCGAGCTATTCTGGATAAAGCTCTGCTCGGTTCCAATGTTCCTGACAATCTTGATCTACATATATTTCAGACTATGGTTGGTCATCTGACATCACCCTAGTATACCTCCTTTTCAGAGGAAGATGACAATTCTTTGTGTCATCCGCATAACCAACCTTTACACATTGAAGTCTTGATCCAAAACTGTCATGTCAAACGTGTGTTGATAGATGGAGGTGCTGGTTTAAACATTTGTTCTTACAATTTGATCACACAACTGGGATTATCAGAAACTTCCATTGATCCTAAGAAGAAGATAACTATCAAGGCATATGATGAGAAAGAAAGATCTTCCAAAGGAACAATTGTATTACCTATCAGAATAGGGCCAGTTATCAGAGACACCACATGTCAGGTTCTAGATCTACCTTTGGCTTACAACATTCTTCTAGGGAGACCCTGGATACATGAAATGCAAGCTATTCCTTCCACATACCATAAGTGTGTGAAATTTCCTTATTAGGGATTAGAGGTGACAATTCCAGCTGACATATATACAACTTGCAATATATTGAAAGAAAGTGCTGACAAACTTGTTCCTAATAACATAGAATCTTCCACTAAGAAAATAGAGATGGCGTCTACATCCAAGATGGAATAAATTGCAAAAGAAGTCAAAATCAAAGACAATGGCATGGGAGAATACACTATGGAACTAGTCCTATCTCTAACATCTCTCCCTATCTCGCCTAAATCTTATGGACAATCTTTGAAATAGAGAAAACAAGTATCTACAGAACCTCAAGCAATCTACAATGGAAACTTTGTCACAGAGCAAGTATCCAAGAAATAATTTGAAGAAGATGAAGTTGTGCTTGCAAGGATATACAAGGATGAGTCTCAACCCAGATAGTTCAGAAATGCGACTCTAAAATACCTAAAATCCCTATCAAGTCATATGGAATAGGTCACAAATTGATGTCTAAAATGGGGTATACTAGAAAAGGACCTCTAGGAACAAGAGGAAAAGGCATTATAAAACTAGTTGAACACTATGGAAGGATGACCAAAGATACTACAATACTAGGATATCAGAAGAATCCCTTTCATTTTAGCAAGAACTCTTGACATGTCATAGAATAAATTGAACCCTCAACAGAAACTTAGTTAAAGGAAGAAACACAACAGTTAGCTAGTGATGATTCTGACACCACTGATCTCATTCCTTATGATTGTTTACCTAAAGAAATAATAGATCTCCTTAAAGATCATGACAAACCTAAGGATAATATCAATGTAGTAGACACACAAGAACCTACTACTAAACAAGGAGAAGGTAAAACTATCACAATAGCTGAACATTTCAGACATTCTAGTGATTCTGAGATAGATTCCCATGAGTATGAATTCTACTCTGAATCTGAAGGTAATCCTGCTTGTGGTATTCACCTTGACTTTACACATGTTCTCAGATTTCCCAAAGGTCTAGATGAAGAATCTGAAGATGAATCCAATGATTATGAGTGGGAAGTGATTCTAGAAGAAGATGAGCTTCTCACTGAAAAACACATTGATGTCATTCACCAATATTCACCTAAATATGATGTAAGTCTAGAGTGAACTGATGAACCTAATGAATCTGATTGACCTATGGCTAAAGTGGGCTCCACTGATGACATTGAGCCTATTCGCGAATTGAACATTCTGAGTGGTAATATCACCTTTGAAATTGAAAGTCAAGTTAGGACCAATGATGACAACACTGTATGCATGAACACGATTTCCCAATCTTTCCCAGCCTTGACTATCCAACATCCAGAGCTTATTGACCAAACATCTACAAATTTGAGCCAAGATATCCATACCTTTCGAAGTGACTATGCCCTTGCTTGCTACCTCAATGTAGTGGAGCCTATGACAACTTCTATCAGTGAACCTAGTGTTAGTATGAAAGAGTTAGATATCAAATATCTCAGTCAGAAAAATAAGAGAAAAAAGAAGAAGAGTTCTAAGGGTGAAAACCACTTTGTGGCAGTCTCAGAACCTAAAATAGTAAAATTAATGACATATCCAAAGGTGAAAACCTCTTTGAGATGCCTAAGGATGAGATATTTGATGTCTTTCTGAGTCATTTACAGGATAGATCTCCAGTTCTAATAGAGTCCACTCAATCTATCAACTTGGGAACAACAAAGGAACCACAATTGATTCATGTAGCACAATCTTTATCAAAAGAAGAGAAACAAGCATTCACCAAATTCTTGATAGAAAAGAAGATCAACTTCGCATGGAAGTACTCAAATATGCCAGGGCTAGATCCAAACTTGATCATGCATCATCTTTTTATAACTCCAGGAGTCAAACCGGTTAAACAGAAGTTGCGAAAGATGCATCCACATGTTGCATTACTAGTCAAAGCTGAATTAGAGAAGCTACTAAAAGCTGGATTTATCTAAGTTATTGATTATGCAGAGTGGATCTCCAACATTGTTCCTATTTCAAAACTAGACAAATCTATAAGAGTGTGCATAGATTTTAGAGATATGAACAAAGCATGCCCTAAGGATGATTTTCCATTACCAAACATCGATATGATAGTGGACATGATGGTAGGCTTTGAAATGTATTACCTAATGGATAGTTTTTCTAGATATAATCAAATCAAAATTGCTCCAGAGGATCAAGAGAAAACAACTTTCACATGTGCATGGGGTACCGTTTGTTAGAATGTCATGCCATTTGGCCTTAACAATGCTAGAGCTACATATCAAAGCGTTATGACATCAATATTTCATGACATGACGCATTGAACCATGGAAGCCTATGTTGATGATACCTTGGCTAAATCAATGATAAGATCAGAACATTTGAATGACTTGAGCAAAATTCTGGATAGAATGGAGAATTTTAGTGTCAGATTGAATCCTAAAAAGTGTGCTTTTGGTGTCACTTATGGAAAGGTCATAGGATATATTGTTTCAAAGAAGGGCATTGAAGTAGATCCTACTAAAGTCAAACCTATCATGGAGATGCAACCTCCTAAAAATATCAGTCAAATGAGGACCTTACAAGGAAGGGTGCAATCAATCAGATGTTTCATATCTTAGTTAGCAGACATATCACAACCTTTCACAAGAATATTACATAAAGGTGTGACTTTTGCATGGAATGAGGAGTGTGAAAATAATTTCAATTATATAAAGCAATATCTATCAAATCCTCCTATTTTGATGCCTCCTATTCAAGGGAAGCCATTGATTCTATATGTCTCCACCACAAATACATCACTGCGGGCATTACTAGCACAACATGATGAAAATAAGGAGAGAGCTATCTACTACATTAGCAGAATGTTGGTAGAATGTGAGAAGAACTATTCCATGATTGAGAAATCTTGTCTAGATGTGATCTTTGCATCACAGAAACTAAGACACTACATGTTAGCTCATACAATGCAATTGACAGCTAAGATAGATCCATTGAAATACTTATTAAGAAAAGCTGCCCTCACAGGTAGATTAGCTAAATGGGTGATTCTATTGAGAGAATTAGACATAGAATATGTTGAAAGGAAAGCTATTAAAGGCCAAGTCATTGCAAATCAACTAGTAGAAGCACCATTGTTTGATGATACACCATTAGAGATGGAATTTCATGATTCATCCATCATGCACATCTCCTCTAGGACTTGGCGTTTCTTCTTTGATGGATCTTACACACAGAATGGATCTAGAGTGGGCATATTATTCATAACACCACAAGGTTAATCAATAGCTAAAGCATTCAGAATCAAGCTCCCTTGCACAAAAAATATTTCTGAATATGAAGCCCTTCTTAATGGTATGAAGATAGCAATTGAATGGTGAGTGATAGAATTACACATTCATGGAGACTCACAGTTTGTAATACATCAAGTCAATGATGTGTACCAAACCAAAGATAAAAAACTAGTTCCATACAAGCTCATGGTTGATGAACTTAAGAAATATTTCATCTCGGTCACTTTTGAACAAATTCCTAGAATGGAGACCAAGGTTGCTGATGCTATGACAATGCTATCATCTTTACTACAGCAGCCTGAACATGAGCTACACTATGAGTTCTTGGTGGAAGCATTGTCATTCCTTGGATATGATTCCCCTGAAACCCACATGATCTGCACTATTGTTGGTCATGATTATTCTAGATACAAAAACCTTTTCTCCTATCTTCAAGACTAGATTATTCATAATTCCTTCAACCATCATGAGAAATGATACCTTATATGAAACACATCCCGGTATGTCATCATTGGTAATGATCGATACAAATAGAGTCTAGATGGTACACTTATTAGGTGTTTAGAATGAGAAGAGTCTCAACATGCATTAGAGGAAGTCTATGATGGTATATGTGGATCACATTCCATTGGTTTAACACTAGCTCAAAAACTTATTAGGGCTGGGTACTATTGGCCTGAAATGGAAAAAGAGGCTATCAAGTAAGCAAAGAATTGTCAAAAGTGTCAAGTCCATGGGAACTTGATTCATGCACCAAGGAGAGATCTTATTCCCTTTACTACACAATTTCCTTTTCAACAATGGGCATTTGATCTTATAGGAGCCATACATCCTCATTCTTCTAATTGACATACCCATATTATTACAGCTATAGACTATTTCACAAAATGGGTAGAAGAAGTCCCTTTGACTCAAGAAACTAGCAAGAAAATTTCCATGTTCATTCTTAACTACATCATACGTCAGTATGGAATCCCACATTCAATATTCATAGATAATGGTGGACAATTCAAGAATAAAGACTTAGATGTTTTATGTTCTAAATTCAAGATAACACAACATAGGTCATCTATCTACTATCCTTAAGGGAATGGACAAGAAGAGGAATCCAACAAGAATCTGTTGAAAATTCTACACTGTATAGTTAATAAAATAGGAAGAGACTAGCATCTCATGATCAATCTAGCTCTTTAGGCCTATAGAACAAGTATCAGGTCACCCACTAGGGCTACACCATTCACTTTAGTTTATGGGTCTGAAGTGGTACTGCCTATTGAGGTTGAAATCCCATCACTAAGAATCAAAATGCATGGTCTAGTAACTGATGATGACTACAGAGTGTTTAGGTTGCAAGAACTTGAACTACTAGATGAGTGCATACAAGAAGTGTATGATCATCTCAGAGTATATCAGAAAACAATGTCTAGAGGCTACAACAACAAAGTCAAACACATAGAATTTTAGATTGGAGATTTAGTCTTGAGTGAAAATCCTAAAAATTAATCACATAGAGAACACAAGGGGAAGTTTGAACTCAAGTGGTTGGGTCCCTTTGTTATCACTGCTACTTTTGGCTCTAGAGCCTATCAACTCTCAATGACTGAAGGAGAACAACTCTGAGAACCAATCAATGTTCTACATCTAAAGAAATTCTATGCCTAAAGCATTCAGTCTATGGTAAAATGTCTTGAAAAAATCTAAAAAATCTGAAAAAGTCCTAAAAAATGATCATCCTGGTGAAAACCTAGCAATAGGCACCTTGATGTATCACAAAAAAAATAAAAAAATGAAAAGTACAAAAAAATTGAAAAGATAAAAAATACAAAAAAATGAGAAAAAGAAAAGTGCCTTGGTGAAGACCTGGAAACAAACACCTTGGTAGCAAAAATAGAATCTCTAGCAAGATGGTGAAAACTCGAAAAACAGGCACCACTTGTTCAAAATGCTCCATCTATTAGCACAATCTTGGTCTTTCATAGCTTTTAGTGTGCTTTAGTCTATATATATATATATCCTTGTTTCAATAAAGTCGGTCTGTACACCAATTGGCAAAAGCATCCATCTCCTATCAATGTTCAAACTTGGGGGCAATCAAAATCATATCCTACAGTCCTCAGTATCTCAGACGTGTCATATCCAGTTAGAGCCCTTTTAAGCTACATCTGATTCATTCAGTCAGTCTCCTTTGCAGAAAGGATTTTGCATCTACAACAACACAAACAAACATCAACATGAACAAAAATGATCTTTGCTATGTGCTTTAATCTTCTTTGTATGCTTACTGATTCACAATGAGATTTTTGCATATTGTGTCCTTCCAAGCTCTTCAATGATGTCCTTTACAAGATTTAGAGAGTGATGACTGGGGGCATAATCTTTTCTTTGTTTTCTACTATGAGAAAAAATCTAATAGCTTTGGAAATTTTGGATTGAAATGGTGTCTGTTTGTAAGAGCCTCCATCATGTGTTAGATGGCATGAGTACCTCAACCATTGATACCTAGAAAATTCAAGGAAGTTTTATCTAGCTTACATTTTTTTGAATGATTTCTCAATCCTACTGTGAACGGCTATTTTCCAAGGATGTGAATGATAAAGGGTCACTGTGGGTAATTCACATTGGAGACAAGAATGAATTCTACAAACTGTTCGGTGTATTTTTTTTGCAAGGCATATTCAGGTCATCATGACATTTATGTTTTGATGCTTATACCAATTGCTATATCAAAATGGACATAATATTTAGGTCATCCTGGCATTTATGTCTTGGTGCTTATATCTAATCTGACATTCTAAAAACAAAATCAATATTCATATGTCCATGGTTGTCTAGCCAGTGGGTGTTGTATTGACTTTCAAGCATACAAATCAATATTCGTATGTCTATAGTTTCCTAACTAGTGGATGTTTTATTGATTTATCTGGTTACCTAATAAAATATTCAATGATGAAAATGACCAACACATGATCAGCGATTAAGTCCTAGGTCCTAGGTTTGCATTTCATTTTTCACTTTACATGATTGCATTTATCTCATGATTGCCCAAATCAGCTCGATGCTTAATAATTCTCCAAAACTATACTAACCATATCATAAGGAATGAGTATCACATGAAGGTCTTCTTAACAGATCACCAAGAAAGCACCACTGGCTAATTTTGATGTTCTGAACCCATTTTCAGGATCAAAATCAATATCTAAGATCGTTTACTATGTTAAAATCATGATTTAAAATTTTCGGACCTAGGATGGCTGACTGCTTGCATAATCAACCTTCTAACCATCAAAGAAATCTAGAAATCAACTTAATTAATTATCTCACATGAAACTATTCAAATTTCAACTTGGTCAACCATGGTCAACTCATGGTCAAACCTAGTCAAACTTGGTCTCCAGGACCTCCAAACGATGTAGAACACATTCTCGAACGTGTATAACCACTTCTCAAATCAATTAACATGCACTTCTAAACCATTCAACGCTGACTTTTCTTGTCAAATTTTGATTTTCATCCTGAAGCGGGCATGGTATTGCACATCAATCACATTTGTAAATCAAATCTTTCCTCAATAATCAAGACAAAAACCACGTCTAGTTGTTGATTCATCAAAAGACCTCATCGCTAGGGGCATATCGCTTGGGGAATATCAGATTCATCGAGATCCATATCAATCTCGTATTCTCTTAATCTTGTAAACTGTATCAGCTTTTCATAACCATCGGTTCATTAGTGTTATTTCCTTGGTTCTTCATAACTGAAGGGTTCAGATGTGATACCATTTCGATTCCTTTGGACAATCAGGTCAAAAATCATGTCACTCACTTCTTCATAATCATAAGGTTCAGAATTAGGCATTTTTTACTTTTTTGTAATCATTGGTTCATTGTTGCTATAGTTAACATCATCTTTGGTCAATTAGGACCTAACATCTTCAAATCTTTTAAATTAGTTTGTGTCTCAGAATCGATTATTCTCTCAGAATCTTTCATCATCATAAAAAATAGATTAATCTTTGAACCACTGCGCTTTGTATAGTGATTCAAAGAGGGGAAAAATGTAATACCCCAAAAATGGGCTATAGGTTCATTAACCTCTTACCTCAACAATTCGATCAAAATTGACATCAAAGTCCTAATCTAAGGCACATCTGCACATCAGTTTATCAAAAACCTAATTGATTATCTTAATTTTGCATCACAAAATATTACTTGAATATTCCTAATTTATCATAATTATCTTTAATTGAATATTATTTGGTGATAAATGTTATCATTTATCCTAAAGTTTATTAATTGAATATGATGAATATTTAATTAATTAATTTAATTCTACCACTTAATTATTTAATTATATTTAATTGCATTTATTCCTAATTAAAATTGATTTTATTTTGATAATAAATCAAAATTCCTACAAAGAATCAATTGAATATTTATTTAATTGATTTAAAATCAAAGTTGTCAAATTTAATGATTTAATTAGAATAAAGTTTGATTTAATAATTGATTAACCCATAAATTAATTGTTTTAATTCAAAATCAGTTAAGTGGAAAATAAATCACTTTATTTATTAAATTAATTCATATTAAATCATGCACAATCAGAAAAGCAGTTAACTTTAAATCAATTTTCAATTTCAATTTGTTAACTTTCTAAACGCAACATCTGATGATGAGTTGAAAAAGAGAACTTAACTCTATTTTGAGATAAAAACTGCTTTTGCATGATTTTATGAGTTTATTTATTCTTAATTTCTTGTTAACTCAAAAATCAACCTGAGTTTATCAAGAGTGATTTAAGGTTTTTCTTATGCATCCTCAAACCCTAGACTTCTATAAAAACAAGGCTCAACTCTTCATAATATATCCCTCAAATTTGCATACTTACTCTGGCGAATTGACATCTGAAGAATCAAGCTCTTGCACACAAGGCGATTGTGAGATTTTTGTTATTGTTTTTGAGGGTTCATAGCATTCATTCATAGCATATCATTGTTAGATTAATTTTCATATCATTCCAAATCATTCTAGATTAGTTTCATATCAATTTTTTCATCTTATTGCATTCAAAATCCAAAAAAAAGAAGAAGATTAATCTACATTTCATCTTCATTGCTTTCAATCATTTAAATCCTTTGTTTAGGTGTTGCATTGTCACGAATCTCAGTCTAATATGAGAATACCATACTTGCACCTACTAGAAGGCAGTAAATCACCCGGTTAGCTTAGTTTCATTTATTTTTAGATTTCTTTGATTTGCTAACCTCTAATGTTTTACTAAAATGTTGTGTCCACAATTAGGTACAATTTTCACACACACAAGTATATGTGATCTCAGCATGTAAGCTCCCCACTTTGGAGGGTGCATGATATCCCTTGAACTGATACCTCATAGCTGGTGAGTTAGCCTTCTCTGTTATTTCTGCAAAAAACCAGGGGACACAAATCAGAGATCAGAAAGCTAACAAATTATGAAATAAACTATCTAAACATCCCTGAAAGGACTAATCCTTAAAACAACTCTAAAAAATCAATTTTGAGCTTTCAAAACTTCGGGGGTATAAGACCTCTAAAAGGCCAAAAAGGCCAAAACACTGAAAAGGGGACCTTCACCTAGATTTTTGGGCTGAGTGATTTGGAGACATGATGCTTTTGGTCTTCATCAAATCAGAGGTGCAAGGTTTTCAGGGTGTGAAACCACAAAAACATTGAAAAGGACTTAGTTGAATCCTCGAAGGAAGATCCCTCTTTGACTTTTGGACTGTGAAAGTCTGAAAGTTTTAGGGCCGAATGGTGCAAACTAGGGGTTTAGGGTTTTGAGCTCAAAAATGGGTCCGACCACAAACCCGGGACTAAGGGGTCTAGGGGGACAACCTTGTGACCCCGAAGTGAGACAAGACTGACCATCCAAGATAAGCCCTAGAAAAAATGCTATCTAAGAAAGAAAAAATGAAAGAAATAAAGATAAAACAAGAAGGGAGAGAGGGACAGAGAGGAAAACCCCAACCTAAAACAAGTTGCGAGATGAAAAGCCAAGAAGCAAACAAGAAGAACCAGGAAACTGAAGACCGGGAAGAAAATACGCCTTGAAGCTCAAAAAAAATGATGATCACGATAAGTGAACAAGTGATTCAAAAAGTGACTCACTTCCTTATATAGGCAACCGATGGGGGTGATGTCAGCAACCTCCATTGGTCAGCCTTTCGGCCTTTCAAGGGTCCTAGACGTCTGAAAGTCTGAAGCGTCAAAAGATCGATTCTCTTTGGAGAATAGGACCTTGCAGTGTCCAAACCTCTGAAAGTCCAAAATCCTAGGTGCTAAAAATGCTCAAGGAAAAATTAGACTTCAAACTCTTCACACTTTTGGGCCTTCCAAAGTGCAAAACTGCAAAATTGTGAAACAAGACTAAAAGAAACAACTAAACCCAAAGAGAAATGACTAAACATACAAGCAGAGAAACAACCTAGAGGAAGCCAAAAAGAGGGGGGGCCCTGAAGCCAAGTGGCTTAAAAGGGAAGTGTGGTTGTGGAACCACAACACATCCATAGCCAATACATCACATAATATTTCATCATGATATGATCCAATCTAAAAATGAACCAAGCATTTATCTTCAATCCTAACCTTAGACACATCTTGTATCCAACTAATCTGATAAGGGTTAGGGTGTTTCTTCCTTTCAAAATTCAACTTACTAACTATCTCTTCCGAAACAAAGTTTTCAGAGCTACCACCATCAACTATAACATTACATACCTTATTCTTGCACTTGCATCTGGTTCTAAAAAAATTTCTTATTTGCACCAGTTCCTTAACACATGTAGCCAACCTCCTAGTGATAATAAATTCACCTTTTTCTATAGCATTCTCAATGTCTTTCTCAAAAGTTAATGCATCTCTTTTTCTAGGACATTGAAAACTTCTATGACCCTTCTCACCACACTAAAAAAAAGTACATGTGAACTCATTTCTCCATCTCCCTCTCTGTCCATTAATGTAATTCTTAGTGGTTTGACCACTACCAGATCCTTCATTAGTGTGCTTAGGATTCTCTACCACATTACCTCCACCAATTGTTTCACCAGTCTTACCACCTTGGTTCCTATTATTTTGTCTTCCTTGAAACCTCTTGTTCATCTTTTCCTCAATCTTTAATGCCATCTAATAAGAATCTCCTATATTTTTCATCCGAACAGTAAGTAACTCTTCTTGAATACTAGGTTTTAAGCAGTAAACATACCTAACAACCTTTTCTTTATCAGCTTCAGAATGACTAGTCCTAATCAGGATTCTGTAAAACTCCTCAGTATACTCCTGCATTGATTTGTTGGTCTTCTTCAAGGCTTGCATCTTCTTAAACATCTCTAACTCATAATCCACTTGAATGAATTTATTTTTCAACTTGTCAACCATTCGGTTCCATCTAGTGATCTTTTCTTTTCCTCTCCCACTTCTTTCCAATTGAACTTCTATCAACCAAATATTTGCATGACCCTTTAAATTAGTCCTTGCGAAACTAACTCTATTAGGATTTTCTATTTCTTCATACTCAAAGTACTCATCTATCTCATTAATCCAATCAATCAACTATTTTGGCCTAAGGCTTCCAAAAAATGTATAAACTTTGATCCTAGGTATTTTCACAATGTTGGACATAGCCTTCAGGATTATACTCTCTTCTAGATCCCTAGCTTCTTCTATAGCTTCTTCAAAATGATCTTCTTCCTCAGACTCATCATCGCTATCTTCTTTCAATGTAGTCTTCTTTCCCAATTCCTCTTGTAGATCTTGCACTTGTTTTTGCAAAGCCCTAAAATCATTATGATTGATTTCCCCAGTAGGTTCCTCCTCTAAGATCTCATGAGCTCTCCTTAGAGGCATCTTTAATCCAAGGTCCTAGTGCAAACTCCCTCACCTTCGGTGATCTGTCCACACACTGAGGATCTTCAAGCTCTGATACCACCTGACGCAAGGTAGGTAAGAGGCCAGCAGAATCAAGGTTAATTGAGACCACTTAAGCCAAATAGCATGCCCTTCTCAAAGTTACAAATGGAAGAAATGAATAATTCACATGAAAAAATGAAAAAACAACATAAAAAAAGGCAAGGAAACTAGAAACCACACTGGTATTGTTATTATAAATCCTTCAACATGCCCGAATATGAGGCCTTCTAGGTTTTGGCCTTATACAAAGAGAATTAAGAATTAAACATCTAAGCTCACATCTTATCTTATGCTCTCATGATCTATCTCATGTTATCATACATCCTCCCCTACCACTCTCCTACTCTACCAACCTAAGCTTCTTATACAACCAGCTAAGCCACGAGTCAACCAGTTAGGCATTTAATTACATTATAGGTCCACTTAGGAAGAGAAACCAAAACTACTGAAAGAATGAAAAAAACATGATGCAAAGTTACATTTAGGTCTATATATGATCCAAGAACATATTCCTAACTTAGCAAGATCCTATTTCATCATACAAAACCACACAAGACAAAAAAACTCCATGTTTCACGTGAAACTGGCTAAAAATTGATACCCGAGGAAAATGGTGATAACTCCCAACTCCTAATGAATTAGGATTTGTAGTCTTAGGTGAAGATATTATTTTAGGTCCTCTTTAAGACCCTAAGATAGAAAAGGCTGGTTCATCAAGGATCAATGACTATACGACACACAATTAGCATGGGGAAAACAAAAAAAGACTCCTTCCGCCACAAGGTAAAACAACTCTAACTTCAACACGATCCATCCAATCCTTATGCACTCATGGGAGAAGGTCCAAGAATAGGTCCAAGGCACAAAATTAACTTTGAAAATCATGAATCCAACAACAGAAACAACTACAAAATAAACAACCGATAGGTACAAAAATTAGGAAATGTTTTTGGTGATGCAAGATTGCTCAAGACCCAAGATGCTCTTGCATCACCTTAATAGGTCAAGTAAAAGATGCCCAGGCTATCCTAGCTTCTTATCCAAATAGAATATTAAAATTGACAATTCTTGTAGTTGATATTCTAGCAAGTTACAAAATGCTTTTGAGTAGGACCTTTTGTACGGATATGGGTGGAGAAATCAAGATTGATTTGTAAGAAGCAGTTATTCCTGTAGGAAAGAAGAAGGTTAAGTTGGAACTTGAAGCAAAAAATAAGTATACAGTATTTCCTTCTGATGATCCAAAGGCTCAAATATTATATCATGAGTGTGAGTTTGGGAATTATCTAATCTTTTCAAATGAGTCTTCTCCTATTCCAATGGTTCATAATGAGATTTCTGAAATTTGATCTATGGAATTTGATGGCAGTTGTGCTAATGCTGGATCTAGACTAGGGGTGGTGCTTAAAGGCCCTAATGGATAGTATTTACCTTTTTCTTTCAAGATAGATTTTAAGAACACTAATAACAATGGTGAGTATGAAGCTTTTTTATTAGATTTACAAGAAGAAAAAACTCATGGAATAAAAATTCTTGTTGCAAGAGGTGATACTAAGTTGATAGTCAAACAAGTGAAAGGTCGATTCATAGTAAAATAATGAATGGTTAAGGCATTAAAGAGATTTAGTTTGGAAAGAAATTGAAACTTCTGATGCGTTTTCTATCGAAGTATCCCACGAAGCTTAAATTCAAGAGATGATTCCTTAGAAGTGTCAACTTCCTTACTGCTTCCTCATACTGATTTTAAAACAGATACATACAGAATATAGATGATATACAAACCTATAGTCCCTGATAATATTGAACATTTTCAAGTGTTTGAAGATGATGCTAGTATAAATGATTTTATGGCATGTGTAGAGGTGTTTGCGTCTACTTACTTTAAAGGTTTAGGTGAAACATGCGAGGAACCTAGTTCCAAAACATATTCATCAGAGGAGGTAGTTCAATTGAAGGTCAACAAGATTCCTAAAGGACTAATTTTTCTTGAAAATTTATTCTCTAGAAGAGATGATAGATACATCTCAAAAGGAGGTCTACACTCTGATGTTTTGAAAGAATATGATAAAATCAATGTCGGAGATGAGGCACAACCCAAGTGGATATTTGTGGGTAAAACTTTATCCACTCAAGAAAAGGAAAGACTTCAAGCGTTATTGACTACCTATACAGATGTATTTGCATAGAGTTAAAATGACCTAAAGTATTTCAGAGGTGGAAGTTTTAGTCATAATATACCCCTTAAACCAGAGTCTAAACCTTTCACAAAAAAACTATGTTGTTATAATTCCAAGGTATTAGAGGCCATACTACGTGACGTAGAAAACATGTTGAAATCACATATCATATATCCTATTCACCACTCAACATGGATTGAAAATATTGTCCCAGTGAGAAAGAAGAATGGAGAAATAAGGAGTTCCATGGATTTCCGCAATTTGAATCAAGCCACCCTGAAAGAAAATTATGCCTTACCAAAAATGGAACATGTTTTACAAACTATTTTTGGGTCCAAAATAATGCCCATGCTTGATGGATTCTCAAGATACAATCAGGTTAGTGTGGCAGAAGGTGATAAACACAAAACTGCTTTCACTACACCTTGGGGAATATTTTCAAATAACAAAATGCCCTTCAGCTTGATTAATGTATGAGCGACTTTTCAAAGGGCTATGGATTCCTCTATTGCTAACATGAAGAATAGAATCATTGTGATATACCTTGATGATCTAACAGTTTATTCCAAAAGGTGAAAGCATCATCTCAGAAGGTATTAGGCCATATTATGTCTAAAGAAGGTATCAGAATTGATCCTGAAAGGGTGAAAGCTATTCAGCAAATTGGCCTTTTGTCAACTAGAACCGGGATTAAATATTTTTTTGGTCAAATTAATCTTTTGTGAGAATTTATACCAAAGTTCTCTAAGTTGACTAGACACATCATGCGGATGATGAGTGAGAAGAAGCCTTTCAAGTGGACTGAAGCTGGTAAAAGAGCATTCAATGAAATAAAAATGTTGTGTCAACTAATCCTTCTTTAGTTTATCCAGATTATAAAAAGGATTTTTATCATTTATTGTTATGCCTTTGATGATTCATTATCAAGAATAATAACTCAAAAGATTGATTCTAAGAATGAAGCACCAATTTCTTTTATGAGTAGCCCACTAAAAAAACATGAGCTCAAATATTCAACAGTTGAGAAACAAGCTTTTGCAGTATTCAAAGTTGTTAAACAGTTCAAATTTTATATTCTTCATTCACATTGTTGGCAATTTGGCTGAGCTGAGTACATAGATGTTGTCATTATGGAAACATATGATCTACATGAAGAGTGCACAGGTCAGAGAGCAAGTATAGTAGAGCGCATTGCAAATTTGTTTAAGTGTGAGACAGTGTTTTCACCAGTGCACCAGGAATAGTTTTTGTTTGTGATGTTGGCTGGAGTAAGATCAGTGCTTGCGCACTTGAACATAGACTGTATGGTGACTAATGATGACCCATCTCAAAGTGCAAGTTAGTACAGCATGTACAGAAATAGTTATGACAATTTTACTGAAGACAGTGTGAAGCCGACAGGACAGAATATGAAGACAGAATTGGTAAAGAGTTAAGGGATTATTTTGTTTATCAAAATAATGTCTTAACAATATAAAGGGACAACATCCTAGATGTTTACCCTTAGATAAAGCTATTTTGTAATATGACAACCGACCATGTAAAGTTATTAGTCTTAATAACTTGTATAAATGTAATTGTAAATTGTAAGAAGGGAGAAGTGGTAATGATGTAATATGCTAGATATATGATAGCGATAGTGAAAGAGTAGTGATGTGATATTGATGCAAGTAGTATAAGGTTATGTACCTTGACCTCTTTTTTTAATCAGTGTATATTGTACATTACTTGTTTGGGTAGTGGGCTCAGCTGGTAATCACATTTTGTACTACCAACTCCTAATAGGGTTGAGGCTTCTAACAACGCCCATAGTCCCTTAATCAGGACTGATACACTATATGCTTGTAATAGACTCCTAATAGGGTCAATATCCTTAACAAGATACTTTTGATTAGTGGATCTTTTTGGGTACCATCCCCATTGGGGTTTTCCCCTGGCCAGGGTTTCCTCGAGAACAAATCATGTGTTATGATTTCTTTAGTTTTATTGCTATGCATATTATTTAGCTTCTTATGTTATGCATGTGTAAAGATAATCTATTATATCCATAATTGGGAAAAAGATAAAGTTTGTATAATATTGATTCACCCCCCCCTCTCAGTATTCCCTATTTCTAACAATTGGTATCAAAGCTTAGTTACTCAGAGAAGAATCATTCAAGGAAAGCCTAGCAGCTTGAGTAAGATCTCTATGGATATGGATCAACTACAGAAGAATCTTGAAGAAGCTCTTGAACAGATTGATATACTTACTGATGAAAGAGACACTCTGAAAGGGAAATATGATGATGAAAAGAACCTCATTGAGAAACTGAAAAAGAAGTTGGAAGATCTGAAATCTGAAAAGGAATCCAAAATTCTTATTGAAGATTGTGATGACAATTTAGAAAAAGAAAATGAGATCCTTAAGCATGAATTGAAGATAGAAAATTTGAAGCTTAGTTTGAAAGATGGAAATAGAAAGAATGATGAAAATCTGAGATCTGAGAATGAAAGGTTGAAGATTGAAAATGAAGGACTAAAATCTAAACTTGGCAATGTAACATCTGAACTTGAGAAAGTCAATTTGCAATATGTTGAACTTGAGAAATACAACAAGATTATCAAAGGCGAACTGACTCAATCCAAACAACAACTTGAAAGGTTATATTCAACTAGTGAGAAGATTGATGAACAAGCATCTTTTCAAAAACCATTCTATGATAAGACTGGTCTTGGATTTAACACTCTTAAAGCAAATGATGAAAGCAAGCAGCCAGATCTAAAAGTATCTAAAAGCATAGATGAGAAGAAGCTTGATGAGATCAACAAATCTGAAGATAGACCTAAAGAAGAAGAATCACCTAAGCAAGAAGAATCACCCAAAGGTATGCAAAGAGAATTCAAAGGTAGTTGTTTTACTTGTAACACTATTGGTCATATGAAGAGAGATTGCACAGGTAAGAAATTTAAACCTCTTAATGGTTATTGTTATAATTGTCATGGTTTTGAACATAGAGCTATTGAATATAGGAAACCTAAGTTTATTGAGAATAACAATAATAGTAGAATGTTTAGGAATACTAACAATGTAGATAAGAGACCTACTGATGATATGAGCAGAAGAAATGGAGTAGTATGTTATAGATGCAACAAAGTTGGACATATTGCTAGAAACTACATATCATAGATTAATCCACCTGGACCAAGGTATGGGAACAATGGAATTGTTTGTCAGATATGCAACAAGATTGGACATACAACAAGATTTTGCAAAATGAACAATGGAGTTTTTCATCCTAACCCTAACCCTAGAAATCATGAAACAAGAAATGAAGATGCAAGAAACAGACATAAAGGTTGATGTAGTAATACAGATGAAGTGAAGTTTATTAAAGGCACAGATCAAGGAGACATATTCAACATTGAAGGTAATCAGAAAGGTGAAGTATCAAGTGGTAAGAATGAATCCTTACCTGACCTATCTCAAAGCACTTAATTTATGAAAATTACAGTAGATTAGGAACTTAGATTAGTGTAGAAGTAGATTTATGTCGAATTAAGTCTTGTGCAATTAATGAAAGGTAGATTATGATGTATTAATTCTATGGTTAAGAGCGCAAAGAAAAATATTATGTTTTGCGAGATTGCAAGAAGTTTTGAGTTTTGCAGAATAGTAGAAACAACTTTTTGGAAAGAAGCAGCAAAAGAATTAAATGCGATGTTAGAACTAGGTGAGATTGAATTAATATAAGGTTATGATCAGTTTTATTTGATCATCAAAGTGAATTGAAGTGTTAATGGGAGCAAAGAGTAGTGATTGGAAGCATTTTGCAATGATTTGGTGAAGGATTTGAGCGTCGAATCTATGCAAGCCCTAGAATCATGAAATTAAGGTATTTTAATTGGTAAATTTGTGCATCAGTAAAAGGAATTTGAAGTAATCATGGATGTTTCTTTAATTCATAATTTTAGAGACAAAAATAGACCTAGAATGAAGAGGGAACCAGTAGAACCCTTGGAAGAAGATAACCCTAGGTTAGCATTATCATCTATACCAGATGAAGTTTTGCATTTAGAGAATGTAAAGAGTTATCTTGGATGCAAGTTAGAAACCATCAGTGATAGTGATTTTACAAATGAGTATCAAAAGATTTACAACTAGGATATTTCATTGAGAGAAGGATATGATAATTTAAAAGACAATGAGATTGTTAAGTATGCACTGGAGTATGAGTTTGATATGTTAGAAAGTAAAGTCCACCATGATAACTGAGAGGGGGGGGGTGAATCAGTTATCAGATAATTATAACTTTTATCAACTTCAACAACATTTAACCATGTAAGCAATATAATTACCAACCATAGAAAGATATCCATACACAATGACACAATAACACAAGATATGTTGACTAGGGAACCTCTTGATCAAAGAGTAAACCCTGGTGGGAATGATGCCCACAAAATATGCACTAATATGAATATTCCTTGTGAAAGGATGGAATCTATTAAGAGTCTTATGAAATACATTCAATACATATGAATCCCTGTTAAAAGATTCTAACCATGTTAAGAGTTATGAAAGACAGAAGGACCCATTTCCCAAACAGCTTCAAGGGTAAGTTCACTGAACACACTATCCAAATGACCTTAAGATTATTCAATAGAATAATATAAAATATGTTACCTCCTCACTATGCCAAACCGCACTCACTACTACACTAGATCTCAATATCAGATCTATGTACTTCGCATGTCTTCCTTCACAATTTCACTTTCACAACTTCATTGGCTTTTTTCTTCACTTCATGCATACATTCGCATTCAACTATATCATACTCACATTCCTTCCATACATCAACAAGGAAAAAACACTCCTTTTATACCACACTCAAATAATTACAAATGAGTCAGCACACAATTACAAAATAAAAGTTTCCACACGCTACATCAAAATTACACAAAACTGTCAGCTTCTGAATACAATAACTCTTCACTCGTGTGACCTCAAATTTTGCATTGTCAACCATGTCACTATCAATGTGTCTCTAACATCCCTTTAACTATGCAAAACTAGATTCCATCCCGATTAGGAGATATCATCCGATTTCCACAAACTGCTACTCAGGAACACTGCCTGAATACTGCTTCTACCAAAATGCTCATAACTTCCATGAATAAATGAATTACTTTCTGTGCTCTTAACCATAGAAATATAATATATCAAATAATATAACCTCAACATCACATAGCTCCAACTGCAATATCCCACGTACGCTAATGAAAACACTGTCTGCTTCTCTGCTAGTCTCCAGAAGATCACTGTGTTGACATCAATGACAATCATAGTCATGAATGCAACAATAACTACTACAAAATGACTACCAAAATTCAAAATTCATTCCTAACAATCTCCCCCATTGGCATTGATGGAAACATAGATGAAAAACATCCAATGTTCCAAAATTCTAATACTGCAACACTACTGTTCTAACAAACATTTCAAAACCTCTTCATCAATAAAATTTTGCTTCATTTTTCTATTCAGTTCTCTCCAACAGATGGTACAAATGGTTTTTCATGTACACTTCTCCCCTATTGACATCAATGATAGAAATTTCATCACTATTTCAACAACAACTCAATGGCAAAAGACACTGTTTAGAAAATACATTCACAAGAGTCCTCATGACTCAACTCAGATACACATACTCCCCCATAGAGGAAGTACCAACATCCAGTCCAGAAGAAAGATAGGGCTCATATACCACTAGATGGATGCAACCAACTACATCATTACTCAAAAGTAGGTTGGGGCATAACCCCAAGCATACCTCTCAGATACTCAAATGTATCCTTAGGCAAAGGCTTAGTAAATATGTTTGCTATCTGTTCCTTTGTGCTTATGTACTCCAGTCTAACTTCTTTCTCAACAACTTTCTCTCTCACAACATGATACTTGATCTCTATATGCTTTGTCTTAGAATGTAATACAAGATTCTTAGACATACTGACTATACTGGTGTTGTCACAATGTATGACAACAGGTTCAACAAACTTAATTCCAATATCCTTCAGCATTTGCTTCATCCAAATTATCTGGTTACAATTGTTTGTTGTTGCTACATACTCTACTTCTACTATGCTCTGTGAAATAAAATTTTGCTTCTTGCTTAGCCAAGAAACTAATCTTCCTTCAAGAAAAAAGGCTCCACCACTGGTGCTTTTCTTGTCATCAACACTACCTCCCCAATCAGCATCTGTATATGCACATAGGGTAAAATCATCAAATTTTTTATACCACAATCCATAGATCATTGTGCCTCTTAAGTATCTCAATATCCTCTTTACTATTTCATAATGTGATTCTCTAGGTTCATCTTGAAATTTTTCTACCATTTCAACTGAATGTGCTATATCCGGTCTTGTGTGTGTCAAGTACTATAATCCTCCAATCATGGATCTATATTTCTTCTACTCAACTGCCAGTGTTTCATCTTTGCTAGATAGTTTGTGTCCTGTAACCATTGGTGTTCCAACTGGTTTACAGTTCTCCATTCCAAATCTTTTCAACAAATAATTCAAGTACTTTGTCTAACTTACAAAGATACCATCATTGTTCTGTGTTATCTATAATCCCAAAAAGTATTTCATCTCACCAATCATACTCATTTCAAATTCAGTCTTCATTTCATTAGCAAATTTGTCACTAGCTTCATCTTCTCCTCCAAAGATAATGTCATAAAAAAAAATAACTATAACCAATAAACCATTTTCAATTTCTTTTGTGTATGGATTGCTATCAGCTGTTCCTTTAGTAAATCCCAATTTTAACAAATACTTATCCAATCTTGCATACCAAGTTCTAGGTGCTTGCTTTAGTCCATATAATGCTTTCTTCAGTTTACATACCATGTCTCCTTCTTGAGTCAATGGAAAACCTTCAGGCTGCTCCATGTAGACTTCTTCTAATTCACCATTTAGAAATGCGGACTTCACATCCATTTGATATACTTTGAATTTCTTAAAGGCTGCATAGGCCAAAAACATTCTTACTAATTCAATTCTTGCTACTAGTACAAAATTTTCTTCATAATCAATTCCTTCTTGCTACGAGTATCCCTTACATACCAATCTTGCTTTATTTCTTACTACTTCTCCTTGTTCATTCATCTTGTTTCTGAATACCCATTTAGTTCCAATCACATTCTTGTCTTTAGGTCTAGGAACCAATTCCCATGTCTTGTTCTTTTCAATCTTATCTAGTTCTTCTCTCATAGCTTTAATCCAATGTTCATCTTCACAAGCTTCACTAGTAGATTTAGGTTCAATTTGAGAAATCAAACATAAATGTACCTTATTCCGAGTCAGAACTCCTCTGTCCAAACTTCCAATAACTTGTTCAATAGGATGATGTCTTGATAGATACCTATTTGGTGTCATAGTCTTAGATCTTGCTTCCACTATAGCTTTTTCTCTAGATTCCTCTCCGTTTTCTTCAGCATGACTCTTATTCAACAAATCACTGTCAGTCTCATAGAATAACTCAGTAGTTTTAGTGTTAGGTTTAGGATGAGCTTCTTCATTAGATTCATAATCAAGCATTCTTTCCTAAATTTTAAAATTTTCATCAACTTTAACATTTCCACTCTCAACAATAGTTTTAGTTCTCTTATTGTAACATCTATATGCTTTTCTCTTCAAAGAATATCCAAGAAAACTTTCTTCATCACTTCTAGGATCAAACTTTCCAATATCATCATCTCTCTTTATATAACATTTGCTTCCAAAAATTCTAAAATACTTAATTGAGGGTGCATGTCCAAACCATAATTCATAAGGTGTCTTGTTTGTGTCTGCTCTATTTTGTACTCTATTCATTGTATATACTATTGTATTCACTGCTTCTCTCCAGAATGTCTTTTCCAAATCATTCTCAAATAACATAGCTTTTGTTGCTTCAGTCACTAACCTGTTTCTTCTTTCTACAATACCATTTTGTTCAAGTGTTCTAGGGGCTGAAAACTATCTCTTAATACCACTCACTTCACCATAAGTGTTAAACTCTCTAGAAGTAAATTCTCCACCTCTATTAGATCTCAAACATTTAATCTTCATTCCAAATTCATTTTCAACTTTATTCTTAATGATCTTAAACTTATCAAATGCTTCATATTTTTCTTTCAAAAATGCAATCCACATCATTCTTGTAAAATCATCAACAAGAATCATAAAATACCTTTCTCCATAGAATCCTCTAGTCCTGGTAGGACCGCTCAAGTCTATATGAACAATCTCCAACTTCTCTGCTGATGTGAACTTCTTACTAGGAAATGAACTTCTCTTCTATTTAGCCATCACACATTCTTTGCAAATCATGTTAGTAGGCTTCATAATTTTAGGCAAATCCCTTACTACAAGTGTAGTACTTACTTTCACAATGTTATCAAAGTTTATATGACAAAACCTTCTATGCCATAACCAAATGTCATCAATCTTAGTAATCAAACATGTTATCTCAGTAGGATTCAACTAAAATACATTACCTCAGGTTCTAGATCCAGTTCCAATCAGATTTCCAACTTTATCCTTTATCACACAAGTTTTCTCAGTAAACCAAACTTGATATCCCTTATCCACTAGCTGTCCAACACTCAAAAGATTGTGTTTCAATCCATCAAAAAATTAAACATCATCAGTATTAGTCTTTCCATCAAGAGTAATAGATCCTATACCTTTCATCAAACAAGGTGCATTGTTTCCAACTCTAACAACTCCTCCATCATAGTTGTTAAACTTTATGAACTTTTTCATATCTCCAGTCATATGATGTGAACAACCACTATCTATAATCCATTCAACTTTATTTTCAACTTGGGAAACTAAGGCTTTTTCTTCTTTAACATCAGATTCAGGATTCTCTTCTTTAATTGCTACAAATCAGATTTCATCATTATTCTCAGTATCACTTTCACTCAAGGTTATTTCTATACTAGCTTCAAGATCTTCATCATTAGCATAATAACATTCCTTAGATCTTCTAGGCTTGAAATTATTTATGTACTTCTTAACTCTCTTAGGAAATTTAGATGCAAAATGACCATATTCTTGACAAGTCCAACATTTAAAAATTTTCTTACTGTCTGGTTCTCTTTTCACAAGCAAGGCAATACCTTCTTCAATCTTCTTATCTTCTTCATTTCTAGATCTACTGCTGGCATAATCTCCACTCACACTGGTACTTCTTGACAAAGTAGGGTGAATACTAAGAGCACTGAATGTTGTCTCCATTCTAGGTAAGTCTCCTGATAAACTCAGGTTCATTTCTGTTGTTTCCAATCTTCCAAGAAGAGTCTCTCTTGTAAATTTTGTAGTACAAGGTATAACTTGTTCAATCATCTATTTTGTCTACTTAAATATAGGAGTCAATGTCCTCAAAATTTTCCATATGACTTCATTCTCTTTCTTTGTTCCTCCATAAGCTTTTATCCCTACAACAATTTCTGACATTCTACCAATATAGCTTCTAACAGATTCATCTTCGATCATTCTAATATCCTCAAATGCACATATCCAATTATGTAACCTAGCTTTCTTTTCATGTTCATCACCTTCAAAAGTAGAGTGTAAAGCTTTCCAAATTTCATAAGATTTCTTCAAACATTTTACCTGACTGTATTCATTCTCTGGAAGTGCTGTCAAAAGTGCTTCTCTTGCAAGTATGTTACACATGAATAGATCTACCTCATTTTTAGAACTTGTTTCAAGATCATCTTCTTCAATGATAGTCCTATCATTCTTTGTAATCAACCAATAACCTGGTCCTAAACACAGTAGATGTGTCTTCATCTTTTCTTTCCAGCTATCAAAATTTACTCCATCAAACTTAGGGCTTTCTTTCCTGAAATTCGCCATGGATCTCCTTAAGCTGTTAAACTTCCTTTCAAGGACTTGCTACTTTGATACCAATTGTTAGAAAGTAAAGTCCACCAAGATAACTGAAAAGGGGGGGGGGGGGGGTGAATTAGTTATCAGATAATTATAACTTTTATCAACTTCAACAACATTTAACCATGTAAGCAATATAATTACCAACCATAGAAAGATATTCATACACAATGACACAATAACACAAGATGTGTTGACTAGGGAACCTCTTGATCAAAGAGTAAACCCTGGTGGGAATGATGCCCACAAAAGATGCACTAATATGAATATTCCTTGTGAAAGGATGGACTCTATTAAGAGTCTTATGAAATACATTCAGTACATATGAATCCCTATTAGAAGATTTTGAATCCCTATTAAAAGATTCTAACCATGTTAAGAGTTATGAAAGACAGAAGGACCCACTACCCAAACAGCTTCAAGGGTAAGTTCACTGAACACACTATCCAAATGACCTTAAGATTATTAAGTAGAATAATATGAAATATGTTACCTCCTCACTATGTCAAACCGCACTCACTGCTACACCAGATCTCAATATCAGATCTTTGTACTTCGCATGTCTTCCTTCACAATTTTGCTTTCACAACTTCATTGGCTCTTTTCTTCACTTCATGCATACATTCTCATTCAACTATATCATACTCACATTCCTTCCATACATCAATAAAGAAAAAACACTCCTTCTTTTATACCACACTCAAATAATTACAAATGAGTCAGCACACAATTACAAAATAAAAGTTTCCACACCTTACATCAGAATTACACAAAACTGTCAGCTTCCGAATACAATAAATCTTCACTCATGTGACCTCAATTTTTGCATTGTCAACCATGTCACTATCAATGTGTCTCTAACATCCCTTTAATTGTGCAAAACCAGATTCCATCCCGATTAGGAGATATCATCCGATTTCCACAAACTGCTACTCAAGAACACTACCTGAATACTGCTTCTACCAAAATGCTCATAACTTCCATGAATAAATAAATTACTATATGCACTCTTAACCATAGACATATAACATATCAAAGAATATAACCTCAACATCGCATAGCTCCAACTACAATATCCCATGTGCGCTAATCAAAACACTGTCTGCTTCTCTACTAGTCTCCAGAAGATCACTGTGTTGACATCAATGACAATCATAGTCATAAATGCAACAACAACTGCTACAGAATGACTGCCAACATTCAACATTCATTCCTAACATGATAATGAAGAATGCACTAAAATTATCTTGAGCATAATTCATAATGGAAAGTTTTGGCTAGAAGATAGAGTGATAGATATTACAGCTGATTTGATTCATGATATCATTGGATTATCTAAAATTGGTGCTATTCCTTTAAATGAGAAGAATATGAAGAAAAAATTCATGGACAACACATGTTCATTCTATAATGGTAGAGGAATTTTGATTAGTAAGATCAAACAAGATGATTTGAGATACTTATGCAAGATCCTAACCACTAAGTTTTGTGCAAATTCTAGAAAAGATGACATGGCAGCTGGAATGGTACACATAGCCTATTTGATGTGTGTTGACAAGGTACCAGTTGATATGTGTGAAATTCTAAGAATTCAACTATTTGAAAACTTGGACAAGATTAAGAAGACAAAGTATGCACAATTTAGGTTTTCATCCTTAATCACATACATATTTTTTCACATATTGAGAAGATTTCCCTACACCATTGTAAATGATTGGAATGATGGACAAACCACTATGGAAAGGATAAAAAAAGTATATATGAAACATGTTATAGATAAAGTGAATGAAAGTGTTATGTTAGTAATGAAGACATTTCAGAAATTGGAAACTAGCAGATCAAGGATCCCACAGTCTATTGTAGAGAAGTATAAAAATGATATTTATTTCATGGTTGACACTGACTTTACCTATATTGAAGTAGTGGAGCCTAGAACAGAATTCATAGACCCTCTTGGCTATGAGATATCTGAGGTAGAAAAAGAAGAGTATGTTGGTAGGTTACTTAAGTGTAAGTTGGACACTCAGTGTAAAAGGTTTGGAACTTTTGAAGAGAACTTCAACTCTGCAAAAGCTATAATTGAAGAGAAGCAGTCTAAGAAGAGAGTTGACAGCACTATAAAGAAAATATTGAAAAATTCAAGGATGACACAACATGAGTTTGAAATAGCAAATCAGATAGCAGCATCAATCATGGATATTGGACAGGAAGAAGTCTTTTCTGTACCACCCTTGTCATCAAGTGTAGTACAACAAGAAGCTACACAAGTCAAAGTGAAAGTAGAGGAACCTGAGGAAGAACAAGAAGCAAGGAAACCTACTAGATCCTCTTCCTCCACACCTAGTAAGAGAATGAAATAAATTTCTACTAGAACTGGTAAGAGGCATAAAACTTTGGTACCACCAGTTCCTAGGAAAATTGTAGAGATAAAAGATGATGATACTTTGGTTAAGAAGAAAGCTTGGAAACCCAAAGTTGAAAAGCTTAATGAGTAGATCATTGAAAATGGAGACTTTACAAGAATGAACAAGTACTATAGTCTTTATGACTATACAGACAGACTTAATTTGGAAAATTCAATTGTAAAGCATATGATTTTGGCAAATAAGAAGTTTGATTCTATTCAGGGTCAGATACCTGATGATTTGTATAACAAACTTGTAAACAGAAAGCAGAGAGCATTTGAGGACGACAAAACTATCAGAGAGAATATTGTAAGGAAACTTTGTGAGGTAAGAGATAATGAACACCTGAAGTAGATATTGAAAGCCCTAAGTACCCATCTAAGAACCAAAAGGAGAACCATTCTGATTATGGGAGGCAAATATGAAGAAGTTAATTTTGATACAGAGTAGGCAATAATCAAGGTTATGGCAGAAATTGTTGGAGAGCCATCAGTTGCAGAAGAACAAGTAGGTGAAGCAGAACAAGAGGATATTCCCTCTCCTCCACCTATAAACATTGAAGATGAAACTATGAATGTAGAAGGAATTAAGGTCACCTTGGATACTAATGAGAATGTAGTAAGGAATTTAGAGAACATTGTTGACAATTTGGCTCTTGATGAACCGGATACAGAAGTAGAGCAGACCCAAACTGTCAGTGAAGAACCTAAAGAGACTGAGATTCAAGCACCCCTTCCTAGCAAAGAAGACATCAGTCTTACTCTTGAGACTGGAAAGAAGAAGGAAATTGGATCTTTGTTTGAAGATTTAGGAAAGGAAGTTGATGATGATGATCAATTGGAATTGATCACTTCTTTGAATAAGATCATTGGAAAGAACAAGAAAGTAAAGAATCTTGAAGGGAGTCTAAAGGAACTAACTGAGAAGTTACAAAGCATTGTAACTACACAAATTAAAGAGGTGGACCCTTTGGAGAAAGCAAAAAGGGTAATGAGCACTTTTGACAATGAATTTACAAACCTATCTAATATTGCAAAAATGAGAGCTCAAGTAGCTTATGAAGCTGAAATGCTTTTGAACATCAGTTAGAATATAAGAAATGATATTCATAGTCTTGATATCTGTATCAAGGACTTGAGGAAGCATTTGGAAATAGGAAAATCTTTGTAGATACAGTGTACAAAACCAGAGATTTTGCTAGCAGAAGAAGATCAAAAGATCAAGTTGAAGGAAGCAAAGATTCAGAATGAATCTAACCTTCTTTCTAGCAATAATGTGAAGATATGTGATGCTGAGAAGAAAGTTTAGAAACTCTATGATGAAATAAGAGTTTTTCAAGATGAGAGGAATAGAAAAATGAGGAGACTCACTCTTTTGAGAGAACATACTTCTATGAAGTTAAGTGTTATTGAAGAGCAGTTGGAAGAATGTCTTTCAGCAAAGACATCTTTTCAGAAGTTTAACTTTGAGAACCTTCAAGCATGTCAGATAGCATCTTATTGACTGAGCACCCTACTAAATGTGGAAGATTCCATTAAGAAATCATGGGAGAAGGAGATAGAAGCTATGCAGATTGACTTTGTAGATTGTGTTGCAAGCCTACCGGCTTTGCAATAAGAAATTAAGGTATAATCTTTTTGTGACACAATTTTGTAGCCCTCCCTACTTTATTTTGTCATTGTTGTCAAAGGGGGAGAGATAAAACAAAAAATTGATTGTATATGATATGGATTGATACTCTTAGGGGGATTATTGTATTATAGATTATATTTTGAGGAGTTATAAGGATAGTATATATATCTTATACTATGGCCACAATTTTGAGATTTTAAGCTTGTACATAGCCAATTTTCTCATATGTTTCCACCAATGACAAAGGGGGAGATTGTTGGCAATTTGGCTGAGTTGAGTACATAGATTTTGTCATTATGGAAACATATGATCCACATGAAGAGCACACAGGTCAGAGAGCAAGTATAGCAGAGCGCATTGCAAATTTGTCTAAGTGTGAGACAATGTTTTCACCAGTGCACCAGGAACAATTTTTGTTTGCGATGTTGACTGGAGTAAGTTCAGTGCTTGCGCACTTGAACATAGACTCTATGGTGACTAATGATGACCCATCTCAGAATGCAAGTCAGTACGGCATGTACGGAAATAGTTATGATAGTTTTACTGAAGACAGTGTGAAGACGACATGATAGAAAATGAAGACAAAATTGGTCAAGAGTTAAGGGATTATTTTGTTTATGTAAGGCCCACCCCATTTCCACCTTTTCCTCAACACTTCAATGTCAAAGGATTAAGGGGTTTTGTAGTATCTAGATGATTGGTAAATCCCTAACAGAATTTTACCTCAGGATAGACCTATATATTGTACCTTCATATCAGTACCTATCAACTAAGTGTCGCAATGACAGAGGTGATATCTCTAGGTTATTAATTGTGTAAGTGAATCTTGGATGCAGTATGTTACCATGTGGATCATAGATCTAGCTAACTATTAAGGTTCCATTGGTACTTTTGTCGAAAGGATTAGATTCAAGAAGTCGAGATGTAAATGCCAATTTAGTTATGTGTTAAGTCTTAAGTTTATCTTAGATTAAATTAATAGTTGATGTGATGATTCTAGTAACTCCTACGAGGAGGACGAGTAATGTTTTGATGATGTATTACATGGTTATACCATAGTGATGTTTTGGTGATATTATTAGAACCCTGAACAAGGATTTGTTAGATCCTAGACTAATAGGATTATTCTGTATTTTGTTTTCCTAGATTAGGAAATTTAATCATACTTGTGATAAGAATTTTATAGGACCTGACTATTATGGTTACCCCTTACCGATGTTGAACCATCGATTTATCTTAAATATTATGCTAAGGAAAATTGAGAATCTTTAGGATTAGGAGTACTATGGGGTTATGCAATCAAATTATGTAGATTGAATTGAATTGAAATAATGAATGTATTCTATATGTTTGCAAGCCTACATTTGGATTATGATCTATATGAGGGCACTATACTTTATGTGACTTTGATTACACAATAGAAATTATAACTTGTGTGTATAAAATTATATGCATTTGAATTATGCACTATATGAAAGTGATTAGACGTATGCATTAAATCATGAATTATGAGAAAGTGATTGTAAGAATGCAATTGAATTCTATGTTGCAAATGAATATCATGTTAGACATCTTCACTGCATTGATGTTATGAGTAATTGATGATTACCTTATGATGATGTTAGATTATTGATGATCATGATTTCAATTGAATTATGAGATTAGTATGCATTAGAGATGCAATTGAATTATGCAATTGAAAGTGTATTGATTTTATTATTGTACCCTATATGATCATATGTAGTTGGATTGGGATTATTGTAGGGATGTTGTATTTTGTATAATTAATTATGTTGGTTTATTCCTTGAATTACTGATGTTGCATTAAGGTTTTGCAAGTGGAAGGACCATGGAATTATATTCATTGAATGTATGTGCAATCAGTTAAGCCAAGGCCCCATCTATGAAGAGACTCGAGGCCTCGTTGTAAAGTATTTTATTCGTAACAGTGGTTTGGATATGTGTGTTTAGGAAGTGTTATGTGTTGCAACAATTTAAACATACCTTGTGTGTAAAGTTGATTTTGTGAGTGTCACTTGAAACTTGTGTTTAATGTTAGCAAGGTATGCCATGTGGTTGAGTGAGAGCACATTCTAGAAGCCTTTTGGGGGGAATCCTAAGCACACCTTCTTGTCATATGACCCCATAATGAAGTCCCCATCTTCCATTTTCGTGCATACTCTTAATCATGAGTTTTAGAGGGTTAAAAGTGGCCTTAAGGAGTGGTTTTATGCATTTTTATATAACCCATTCCATGTACCTATGGGTTAGGGGTATTTTCAACATGGGAGAAGCCCAAGATTGACTTTTTAACCCCTCCAAAAGTGCATATTTAATCTTGAGCGAAAATTGCATCTTCTCATATGGCCCAAAAAGTACTTTCATGACCATCTTCCTTGTTTGGAGAAGTCCTAGGTCACCCACCTCCAAGGACCACCTTTATGAGGAGAGGGGTGTGTAAGGTTTGGGGTTTTGTCAACCAATGAGAGGGCTTGCCTTTCCCTAGGATTTTGGGAGTTGGGTTAGAGGTCCTTTTAGTAGAATTTTGGAGAACATTGGGGTCGTTCACCCACTCTCTATCCTTAGAGATCACCAAAGTTAGAGGAGGAAGAAAGCTTGGAATTGGGAAAAGGGCTCAACTCACCTTCATTTGCATTTTGGACTTGAGTTTGAAATTTTGCTCTCACTCTTGTTGTAGAGAATGTATGAGTTTATGTTTCTCCTTTGGCTTCTCATGGTTGGTCATGGAGGAAGATTTTCTCTTGATTCTTTGTTGTGTTTTAGCTCCCCATGGTTGGTCATGGTGAGAGAAAGCATCATTGCATTTTCTTTTGTCATTGGATTTGGGTTGTATGCTCTTGGTTCACTCACCCATGGGAGGGAAGAGAAACCAAGAGGGGGTGTGTGAAATGGAGGAAACTCCATGTGTAGAGTCTCCTCCATGTGTGGGGAAAGATGAAACTTGGGTTGAGTGTCTTCCCCAAGTAACCTTGCATTTTAGACCATGAGGCATTGGGGGTATAAGGAGGGAAAAATTGGCCATGTGAGCCTTGTTTTGATATTGTGTTTATTTAGATCCATGTGTGGCCTTGTTTTGATATTGTGTTTATTTAGATCCATGTGTGGCCTTGTTTTCATGCAATGGTTGTCTCCATGGGTTGTCCACCCACACCCCACAAAAGGAGTTCTTGGAATTTCTTAGTTTCACCCTTGAGGGAATTTGGGTTTGCAATTTATGTTATCTTGTGAGTGTTTTATGTTTGAGTGTATGTATCCCATTTAATGTGATTTCCCCAAGCTCAGGAATGGCCTCATGAGAGGCCTAGGATGGGAGGTGAGCATCCCATGGCCCTCCTTTTTTTTTTGCCTTGTTTCTTGCAGATTTTTGGAAGTTCAATGTAGGTGCAAAGCTTGGAGGTTAAAGTGTTGTCTAAGATGTTGAAAAATATCTCCCAAAGTTGAGGAGTGTGCATGTGTAATTTGTAATCCTATTGTTGAAAGAAGAAGCCTAAATCTTGTATTTTATTGTTCATTAAAAGTCCTCAAAGAGGCCTCTATATGTAAATTTGAATGTGCAAATGTATTTGAGAAAGTTATGTTACTCTTGAAATGCAAATCTTATTTCTTTTAGAAGTTGAAATGTGTATAATGAAATGGTAGGAGGAATTCTATTTTTCTCCTAAGTTAGAGAAAGCTATATTATAATGTGTTTTGGTCAATTCAAATAAAAAAAATTATAAGAGGAAAGTAAATTCTTAACTGGTTATATTCATATTTCATTAAACTTTGTTCTAAAGAATGCAAATCTAAATGAAGTATGATATCATTGAAATATTGGATAAATTAAGACACTAATGTTAAGATCACACATAACTAATACTCTAATCCTAGCCCTCTTAGTGTAATGCTTTAAATAAGATAATCAAATGCATTCAAATATCTCCCCTATAGCTAGTAAATAGATCAATGTGATAAAGCCTTGGCCAAACTATAAAAATGACATTTCCAGATTTTTAAGAGCAAATTGCTCTCTGGAATTTGTATGGGAAAGAAAATATTCCCATACCACAAAGAATATTCTCTCTGATCATTCCATTATACTCTTAATTAGGATTATAATGATTAAACCTCTTCTTAACCATACTGCTATTACTAAATGCTAAATTAAAATATACTTCTTGACATGACTTGCAAAGATATCAATTCCTCTAATGGACATAGACATGAAGTGTATTGAGTATCATTTAATTCATACAAAAAAATAATAATGATCTAACAAAATAGGGATGGGTTATCTCCTGGTGGGACCCACCCACATTCCTTTGTTTATCCCTCTCCCTACGTGGGTTACAAGGAATGATATTCATTACCTTCCTATCCCCCTTGCGTGAGTACTTGGATTACTTGACATTTACTCCAAGACCTTAGGGTCTTGTCTCCTCCCTTTCCCCTATAAAATCTCATGGCTGACTTGGTAATTAATTGCATTCAAAACCAGCAAATTATATCCCTCCCTTTTGCTGACATCTTCTTAAATATGTTTGGAAAGTTGATTTGCCCCTCTCCATATGCAGGTCTATGTATTGGGAGAGGGTAAGCTGATTTGGTGGGCCCCTCCCCTCTTCCTTCACCTCCCTATGTAAATTTAGGAGCATGTTGATAAGCTTCCTTTGATTGATGTGTTAGGTGGATCCCACCTTACATTGCTTTATGCATTTGTTGTCTTCTTTGGGTTCTCCACTTTTAACTCATGCAGGCTTAGAAATATTGTATTTTCCTTAAATATATTTTTAGACCATTGTTAAGGTTTTGGACTTTGGTCATAGGTAGAGATAGGTGATAAGTGTAGAGTGTTGAAAGTGTTTTATAATCTTTTAGGATTGATTCAATGGTTATTTAATTAGTTATTTGAGAACATAATTTGTTGGCTGGGTTTTGGCCTGAATTTTTGGGCATTACAGTTTTATCAAAATAATGTCTTAACAATATAAAGGGATGACATCCTAGATGTTTACCCTTAGATAAAGTTATTTTTTAATATGGCAGGTGACCATGTAAAGTTATTAGTCTTAATAACTTGTATAAATGTAATTGTAAATTGTATGAAGGAAGAAGTGGTAATGATGTAATATGTGAGATATATGATAGCGATAGTGAAAGAGCAGCGAAGTGATATTGATGCAAGCAATATAAGGTTATGTACCTTGGCCTCTTTTTGTAATCAATGTATATTTTACATTACTTGTTTGGGCAGTGGGCTCAGCTGGTAATCAAATTTTGTACTACCAACTCCTAATAGGGTTGAGGCTTCTAACAAGGCCTATAGTCCCTTAATCAGGACTAATACACTATATGCTTGTAATAGAATCCTAATAGGGTCAATATCCTTAACAAGATACTTTTGATTAGTGGATCTTTGTGGGTACCATCCCCACCGAGGTTTTCCCTTGGCCAGGGTTTCCTCGAGAACAAATCATGTGTTATGAGTTCTTTAGTTTTATTGCTATGCATATTGTTTAGCTTCTTATGTTATGCATGTGTGAAGATAATCTATTATATCCATAATTCAGCAAAAGATAAAGTTGGTATAATACTGATTCACCCCCCCTCTCAATATTCCCTATTTCTAACACACATTATGTGGTGTTTGTTCCTGATTCTACTGTGAAAAAGCCTACTTACTCAACAAGAAATAGCTATGCACAAAAGGGAAGCCTGGGTAACTAAAATACATGAGTATGATTTGGCAATAAGACACACTAAACTGGATAGAGGAAGGGGATTATGTAAATTCATAGTAAAAAATTCAAAAGAAGCTGAAGTACCTAGGAATGAGGTATCTCATGCATTATTGGTTAGTTTAACTGATCTTTAGTTCTATGACATAACATATTATTTAACCTATGGAGAATGTCCTACATAGTTAACCCCAAAAGAAAGACGTAATTTGAGACTCCAAGAAGCCAAATATGTGATATGGCAGGGCACACTGTTTAAGAGAGACATTGATGGAACTTTCCTCAGATGTGTTGATAAATAACAATAGGCACAATTACTGAGAAATTTCCATGAGGAAGCCTATGGAGGGAAGTTTTCTTCTACAATCACTAGTTATAAAATCCTTGGAAATTGTTTCTATTGGTTGGGAATGTTCAAAGATGCCTATACATATGTTAGAAAGTGTGAGAAGTGTCAGTTATTTTCTAGAAAACCTTAATTGGTAGTGTTACCCTTGAAGCCATTTGTTATGGATGAACCTTTCAAATAATGGGGACTATATTTTATTGGCCCAGTCAATCCTCCATCGAGTTCCGATGATGTCTACATTCTAATAGAAATAGACTATTTCACCAAATGGGTTGAGGCTATTCCAACAAGAAAGGAAAATTCTCAGGTGGTGTGTGATTTCTTGAAAAATAATATCCTGGTATGTTTTGGAGTCCCTCAAAAGATTATAATAGGTAATGATATCTATTTCTCATCTCATGAGTTAACCCTTTTATGTTATGATCATGGTATTTCCTTGTCCCATTTGTCAAATTATTTTCCACAAGGAAACGGGAAAGCATAATCGAGCAATAAGAATCTGGTAGCTATTTTGAAGAAACTGGTAGATGACAATGGTAAAAGTTGGCATAAAAAGCTTTTTGAAGCTCTTTGGGCTGATATGATCACCCCAAAAATAGCTATGAGCATGGAACCTTTTGAACTAGTGTATGGGGTAGGTGCTCAAGTATCTCTTCCATTGGAATTGTCGGTGATAAAACTGTAAACTGCTATTGAGGATCAAACTTTAAGAGATTCTTTAGAAAAAATAATTATGTACTTGCATAAGCTTGAAACAGAAAGAGAAGCACTAGTAGATAAAATCATAGAACATCAAGTCATGGTCAAAAATATCTTTGATAAGAAGGTTCGTCCTAAGAAATTAATGAAGGGAGATGAAGTGTTACTCTGGAATAAAAGAAAGGAACCCAAAGGAGCTCATAGAAAATTTGAAACTTTGTGGAAGGGACCTTTCCTAATTAAAGAAGAGCTAGGATCCAATTCTTTTAAATTGGCGTATCTAGATGGATCTATCTTTCCATTTACTTATAATGGGAAAGATTTAAAGCTTTTAAATTTTTTAATGTCTTAGTATATAAATCTTTGTACATATTGGTTTTAGTTTGTTTTTTTTTCCTGTCCCATTTTTGTCGTGTCAGTTTCACCTTTTCATTTTGTGTAACCAGAGTTCTAAGTTCTCTGCCTTTTGTCAAAAGGAGTCCCCAGTCAGAGCTGATGTTAGCCCAAGTTTGACACTTTTCCTTCTTTCTCTTTCTGTTCTGGTCTTGCATCGGTTGGCTTCCTCTTTTACCATTGTTACCTTGTTTTGTTTTCATCTAGCCCAGTTGTTTGGAAGCCTTTGGTATTTCCGGTCATGATTTGATTTTGAGCATTGTAAGTTCTTGGTTAACAAGTTTTCTTGAACACCCTTGAACACATACGAACAAGCTTGAACTCTGTTCAAACATGCTCAAGGTTGTTCAAGGCGGTTTCTTCACATTTGAAAATATGATAGGTTTTATCAAGACAATGAAAGTAACCTACTAGTCATCAAGTTACGAGGAGTGCTAACACATTAATTATATATTTGTGACACATGTTTACAGTTGGAATTACAAGTGGTGAAATTTGAAGGATCAGAGCTCCTAAACCACTTTGAACACTCTTGAACGGCCATGAACTTTATTCTTCCATGTTCGAAAGTATTCCAAGGGAAGGTGAGAGAGAAAAAAGGGAATCTTGTGGCGTCTCAGAAGTGGGACCTAGAGGAGGTTGCACATTTAATGCTAATAAATGTGTCATGCCCAAAAATTTTCTAATAAAACACAACATTTTTTTATATATTTTTTTAAAGGTAAGGTGATAGAGAGTAACATTCATAAGTTAAGTATAAGCCAACTATGGATTATGCCAACCACAACCTAGGATTAAGTCAACTGAGAAGTAAATCTTAAGATCGGTCTGTTGAAACAATCTTTAACTAAGGTTCTAACTGAAGGTGGTAGCTAACTTGGTAAAGTATCGACAAACTGGAAAGGTTCTAGTTTCACCAAACTCCCAAAAATCCTTATGGATGTACCCCTTCGCGACAATACCACTACAGTCAGGGTGTATAACCAAATGAATATTCAACTCCCAACGATATGTTTCATTAGGTAAAGTTTTCATTAACCACGTGGAACAATGACCCTTAAAGGGGTTTACATACGTTATTCATCCAATCCCTACCTTTTTATTTCAATATGGATATCAAATCATAGATGAAAGTTAGCTATTCTAATATTCTTTATTTGAGCCTAATGTTAAACATTATGAATACATTAAACCACTAGGATCATATGTTAATATGAATTTACTTAACTAAATGATAATTAAACAAAGTTGTAAACATAATATTAAATTACTTTTATTTTTTCATAAATTAAATAAAGTTTACTAATGATATAAAGTATTCTTGCTATAATATTCATTGATTAACTCATACTAATAACCCTCATATAATTTAATTTGATTAAAATAAAACAAATTCATTCAAACCTATTAACCAGTAACAAATTAACAATTTAAATACACCCAAATAATCTATTATTAATGATCTTATTTTAACTAGAATAAGGTAAACTATAAATCTAACAAGTTGATTTATTAATAGTTAAATCTAAAACACAATATCCATAATCTATTAATTAGTAATTAATTTAATTGAGAATGAATTTAGTTACAGAATAAAATTAATATCTATTAAATAAATTTAATAACTCAAAGGACAATCAAGTCCCAAAAAGATATCCCCTACTACCCTTACCTACCTATCTCCCCTACCATCCTCATTGGCCCCACGTGCCAAGTGGGTGGCAAGACCAAGCCAAAGGCAATTCTACCATAGTATTTTCGAAATTCTTGGGGGGAAATATGTGTATAGGCTAAAAGGGGGACATGTAGTTTAGGGGACCCACCATGGGTATTACCCCATTCAAAAGCAATGTGGGCATTTTCGAAAAGTACGTGGGAGAAGGCATGTCAAAACATGCAATAAATTGTGTCAGGTCAATTACCAAAGGAGGCAGATGGGTAAAATGGCACAGGTGTTTGGGGAAGGTACCCAAGTCAAAAGATGACATATGCAGGTGGTCCCCCCACCTTTCCTACATGTAAGCAAGGTAAAGAATAACATTTTAATTTATTTTTTTTGTATGATTTTTTTTGTGATAGAGATTTCTCTCCTCATTACCTCGCCTAAACTAAGGGAGTGAAGAGTAAGTGAAATGTGTGGGGTCCACTAGCAATCAAACAAAAAGGTAAGTCATGTTTTGTTTTTGTTTTATAATTCTTTTATTAATTAGGGCTAGTTACTAATGAAGATTATTCTAGGGGATTATTTACTAACCCCTACTTAGGGAAAATAATCTTGGGGAATATTCTCTTTGGTAAAGAAAATTATTTCCTCCTCCATACATTTTCCAGAGCATTTTTCTATCAAAATCTGGAAAGTGTTATTGTTATTGTTTTGCCTCTTCTACTAGCACTAAGGGAATTATAAATTGAATATTAGTAATAGGTGATTATTACATTAGTATTCTAACTTGTTTAATTAACTATTGTTATCATGTTTATTTCTTCCTCTCAAAAATTTGAGGTTGCAATGTTGATTTTAAGGTAGAGTGTTGATCCTCTTGAGGTAGAATATAGATTTTCAAAGAAAGAATGGAGTGTTTTAAACTTGAATTTTTACAATCAAATACATTAAGGAGATTACCAAACTTTATATACCAATAAGATTTTACATGCTATGAAAACTAATACATTGCTTTCTATTCCTTTCATTAATTTCTAACTTACATTTTTTTTTAACAATGAAATACAACTTGCAGCAATACTCAAATGAGAGTTACAAGGAGATTGAACAAGTTTCCTTCCATTACATTATCAATATACAACTTAATAATAACCAAATGAAGAAATAGAGAACATTCTACAATCCACAAATATGATTTTATTAATAAGGAGAGCTTTCTTTAGTACGAATTTACAACATAGTCACAACACAATTTTCCTTCACATTTACACCAAAATAGGAGTTCTCCCAAAGTTTTAACCACAATGATCTTGGCATCAAAACTTGAAAATGAAAGAGGAGAACCATGGGAAGCTCACCTCCCAACAAAGGTCTCAAGGAGACCACCCCCGAGCTTGGAGAACCAAGGCTAAATGGGTATGCACAACAAAATGCTCACAACAATATATATATATATATATATATATATATATATATATATATATATATATATGCACAAACAACAATTAACTCCCTCCTAAGGCTTCACAAATGAGTTTTCCAAACTCATTGAAGTAGGTTGAAGGTGGGATTTTCCAAGGAGGAGAATGCCAAACATATTACATTTCTCACAAAAGTATTTCCATGCCTCTCAAGGTGACATGATTCATATTTCATACTCAAACTTTCCTCATTAGCATCCTCAAGATGCAAGCATACAAAGATGACTTCATGGAGCCCATACTCCATGAATTTTTCTCTCTTCTCCAAGAGAAGAGACTCTCACTACAATGGAGAGCCCAAATAACCCCTTCACCCAAGGATACTTCTTCCCTTCCCAAAGGGTGAGTAATGTCTTAACTCCCACAAAACAACACTCTTAAAAGAAAGAAACAAGAAATGAAGCAAAATCCATATGCAATCTCTTTTCCAACACAACAATGAAAAAATTTACAATAAACATACATACAAGCTCTCACATATTCTTTTAACACTACAAACAAGAAGATGAGATGAAATAAGAATTCTTTCATGGCAAGAAAAATAAGCAAATCTACCATACAATCTACATAATAATCTTCCTTATGAGTTTCAAGAAAGAAGTTTTCTTCATGGTAAAGCCACCAAGCTTGATCCAATGCAAAAATGGACGAATGAAATGAGTTGAGCTCCTTATCCCTTCTCCTCTTTCCTTTCTCCAACCCTAATTTTCTCTAAAATTATAGAGTGGGTGACCACCCACTAAGTCTCTCCCATCCCACTAAAAAGGCCTCTAAAAAGGGCCGCGGCTAAATAGTCGAATATTTGCACCCGATGATGGAGCTCATGCCAGGCAAACTGTATTCCTGCAGATCCATATTGTTGCAAATATCGTGGACAACACGGCCGTCACTATCACTTTCAATTAAAATTTATTTTTATTAAAAAAAATCCAGACCCATCGTTTAAAGTAGTGGATAAATTGTAAACTAAAACGTAAAACAAATAAAGGAAGTTTGAAAAGAGTTGAAAAAAAAACTAAGTGTTATTTAGCATACTTTAGTATTTTTTTTTAAATTTTCTTTATATTTTTAAATTTTGTTTGATAGTTTACTTTATTGAAATAATTAATTAATTAAGTATTAAAGATATATTAATTAATTAATTTTACTATTAAAAAATTAATATATATTTACTAATTAACATATCTTTATAATTAATTTATAGATTAATATATTAATTATTAAAGATATATAAATTAGTTAATTTTACTATTAAAAAATTAATATACATGTTCAATATATATATGCAAATATATACTTATAATTTAAAAAAAATTAAATTCAAATATTTTAAAATTTTAAATACTATATGTATATATTCATAAATCAATATAAAAGATTGTAAATATATATTTGTGAATCATAAATATATACAATTAAACATTTCTATACAAAGCAATATATCAAAATGTTAAGAAATAATTAATTAAAATATTAAAAGTTAAAAATAGTTTTTAAAATAATAGTAAAAAATATTATATATAAAATTCTTGCTATAAGAACAAAATAAACTTAAAAATTACAAAAACTTGTATATAATATAGATTTATAGTAATTTAATAATATATTTATATTAATAATATTGAAAAGAGTTGAAAAAAAACTAAGTGTCCCATTTTGTAAGATATTTGCAAGGGGATACTTGGTATTTTTAAAAATTTTCTTTATATTTTAAAATTTCGTTGATAGTTTACTTCCTATTGACATAATTAATTAGTTTATTAATTTATAAATTAATTATTAAAGATATATTAATTAATTAATTTTACTATTAAAAAATTAATATATCTTTACTAATTAACATATCTTGGCGGTCTTCTCTCTGCCTACTGAAAAAGCCCCTGGCCCGGATGGGTTCCCTACGTTCTTCTTTCAGATGTACTGGGACATTCTTAAAGAAGATCTTTTTAAAGTTGTGCAAGAATTCTTTGGAGCTAAGAGTTTGCTCAAAGAGATTAATGCCACCTTCTTGGCTCTCATTCCTAAAGTCCCAAGTGTGGATACTTTTGACTCTTTTAGGCCTATTAGCCTTTGCAATTCTCTTTACAAGATCTTTTCTAAAGTGTTAACTACAAGAATGTTAAAAATCCTTACGGAGATTATTTCCCCACAACAAATGGGCTTTGTCCCAGGCAGACAAATCCTGGATTCTATTATTGCTGTTCATGAGGTTATTCACTCTTTAGAGGAAGGAAATAAGGATGGCTTTTTGCTCAAGCTTGATTTGTCTAAGGCCTATGACAGGGTGTATTGGGTGTTTCTGGATCAGGTTTTGCATGGATTTGGTTTTAATGACAACATTCAGAAAATTATTTCTCAACTGATCTCCACCCCCACCTTTGCGGTTATGATCAATGGTTCCCCCACAGATTTCTTTAAATCCTCCAGAGGGCTCAGGCAAGGGGACCCCCTCTCTCCCATTCTCTTTATTATTCTGGCTGAATGCTTGGGCAGAGTGATCCTTGATAAAAGGAGCAGAGGTGATTTAGTTGGTTTGAAACCCTCATCTGGACCCCTGATCTTCAATCATTAGCAATTTTTGGATGACACCATCCTTGGGGGAGAGGCCTTGATTAAGGAAGCCAGACAGGTGAAGAACATTCTTAACTCTTATTCTAATGCTACGAGTCAGCTCATTAGTTGGAATAAGAGCTCAGTCTTTTTTGTCAATACTCTGGAGGGCAGACAAAGGAAAATGGCTAATATCTTGGGCTGTGTCATTGGGACCCTTCCGTCCACCTATCTGGGTCTCCCTATGGGGACAAGGCCTGCTGACCAATTTTGGAACAAGCTAATTGATAGGTTCAATAGAAAGTTGGCTGGCTGGAAGGGTATCATCCTGAGCCAGGATGGAAAAGTTCTTCTGATCAAGTCTATGCTTTAGAACTTGCCAATCTATGCTCTTAGCCTTTTTTCTATCCCTTCAAAAGTGGCGGCTACTTTGGATACTATCTAGAAGAAGTTTCTATGTCATGGTCCGGAAGGTAATAAGAAGTATCCACTGGTGGCCTAGGATAACATTTGCAAGCCCAAAAAACATGGTGGTTTGGGGATTAGGAACCTAAAGCAGCTCAACAAGGCTCTACAAGCTAAATAGATTTGGAGGATATTCACTTCTAAAGGTGAATGGAGGGACATTTTGGAAAATAAGTATGTGGCCAACATAAACCTAAAGCAGTTTATTAGTAGAGATGAGGAACCCAAGGGTTCGATAATTTGGAATGGCATCATAAAAACAAAGGATTTAGCCTTTGAGAAGGCGAAATGGAAACTTGGTAATGGCGAAGATATCAACTTTTGGCTTGATGACTGGCTTGGTGTGGGGCCTTTATGGAATTTTGATCAGTTTAATAGATGGGAAATGCTGTGCATGGAAAGATTTGGCTATAGGGTGAGAGACTACAGGGCTAATGAGAACTGGGTGAATTTGACTGAGATTTCCCAGGAGCTCAAACCAGTGATGAACATGATCAGGCTTTGTCCCTTGTCTCTAAGCAAGGATGAGCTAGTTTGGGGACCGACTAAGGATGACAATTACACTGTGGCATCGAGCTATGATACCATGATGAGGTGTGGTCCTGACCCTATTTGGGCCAAAGCTTGGTATGCTGGCTTAACCCCCAAAATAAACATTTTCTTCTGGTTATTGCTTCAAAATAGAATATCGATGGTGGACAACCTTATCAAGAGAGGCCATCAAATTCCTAACCGCTGCATTCTTTGTAAAACACAATTGGAAAGTGTCGATCATCTTTTCATTCATTACCATTTCACAAGGAATATATGGTCTTATTTCCTGGCTTTTTTCAAGCAGACCTGGGTTTCTCCCAATAACATTATTGAGCTATTCCAACAGTGGCAAGGTGGGGTTGTGGGGAATGTGAGTCAACACTTTTGGGCTTGGTCTCTTCCTCATTTTTGCTGGGGGGTGTGGAAGGAGCGGAACGACCAAATTTTTAGGGATAAAGAAGCTAATGCTAAGGTGGTTTTTCACAAGAGTTTTAATGCTCTGGTCAAAAACTACACTATTATCAAAGGCCATAACCTGCTTACCAGCACTTTGGAGAAGGATCGTAGTAAGAGGGAGGATTGCAGTTGGTCTCTTCCTCTGGTGGGATGACATAAAGCCAACTTTGATGGTGCCGTGAAAGGCAACCCTAGTCAGGCTGGGATCAAGGGTATCATTAGAAATGAACAGGGGAAAGGCATAGCAGCTATCTCAGCCCCTTTGGGTGTGCAAACCAACCATGTAGTAGAGGTGACTGCTGCTCACCAAACAATTAAGCTGGCTATGGACATTGGAGTAAGAAACCTATGGCTAGAAGGTGACTCAAAAAACATAATTGATTGCCTCAATGGGAAAAATAGGCCAACCTGGACGACTGCAAAATTGATTAATGAAAGTGTCCAGTTCCTCAAGTCTTTTGAAAGAATCCATGTGGCTCATGAGTACAGGGAGGCAAACCAAGTTGCTGACAAGTTGGCCAACTGGGCTATCAGAAACAATGAGGTGAAAAGATGGATGGAGGGGCAATTAATTCTGCTCGAAATCAGGGAATTAATGGAAAGTGAAAGAATCTCGAGCAGATTCAGAAAAATCACAATATAATGATGAAACTTTGTGTTATGGAATTTGTGCCACTGTATGATGTGGGAGAACACGAGCCAAAGTATGAATCACTTGGATAACTATCATCATTGCACGTCAAGGCCTATTTTTGGGTGTACTTCTCAAAATGTGAAGGGAAGGATTGAGAATATATTTCAAACAAGTAATTTGCCCAAAATTTTGAAGTGCTCTATGACTAGAAGCTTTGTCTGCAGAAAGAGAAGGATAATGGTGGGGGAACACCATAGAAGGGAACTCAAGGATGAGGTTGAGAAATGGTAGAGATGGTCAAAGGTGTGGGGGATTTTGAGCAAAGGGGAGGTGACTTCGTTCATTTAAAGACTGCACGGATGGAAACCATCGGTAACCAAAACAATGGTGAAAAACTGGAAGGAAGGGAGTGTGAAAATTGATGGGGTTGAGTTTAATGTTATGGAGGAGGTCATTTCTGCTGTGACTGGCATACCAATTGTGGGGAAGAAATTCTACAGAGATCCTCACATTTATGGTCAGGCTATGATAGAATTCACCAAAGGAAAAGTGGAGAAGAAGGCCCTTGAGAAACATGGTACTTACTACTTGCCGAGATCTATCAAACCACTATGGAGGTTCGTGCTGAGAGTGATAATCAAGTACATTTCTCTGGACATGAGGCTTGATCACATATACTCCTACCATTTTGTGCTTCTCAACCATTTCAGGTCTAGGACTAAAATTTCTATCCCCTTTTATCTCTACTCGTCAATCAATGAAAATATAAATGATTATAGGGAGAAACCTATAGGTAATCCTACTTTTCATGAAGGATTATTGTTGTTAATTTATGAGTACTTCAAAGAAAAATCCATAGGTAAAGAAATTAAGCAGGGAAAAGGAGGCATGGAAGAATCTGATGAAGAGCTCGACTTGGGGGGAGAAGAGTATGTTCCTTCTAACACCGAGGAGAGCCAAGACATGCATTCTGATTTAGATGTTGACGCCTCCCCGTATTCCAAAAAAGGGAAAAAGGAGATAAAGAAGGAAAAATAGGTCAAGGAGAAACTAGAACCTAAACATTGCATTGAGGTCTCCTTCGACAGAGATTATGATGAGGAAGCGGAAGGAATGGACACAGAGGGTGATAATGCTGAAGTTGAGGAAGATACTTCTGGGGAGGAGGAGGATGCTAAGGAGAACAAGAAGGGGAAGAAAAAATTCACCATTAAAATGCCTGTGAATAGGGAAGATGTTACAGATTATAGCAGGAAACATAGGAAAAGAAGGAAAATGGATGAGGATAATAAGGAAGAAGGGCAAGAAGAGAAGGTGAGTGAAGAAGAAGAGGAAGGTCAGGGCAGAGAGGAAGATCATATGTAGGGTGCTGATGACCAAGGTACTAACTAGTATGATTGTAGGATAACAGACAAGTTGAAGAGTGTGGTTTGAAGAGACTTTCAGAAGGTGTCGGTCATGATGGGATTACAAAGAGAAATGATGAAAACCCTTGTCAAGGAAAACAAGGAAGGCAAGATACAAATGGAGGAAATCATAGACCCCACGTTGGTGATTCTAAGTGACATTACCAAAGAACATCCTCAGATGGATGTCCTCAATAATGCTTAAAACAGTGTCATAGATAGCTACAGGACAACCAAATGGACTTTCCATGAAATTCAAGAGTTAAAATTTCATGTGGGACTACTGGAGAGGGAGGGTAATAGCAAAAAAATTACACTTATGGAGGAGAAGAATGAGATGGAGAGTAAAATAGAGGTAGTGAAGAAAAGAATGTAGAGTTTGGAGGGGACATTAGAGAAAATTGCTGAGCAGAGTCATAGCATACTCAAAGCCTCAAATGATAATATAAAAGTTTTGATAAATAAATTTGAGGAACATCGGAGCAACAAGGAGTCTCCAAACAACAGCAAAGATAAAAACATAGAGGAAGGGACAAGGAAGAGAACAAGGTCAAGTACAATGAAGAAAGACACGTAGGAACCTGACAAGGATCTGGCTAAACTCAAGGATGCTGCGGACAAGGCGTCTAAGCTTGAATTTCAAGGGGCAGAGATCCTCAGAGAGTTCGCTTGAGTTGCTCCCCTGGTTTTTTTTTTTTTGGGGCCTGGACTGGTTTTTTGCTTTCTGTTTCTAGCTTTGTTTCCTGGCTTTTACTGTTTGTATTATGGTTGGTCTATGCCTGGACCATTTTTGCTTTGGTTGTAGTTTCTTGGTGAACTTTATTTGCTTTATCTCTTTTTATGTTTAATACTGTTTGGGTTTCAGGGCCCCTTTAAAACCTGTTTTCCTTAATCAAAAACATATCTTTAGTAATCAATTTATAGATTAATAAATTAATTATTAAAGATATATAAATTAGTTAATTTTACTATTAAAAAATTAATACACATGTTCAAATATATATATATATGCAAATATATACTTATAATAAAAAAAAATTAAATTTAAATATTTTAAAATCTTAAATACTTTATGTATATATTTTTTTGTTTTTCCTATTAACTTGTATGCTTTCTAAAGAAGAAATTTTAATGGAATAGTCATTGTATTCAACCAAAGAGTGTTATTGTGTAATAAAAGAGTAAAATATCTTATATGGATTTTATTTACTACTGGCACTACTTGAAAAATTAAGTTAATGCAAAAGAATTGAAACTTATTTTCTACTTAGAAAAGAATACACATTTGTGGTATATTCTTATTTGTGCCCCTCTAAAATAGATTGTTGGAATTCTATTCTTTTGAACTGAGAGAATTGTGGTTAGCTAAAAGTTTTCTTTGGTTTTCATTCCTCAATCCATACATTAATGTCTAGTTTTCATGCTTCAATCCATAGAATTAAAAGCTCTCAATTTTACGCTCTCATATGTTATATATTAATAAAAATAAAAATAAATATATTTATAGATTTTTTATTTATATTATTAATATAAATATATTTATTAAATTACTATAAATCTATTAATTATATACAAGCTTTTGTAATTTTTTAGTTTATTTTGTTCTTATAGAAATTTTTTTTTATATAATATTTTTTATTATTATTTTAAAAACTATTTTTAACCTTTAGTATTTTAATTAATTATTTCTTAACATTTTGATATATTGCTTTGTATAGAAATGTTTAATTGTATATATTTATGATTCACAAAGATATATTTGCAATCTTTTATATTGATATATGAATATATACATATAGTATTTAAGATTTTAAAATATTTAAATTTAATTTTTTTTAATTATAAGTATATATTTACATATATATATATTGAACATGTGTATTAATTTTTTCATAGCAAAATTAACTAATTTATATACCTTTAATAATTAATTTATTAATCTATAAATTAATTACTAAAGATATGTTAACTAGTAAAGATATATTAATTTTTTAATAGTAAAATTAACTAATTAATATATCTTGAATAATTAATTTATAAATTAATAAACTAATTAATTATTTCAATAGAAAGTAAACTATCAAACGAAATTTTAAAATATAAAGAAATTTTAAAAAAAATACTAAGTATCCCCTGGTAAATATCTTACTAAGGGGGACACTTAGTTTTTTTTTCAACTCTTTTCAAACTTCCTTTATATGTTTTACGTTGTAGTTTACCATTTATTCAATACCTTTAAATGATGGGGCTGGATTTTTTTAAAAATAAAAATAAATTTTAATTAAAAGTGATAGTGACAGCCGTGTTGTCCACGATATCTGCAACAATACGGTTCTATAGGAATACGGTTTTCCAGATAGGGGCTCCATCATCAGGTGCAAATATTCAGCTATTTAGCCATGGCCTCTAAAAAGTACTCAATAACTAGCATTAATTGAGACATGACACCAAGTCCTTGGCCTTCCATATTGTTCTCCCTCTTAATTGTGGGTTTGGCAAAGAGTGTGGGGCAAGTTAGAATGCATGTGGCCACTTCCATTTTCGCCACTTTTGAAAAATAGGCTTTTTGGAGGCCCATAATGAGGTTCTAGGCTTTCCCATAGGTAAAAACTAACCCCCAACCCAAGGTACCTACTTGGGGTTAGCTAATTTAGGCTAAAACTACACCCTAGGGTCACTTTTGACCCCTGTAAAGTACCCCTAAAGTCCAAATCCGAGTTCCCAACTTGATGTGATCCCTACATGACATCTACAAGCAAGTGGGACTTAATACAATATTTTATGGGGTTAGGTGGTTCTTCACAAGCCCTAATTGACATGTCATCTTCCACATATACAACACAAGTGTCAAGTGACACCAACAAAATACACATCACATCCACAATGACATGTCCTAATTGACAACATGAAGTTAAACTAATAACACACATGAAATTCACATTTACAACAAGATTTTCAATCCCATATCGTCCAATAAACCTTGGCTTACTCAATTCACATATGTTTAGCCTTGATTCTCTGAATAATTCCATGGTTCTCTCTCCTGCTCACTAAACTCGAGCATCAGTAGTCCAAGGTAATAAAATCACATGAAATATACATATTCAATTCATAATTAGCAACATAATCAATATGCAGAATTCAATTCTAATTACAATTTTCATTCAATAATGTTTAAACATAGTAATTCCATAAACATCATAACATATCATCCATGAAATAATCAAATCTATTCATGATTAAGTCTTTCACATCAAGTCACATTTCTAAGCATATATAACCAGAATCAACATTATGTCCTAGGTCCTAATCCATCCCAAATGTAATCCACATAATATAATAATCATCATCAAACATAATATCTCGAGTCTCTTCCAAGATAATCAAAAAGTGTATCAATGTATCAAATCATGAAGTATCAAAATGCAAATGATAAAAAATGCTATGATGGGTTGGGGTAAGGCCTCACAAAATGACAAGAGGGTTTGCATGTCCAAGATGTCCACATAATCATATTTTTACTGACATAAGGACTTACGTAAATAGTAATTATGGGCTACATGCATAAGTTGTCAAATGAAATATTTGTATTGTCACCTCCATAAATATTTGTAATAAATGACTAAGTTCTCATGCTTCTCCTATTTATGTTGTGTCCTACGCTTAGAGTCCTAAATATTTTGTTATCCAAAAAATGGCTGCAGAGGTAAGGACATTGGAGCCCTTATGATCAGTGAATTTTATAGAGTAAGATGAGTCTAGCTATTTTTCTTTTGTATTTTCAAATTTAGTAAGCATAACAGGGAATAGAAAATTTAAGGCTTTGCAATTAGGAAGTCGACTTTTCATCTATTTGGGAATATTTAAAGTTTGACGTGTGATGGTCCTATAATATAAGACACATATTTAGAAAATTATAATGTAGAAGGTCTTCCAGCCCATCTTCTAAATTCCCTTGAGGGTACTCCGACTTTAGAAACCCTACACAGTGGGTTATGCTCAACCGCAACTTTTCCTCCTGCTATTGTATGCCCTAAGTTGATCCTTGAATGTATAAAAATTATGATGCATGAATAAAATATATTAAAAAGAAAGATGGTAGTGTCCTCATGTCTGTCAATAGGGAAATGGTGTCTTTGGCATTGCAACTCCCATAAAATACCTTCTCCACCTTTTCTCCCACACAGTCCATCATCAAGTATAATGAAAATAGAGATGGACACCGTACTTCTATGGCTAAGAGCTGGCTTCTAAACCCACAAAGAGGAGGTTCATGATTACCCAAAACATTCAATAGGACTCATGTACACCCCTATATCAGTGATATAATGGTGATGCTACACAGAGTGAAAAGATCACAAGTACCTTATCTCTCCACTGACTAGATGTATTTTTATGTTCAGATTATCTTAGAGGGAAAAAAACTCCTAGACTGGGCCAAATTAATTGCTAGCTCTCTCAGAGAACAACTCAATATGGCTAAACTAACTAGTAGTGGTTTCTTCATATCCTCTTACCTCATGTATTCTTTGGCCTGCAGTAGACAATGGAATTGAATGCCACATAAACCCCAGGTCACTGATATGTATGTCTATGAGTATTACCCCATCTTACAGAAGGATAATATTATTGAAAACTATAGAAGGGTACACGCTACATTCATGGGAAATATCTTCTTTGAGTTAGCCAGAATATCTGGCAAGAGGATCATCCCTGAAGCTCAAGAATTTGTAGCTAAATATGGGAGCTATTATATTTGATTCCCTAGGTTTAACTACATCAGGGTTGGGGGTTTTGAGGATTCACCTATGAGATTGCCTAGGTATGGTTTTGATTATTTTATCCTTGTTGAGGTCTGTGTTACCCAAAATTATAGCATACAGAATAATGAACACAAATAGGAAAAGATTTCATTTCTAGGAGTCCAATTAACATTACATTTTAGGTTATGTTGATTAACATTTTATTATTCCATTCAATACCGATTGTTTTTTGTACTCTAAGTATTGATCGCATTCAAAATTTTCAAATTCATAATTGATCATTACATTGTGCATTCAAACTGAATGTAGTATACAAGTGTTCTTTCATATTTCATATTTCATGTCAATAAAAGAGTACAATTTTCAAAATATAAAGCATGATAGAAGTATGCGTAGGGTCCCATGCATTGGCTTTGTCATCTATATGTTTTTGGCTAGTTGTCTATTAGGTCCTCAAGTTTTTAGGTCCATTGTCCAGGTCTTCATCTTTTAGGAGTCTTTAGGGTTATCCTACATTATGGGAGAGAAAAAAGTGTTAGATCCTATAGGATCTAAAAAATGCATGAAATGGAAACATCACATAACAATTAATCTTTCAGAGCTGCATATTTATCTGGTATTCCAATGTAATAAGGAAATGTGCATCCACATGAAATGAAAGGTAGTATTAAAGGGACGTGTTTACATGAAAAATTTTACTATTTATGGTCATTCTTATGCATGTTGTCTTTATTTAAAAAAAAAGATATCTAAATCAAAGGGACTTTGTTCTTATGACTAAGAAACCTTTTTCAAAATCCGTAGGATGTTGTTAGATTAGTGAACACAATAACTTTGCTGGTATTGATTCATAAATGTCACCATTTTTGGAATTTTCATAAACTAAAGTGTTTATCATGTTTACTAACCTAACAAAATTTAGTTTGATGTTGTTCTTGAAAGCCTAACAGAATAAAAATTGTAGTGCTTAAGTTGACTAGTTTTCACATCACAGTTAGAAGAAATGATGCAATATAAAGTGCACTAAAAGAAGCTACAACATGTGCTTTCAAAGACATTGAGAGAATCACAAGTACAAGACACATAAACAACCATGTTAAAATGGCAAGATCCAATAGGATAAGTGAATGGTAACAAATGACATTAAATTCCATCTTCATATGATAATGTTGAATTCAAAATGCTTCAAGGATTGATCATATGCAATGATTTTGCTGCTTAACAATAGAAAGAACGCTACAGAATTGTGCTTCATAGTATCATGGAATGTTTACAGTGTGTATTTGATGGTTGTCACGAGCCTGTGTTTGAACTCCATTAAATTTCATTTTGGTTTTTTTGAGTGTCACAAGCCCATGCTTGAACCTCTTAAACAATTATAGAACATTCTACAATTTAGCATTTCTTATTTTATGAAAAGATCATAAGAACTGTTTCACTTTTTGTATTGCAAAGTAATGAAAAACTAGTCATTCACTGGTTATCAAGTAGGCATTTGAAACCAATTAAAGATTCATGATTCATCAATAGGGTTGCATGTACATGAAAATCATTTTACAAAGTTTATATCTTTTATGTTGCTCTTGGCATCCAGAATATAGTCATTATTGATAAAATTGCATATATTTCAAGAATGATAATGCACTATTGACAAATTTTTAATTCAAGCATCTTCTTGCATTCAATTTAATGCACATGTTACAATCACAACATGGTATTGCAAATCAAATATGGTGGTTGTCATTTCTTGTGTATGATAGTGGTGTGAACCAAGCTGAAGGCATCAACAATAAATGACTGGTGAAAGTTAAAATAAATGGTACAATCATATTTTTCAAGCATGGTTACTGTTTGGAGATACCAAACTCAATAGAACCAGCTGAAGGTGGGTTCAAATAAATACTAGCATATTAACAAGTCAAGAATGGACAATATCAAGTGTGACAGTGGATTTAACCAAAAAACCCATGAACTTTCAGTCACAGTCATAAATTGAGCTGGTAATCAATATAAGGGACATTGCATTGGAGTTTCTACACATAGCTGGTATATATAAGATGATTCAAATGATGACTGGTGTTTATTAAAAATTCAGGTAAGCAAGGGTGATAGTGTCAAGAAGACTGGTGTGTTCAAAGGCTGAGCTAAAGGTGGGTTCGAGTAATAGCTGGAGTATATCTAATAAGAGAAATAATGATAATTGTAACAAGACAAGAGAACATTATAATTGGTATTTATTTATAAGTCATGACAAGACAAAAAATTCCATGTATAAAGCTATAGTATTCAAGTTGAGAACGAGCAGTTGAAAAGAGATTAAACAGAGAAGAAGAAACTCCTATATCTTTGTAGACAAGAAGCTGAGATTTGGCTTCATTAAAGGTCAACAAAGAAATGAAAATAAAAAGAGTAATATACCGTACTTATCTTTAAGTTAAGTCAAGAGTTCTTGCAGGATTGGCGTAGAGCACAACTCAAACCAATTTCAACAATGGAGCACCAAGTTCCAGCTATTCTCATCTCGGTCTAAAGTTGTGGCTGAAATATGCTAATCCTTAACCCGAGTCATAGCTGGATCGAGCTCATCCACATCTTTCAGCTATAGCTCAAACCAAGCTCCATGCCATGTCTAAAAGATAATCACAAGCCACATATCATGTTGCTAATCAAGACCATTCTTTGACTTAAGCTCACTGTCATTCATGGCCCAAAATCATGCCAAGTGTTCCAGTCTAAAAGACCAAGAGTTCTAGTTAAACCCCAATCTCACAAAATCCTAGTCATAGCTGAGCTTCAAGAAAAGGAATTCGTGCCCAATCTTCAACAGTCAAGAAAAACCTAAGCTCAATAAAGAACCCATGCTTGAGTTCAAAGCTAGAGGCCCTCAAACTCGCAAGTTACCTCCAGAATACTAGTAAAAAACAAAGAAATGTGCCACAGTCTCAGGAATTTCACCATGACCTAGGATTTTTCCCTATTTTTTCTCAAAGAAAAACACAAGCATATGCAAAAATAAGGAATGAGGTAGAGTTTTCAATTTTGGAGTCCGTTGACAGAGCATTGAATACGATAACTCCAGCCCTATACATCATGCAGAGCCTCGAAACTATCATTGCTATCTTGCAAATTGCTTTGAAATATCTTCATATGTGGAAAATTACTTAGTGGTCATATTGACTCTTTGTATTATGCAATATTTTAGACTTAGGGTTTTTCTAAGTTTAGATGTTGTATAGGCTTAGGTTATTGAGTTTGTCTAAATTTCATTTTTATAAATGTTGGTATATATTTTGTAAAAATATTTTTATCTTTATTAAAACCAACATTTAAGGCTAGTTGTTAGGGTATTATTCTAGGCTAGATTTTAGGGTTTTAGCATAAATTTGGGCCAAATTGGAGAGATTTTCAAGCTACTATGAGGGGCTTTATTTTTTGAATTTAGGCTTTAGAGGGCTATAAAATTGATTTTCATAATTAGTTGAGGGGGTTCCAGATTCTTGAGAGAAAGTACTTAGTGAGCTTATTGTTCCTTTGTGCCTTAGCTCTTATTTTGTAACCTACTTTTCAAATTTTTTGAGGAAAATAAAGCAGATGATCCATATTTTCTCATATTGTGAGCATTGATTTTTAATCCTTTTCTTGATTCTTCATAAGTGTTTATTTATTTTGGTAGAAAAGAGAAGTGAATTCCTTCTATTCCTCCTTTAACTAAACAAAATCCAAACCTTATGCAGAATATGTATGTTTGCTAATCAATTATGCTATTTGTGGTCTATCCCCTAGTAGTAAAATCTAGATTAACCTATACGTTGATTAGTGAATGATAGTGTCAGTCTCATTAATATGTGCATTGTGGTTACTGTTTTAGATTTCAAGAAAATCTGAGTTCAAATTTGGTGTATCACCCTATTTTCTTTTTAGTTTTAAATCTTTCTTCCCTTTTCTCAATCAAGTTTCAGCTAGGAGGTGATATTTCTAAATCAAATAGGAACCGACCTAGAATCCAGAGACTCCTTCTCAATTAGAGACCACCCACAACTCAAGAAGGTTTCCATTGTTAGGATAAGATATCTTTAAACCCCTAATGCCTGAGTTAGGGTGGTATTTTAAAACCTAAAAAGTATGTAGATAGATCTCCATTGTTCTAAAGAGGTTCCTTTCTGAGGAAGAATGGGAAAAGGCCGCTTTCCCTATCTCATTAGGAAAATTTTCATGTGGATCAATGAAAGAAGCAGTAAGCATAGGAAGTGACCTTTGTCATTTTGACTTCAAATATTATACTGAAAGAGATGGATTTGATAATAAATACTATGCTAGTGGAAGCTTAGGGCTTAGGAAACATATGTTCCATGTACCTCATTTAGAAGACTTTTGGGAAGACTGTTGTGATGAATCACAAGTGGAAGAAAGGGGGCACAATAGGCTGTGCATATCTCAAATCCAATCTATGAGACTACAAATCAATATAGAAGGGGTAATTGATGATGGGTCTAATTTAATTGAGCCCAGTTTCAAGAAGTCAATTGAACAAGGTGATTTTTTTATCAACTAGTCTGAAGAAGAAGAAGACAATGATATTGAGAAAAGAAGTCAACATTTGATTCATCTTACTAAGGAGTGTTTGTTAACAAAAAGAAAATAGAAACAACCCAAATCTATAACAAATGAAGTTAGAATTAGTCCTTTGACCTCTCCAATTTCTATTTCTAATGTATCTACATCAATTGAAAATGTAGGGCATTCAGAAAAGAAACAGGTTAAAGGTACCCGAAAGAAATCTATAGAAGACTTCTTACTGGCCACTCCTTCTTAGAGGGCGATGAGATCAAAGACCAGGTCAAGGATCAAGAAAGATATGGCTCAAGAAAATGTGCAAACTATCAATTTAGATGAAGACAAGTTTGAAGAGATGAATTATCAAATTACTGAAGAGAAACAGGTGGACAAAGATCTTTTTGATCTTGATGATGAGACACTAGATGTTATTAATACACCAATCAAGACACCTAAACAATCAGTTGGGTTTGATACAACACCTAAATGGTTGGCCACTTTTGTGAATAAAAAATGCAGCCTAGGTCCTGTCTCAGTTCCTGTCAAGGACATTATCAGTATGTTCAAAAGACCTCAAAGATTAAGAAGGTGAAAAGTACAACACAAATGTTTGATGACACAAAAATGGGGAAGTGGACTACCAAAGTAGCCACTTATAGACCAAAGGAAGGAGAATAGGAACTCAATGCTAAGGATTTCAAGGTTACAAAGGTTGAGTTGGGGACCATGGATCATGCAGGTAAAAATCATTTGTTCAAAGAAATAACTCAACAAATGTTGTTAACATCATGGTAGGATGGTAAGGAAAAGAAGGAATTAAGATAGACAATTGTGAATCCATCTCAATTCATAAATACCTTTTGTAGCTATGATGCAAATCCCCTGATTCAGTCTCCCTATATTTTTTATCTGAATTCAATAGAAAGTAAAAATCTGTTGAATCAAGTTCAAAGTGGTTGAGCCCTAGTGTGTACGGTGGATGAGTGGATGAATGAAGTGATTAAAAATGGTCTCAAGTAAATTAAATATTCTCAATCCATCCTACATGACATTGAAACCCTGGTAGGAGAGATGCAAGCACAGTGATAGGTATGGGATAGAGAAGAGGAAAATTGGATTTCTACCATGTCAAAAGTCCTAGATATTGAGAAGTATGGGTTCGCTAAATTATGTGCTGAGAAAGCTATGAAGCCTTATGAGGAATCCACTTTCTTTATCTTAAGAAGGAATATTAGCTGGTGCATTACTACCATTAAGAGCACCATAGCTAAGACCAAGGACTATGAAAGTGAAATCAAACAAATACATAAAATCATGCTAAATGAGTTGAAGGTAATTAACTTCACCCATGTATATTCAACTAATTATGGTGTGAAGGAATTAAAGGTAGCTCTAGAGGTTTTTGAAGCTACTATGAAGAAAATCAAGGAGAAGATTAACCCTAAGGCCTCAGATTTCACACAAATGGCTAGAATCAAGTTCATTCTATATCTGTGCATTGATCAGCTTCCTGCAACAATTTAGAAGATTAAAAGATTGAAATGGACTAAAGAAGCTTCAATGACTAGGATTTTGAACATAAAGATTCCCCATTTTCCTCTTGCAAAGGAACTTGTTCAAGCATATAAACCATTGGAGGTGACCCGGTCTGTTGCAGCTGGAGGAGAAAATCCCACTGGGAGTGAGGAATGTGCCGTAGATAAGGAGCAAGATCTCGAGATTTAGTTTATTTTCTTGTTACATGAGAAACTTCTAAGGACATGTGTCCTTTATACTTTGGCTTACTTAATAACTATTTGTCTGAGAGGTCGGGTTTTTCAGGAGACCTCTTAGTTTGCTAAGACTTTAAGTAGGTTAGTAACGATAGGGAAATGGTCAATTTTTTTTTGGAAAAGTAACTAGTTACACTTTGTGTTTTAGTTTAAATTGTTTGAAAAAGTCTTGATGAATATAGTTTACTATTGAAAACTAATATATTTATATTTTTGCCTATGTTGCAAAGAGGATGAATGTATATGAAGTTATATTTTAAATCTGTGTTGTTTGAAATGAATGGATGGATGCTCTATTTTAACATTTTAATTCATTCTGTATTGTATTGAGAAAGTTCTAATAGTGACTTGAAACATCAACAATATTTATTTGATCTTTCATCTTATAATTCATTCTTCATTATCTTATTCTTGAAGTGATATTGATAGTAGAAAAATCTGTATTATGTACTATGTTTATCTTATATTCTTGTTCTGAAACAATGTTGGAAAAGCTTATCATCTAAGAATGATATAGAAACCTTTTGAAAGCTTTCTAGTCAAAAGCTAAAATTGAAAATTAGTAATTGAGATGTATTGAAAATCAATCCTAGGGGTTGTACCTGAGATACAAATTCTGAGGGAAGTGATTAAAATAACACTTGCCCAACTGTTAGTGATTGTTTTTATTTAAATGGGTGATAGAGCATTTGTTGTAAGAGATTTTTTAAGGAAAGACAAATTTATTTATTAAGAGTTTGTAATCTATGATTGAGATTGTATATATGAGTATATATGAACTTTATGTTTTACTTCCTCTTTGTTATTCAATATTGTTTGTAAAATCATAAGAAAAAAAGCATTTTGTAAACTTAGTAACATGTTTTAGGTTAATATCTCCTAGGTTCCCTAGCGGGGTATTACATATCATAAAAATTTCTCATAATATTTTTATAACTGATAACTCGTATAGTTGTAAGAGAATCTATCATAATTGACCATAAATAGAACACTCTCTTACAACCTATCATAATCAAACTCAGTTGCCTACTTTCTGCATGAAAATTTATCTCCTGACACCTTTCAATTTTTTATTGAATCTGTCATAGACTATCATGTGAAAGTGTTGTTGGGAAAAGAATCTCAACCTTGCATTTACATGGGGTTACTATTTTTAGTAAATTTTAATTTGAGCACGATTTTTCCATAAGGTTCAAAATGGTTAGATAAACATTCCAGTAAATTTTTTTTTGCAAGATAATGTCCAATTTGAGAGATTAAAGTTTTCATTTTTAAAAATTGCTAAAAAAAGTCATAAATACAATTAAAGAGGCTTTAGAGGCTCCAAAATGGGTTAAAACTATGGATAAATGGCATAGTGGTTTAGAGTGTTATAGAGAATGCAAAGATATTTCCAATGCTTCAAACAATTAGTCAATCAGACAATCGGTTTGAAAGTTATGGCCTCCAAAAGTTTGGTTTTCTGAAATAGAAAATGTAAAATTGTGTCAAACATGTAAATGAGCTATAAAATGGAGTTACACATGTTGTTGTGTGTATTAACACATCATAGGGTATCTTTGATTGGAGATAAGGTGAGAAAATTTTTATAAGTAGTTTTTAGCCCATGATTTTGTAATATTGTTTGACACGTTAAGTATTATATCTCCTATATATGAGGTGCATAGGATGGAGGGTGTGTGTAAGAGTCTTATAGATTTTTAGTTGCCTTTGCATCTTTGGTTGGTGATGCTCCTTAAAGAATCTTTCTCTACCACTATATTGTAATATAAATTATTGATTATTGAATAATATATTGGGTTACTTTTCGAGTGTGGGGTTTTTCTCTTGAAAGGGTTTTCCCCATGTAAATTATCGTGTTATGATTTTCATGTTATTTTTGTTATTTATGTTAAGTTTTTGTAACTGTTATAAAGATCTAAGGAATTGTTTGCATTACCTTTTTCTCATGTTTAGTGTAGGAAGTTGTTCCACTACATAAATTCCTTACAAGTGGTATTAGAGCATGAAAAAATTTAGTGGTGAATATTCACCAATTCAAAAATAGTTTATATCAGTGATTTAGAAAAATGACGAATAGGTTGGACCAAGGAGGGTGGTTGGAGCACCTCGAATTTATCAATTTTTTTCTCAAATGCAATTCATTTCACCGTCATTTTAATTAATGAATTATATTGATTAAAAAATTTCACCAATAGAAACTATGTTTGCATAATAGTCTATTCAATATTTTTGTCTAAAATTTTGGAAGCATGTCTTAATTCACCACCATATTTGTTAATATCTAGTAATAGTTCAATTTGCATGAGGGCCTAATTTTCCTAGAACTTTTGAAAGCATGTCTTAATTCATTTCCATATTCACCAATAACATTAATCATTCAATTTTGTGGGGGGATTGATTTTGGAAATTCTATTATAAGTCCATCCCATCCAGTAGTCCATAATCACATAGAAAATTACAATGTATATGTTTTGTCAAGGTTTAATTCACCCTACATTTAGATAAGATTCCTTAAAATTAAGTGGGATTCACTAAATATTTCTATACCATTTAAAATTTCAGCTCAATTCACCAAATACAAATTGGTATCAATATAATCAAAGATTATATTTAGTTTTTACACAATTTGGTTAGTTTTTGAGCTCTCAATTTGGATCAATAGCCAAGTTACAGACTAGGAATAACCATTATTGAATTGTTGATTGCTAGCGCTACTCACTAAGAACATAAAGGTAAGTGATCATCTTTTGGAAGTGTTATACTATTATTCATCTCAACCTATTTGGTATTTTTTTCTCATTCTTATTGAGTAGGGAGACATTAGACATGTATATTCTAGTACCTAGGGCCAATGAATCTTATAGTCTATTATTAATTCTTAAATAAGTAGATATATTTTTGTAGCCTTTATTTCATTGGAGATAATAAGAAGAAGAGTAAATGTGGTGAAGGTCAAGAGAGGCTAGTAAAATACATAACCTTAATTTTGTACTTTGGAAATGTTTGTGGTAAAAAAGATGAAGCTACACCATTGATCACAACTAAAAGATTCACAACTTACACCAAATATTTCACAACTTACAGAAAATATTGAAGAAGGTGATGAATGCGATATGTTAACTGATAATAAAGAATAGTTATGGTAGATACACAAGGTATTGAGAATGAGATAATCAACTTGGGTGAAAATGATGATGATGATGATGATGATGATGATGATGCATAGAAGGGGTAAATAAAATCCAAATAAAAAAATGCCAGGAGTGGGAGATGGTGAGGAATTTTGAAATTGATTGGGTATCAAAGTATCCATTCATTAAACAAGTGGAGAATCCAAATAAAGGTGAACCTCTAATAGAATGTAGGTTTAATATTTGTAGTTGGAAATGTAAAAAGGACAAGAGGTTTCTACTAAAACTTGACACCATAGCAAAACATATCAGTAAATTTTTTGAGAAAAAAATCAAAGATGGAATTCATTAATTAGGGATAATATGGAAAAATGAGCAATTTTAGTATGCTAAGTGTGCCTTAGAATATGTTGTGCACTTGAAAAGGAAAGAAAATCTTACTAATTATAGAGGTTCTATTGAATCTATTTTTGGAAAGGCAATGATAGTAGCATAGTTGGAAAAAACTATTCAGTTACATGTTATTTTTTATATTTTGACTAGAGGGTGTCCTATGATATACTACCTAGAAATTAGTGCTTTATTATAATTTTTGGGTATTTTAACTTTTCCTAACAGTCATTGGTCAATAAATAGTGGATGGGAATAGGAAAATTGTCTTGCTGAGGTTGAAGAACAAGATATAAAGAAAAAATATAAGAGAGTCAACATTTATTTCAATTTTGTGATATTGCTATCATGACTCATCTATGTAATTTTTTTTAGTTAAACTCATTGACATATGTTTCATGAGTAGTGGTTCACAAGAACCCATCTCGCATGAGAATGAATGGAACACTTAACACTCATTGCATCAAGGTGATGCTAAAGTGAATATCACAATTTGACTTGTGGAAAAATATCTCCTAGTTATCAATTTATTGCATTATCTTTAGATTAAGACATGATAATAGATAATATGTCTTGGGTATGCATGCATGTTTATATTGTACAAAATAATGTCTACCGGCCTCATCTACTATGTGTTTCTAAAACATTTGAAGAAGAGTGCAATAGTGGAAACTCTATATTAATTAGTTAAGGATTATTTAATTGAATATGGAGGTACGAATGAATTGATATTTACAAAAAACTTGGTATATGTAGGAGTAGATGGAGCTTCAATAATGAAAGGTCATAGGAACAATCTTTACATCAAGCTACATAATTTTTGTTCACCCTACATGACTAAAATTCAATACATGGCCCATTGAATGAATCTATCTTTTAAAATTACGAGAAAGTATCCTCTAGTAACCAATATTGAAGATTTAGTTACAAAGATCTACTCATACTTCTATCGAAGTCCCAAATGGTATTTGGAATTTCAAAAATTTTCCAATGAAATAACTGAACAACAATCTTATAAATGTTGATACGAGATAGATCTCCTTACATGGACTAGTGCATCAATTTTATTCAAAATTTCAATCCTTGATTGGATTAATGTACAAACATCTCCACATAGTAGATAAAGCTCTTGACTTGCTTCATAATTCATATAATGTAGAGACAATCTTAACTTTAGTAGGTCTTCTCCCTATGTTAGAGGAAATGAGCCATCTTGTGAGAAAGGCCCAAGAAAGAGCTATGAATACTACATAATATACTAAGCTATGAAAAATGACATGCATGAACCTCAATAATCTTTATCATTCAGAAAAAAAAACTTTTGTAAGTTGTAAATTTTATAGTTGGTAGTTACTAACAAATTTGAACAATCTTATCAATTTTTACAGTTTAATGCAAATGAAGAGTTATGTGTCATTGTACGTGGATATGAGATACTAATGCATTACCTTTCCATAGTCATGACACTAGAAAAGTTCCCTAAGAAGCAAGAAGTGAGTTTTACAAAGGGAAGATCTTAGCAAGATTGTTGAGTTACTGCTATGAAGAAAATTGCCTATTTGATTTCCTCAAAGATTATAAAATAATTCCCTCATGATGAAGTACTTAAAGCCATGTCTATTGTGTTTCCTTAATATTGGCAACTCATAGTGTATAGATGATTATTGTCAAAGGCTAATGACTTTGATAGGTCAATTTTGAAAATATGTAGAATTCAATAGACTAAATATAGAAGGAAATTTTGAATGAAATTATTTTTAGAGATAAATCAACCCATTTTGCAATAACTATGAGGGAATAATTTTAAAAAAAATGGAGAAACCCTTCTGAGAGGGATCAATAAAAAAGATTTGGACAATCCAAGGTTAGAGAATTTTTTTGCATGATTCAATGTCAAAAAATTTCAAGCTTGTTGATTTATGTCAAAACATGATAACTAGTGTGTTCAATGGAGGATGAGAGATTTTTTAGTGCTTCGGGGTTCTTAAAATCAAATACAAGAAAAAAACTACAAAAGAATTTGGAAAATCACCTGAGGTTGTATACATCTAGGTATGATACCTAAAGTTTTCCTTATGAATGGGAATTGAGAATTTGGAAGTTCACATGTGAAAGAAGAGGGTTGGACAAAAATTCAAACAAAAGTGGGATATTTGATACTAAAAAAATGAATGAAAGTGACACATGTATTGGTATTTTTGATCTGTAGTGAAGAAAAGGTATGCAGAGTGAATAAAATGTTGGAATTGTTCCTGACATGCATTTTCATTGATGTCAACATATGTTTGACAAGATTGAGTTAATTGTATTTGATGTTGCAATAATATTGGTTCAGATAGGAACATGTAGAATCATCATGGTTGTATGGGCTATGTATGACATGTCTAACTCTTTGAGCTTGGATTTGTGTTTCAGATAGAATTTAGATCTTATATCTAATATCATACATAATTAATTTAATTAAAGGATGAAGTTACAACAGTTTGTGTACAAACTGGTCGTAGGAACAAAAACAAAGGTTTGTGGCATAGTTAGTCTCTAAATTTCTATGTTTTCTTGGATGTGAGATGGATTCAGGATATGTGAGTTTAGGATATGATAGAAGAATCATTAAGGAATAATTTCCATTGTTCCTTGATCACCACACTCTTGGTGACATTAGATGTAGCATGTGACCTTGCAAAGTCTTATTTGGTGCTGACCAACAGGATGTGGTGTGTTATACCTTCAATGAATATAAGTTGTGGATTATGGAATATGCTAACCGACTGATGTTTGGTGTTTTCTTGCCCAAGATCCCATGTGTATCTTGACAAGAGTTTATGTAAATCATTTTTATTAGGAAATTCCTAATTGGTGCTGACCTAATAAATTATTTGTATCTTGTATAAAGGAGTAAATCAACTGATGCAAAGAATGTGGGTTCAAATGTGAATATGTGAATGCGAGGACTGTTGATGTAGAGTAGGCAATGTGATTATTGTAATTCATTCAAATTTTTTTAGAAAAGGAGTTTTTGTTAATCAGTTAATTATCTATAATCAGTATATTTATATACTTTTCTTTGGATAGTGGTTCCAGAAGTTGGGTTTAACCTTCATAAGGTGGATTTAACCTTCACATTGGGCAATTTTCTTCGAGTGAAGAAATGATCATCCTATCAAATCCTAACAGGGTTGTTGACTTGAAGAAAGGAGTTTACCCTTTAACAAGGACTTTGGCCTTTAATAAGGACTTTTTCCTTTAATAAGGACTTTGTACTGGTTTTCTTTATCTACTCCTAACAGGGAAAGATCTTGTAACAAAGATACTTTATTACTAGGGCATTATTTGTGGGTTTCATCCCCACTGGGGTTTTTCCCTTAACAAGGTTTCCTCCAAACCAATTCTTGGTGTTCTAATTTGTATTGCTTTTGAGGTTTCAAATTTGCATTTACTATAATTTTGAGATGAAAAGATAGATTTTTCATAATAGGACATACAATTGATTCACCCCCCTCTCACTTGTATCCAAAAATTGGTATCAGAGCTATTGTTCCTTAGAGAGAAATATTAACCACTTGAGGTGATATAAAGATGGCTTATTACAGGAAGGATAGTCCTAAATTTGATGGTGAAAACTTTGCAACTAGAAGAACAAGATCAGGACACATTTGTTTTTCGTAGGAATTGATTATTGGATGATTACAAAGAATAAGGAAAAGATGATTGCATAAAGTGATTTTCCTAATGTTATTGATGATGAAAAGATATTTTTTGTTGCAATATGGTTGCAAGGGAGGATTTGATAAGAACACTATCTGAAGGAAAATTTATAGAAGTTAAGGACCTTGATTCAACTCATGAAATTTGGGGAAGAATGGAAGCACTTTATAAGGGAGACAAGCACACCAAGCAGGAAAAGTTACAAAATTGGAAGAAAAAGATGGAAAATCTAAAAATGTGACAAGAGAAAATGTTAGAACTTATGTCAAGATGGTTTCAGAAGTTGTTACATGGATCAAAAATTTAGGAGGCACTTACACTGAAGAAGAGTTCATTGCAAAGATTATGAGATCTTTGCCACCTATTTATAAGACCAAAGTGTATGCGATTGAGGAGATCATTCCATTGACTTAGGGATTCAATAGTGAGATGTTGATAGCTAAGTTAACTACCTTTGAGGTGGTAGAATTATGGAATTCAGTACTTAAGATAAAAAATGCATTCAAGGAAACTGTTCATAATGACAAAATACATCATAAATCCCTATAAGCACTAGTAGGGTTAACAAATATCTTGAGCTTGGATACTATGGATATGATCTAATGGAAATTAATAAGGAAAATAGGAAGATGGACAAAAATTTTTCTATGATCGCAAGAAAGGAGAAAAGATGTAAGGTTAAATTTGAAGGAAAATTACCTTTAAAATGTTTTTCTTGTAATAAAGTTGGTCACTTTGCATCTAGATGTCCTACAAGGGTCTCTAAGTACAAAACTAATTTCACTAGGCCAAATTTCTATGATGAGGAATTCTATTATTCTAGTGAAGGTGTCTCTGATGATGATTCAATAGTAGATGAGATTGGGTTTGTAGCTATAAAGGATAATGAACCTATTCATGAAGAAAAACCCTTAGTATCACATGTTGAAAAGAAACCTGAATGGATCATTAATAGTAGATTCTCAAATGACATGATGGTGATAAGGATAGGTTTTTTCAGCTTAAGATGCATGATGGTGGAGTTGTCAGATTTGGTGATAATACTCCTAAACTGATTCTTGGAGTAGGATCTATTTCTATGGATGGAAAATATAACATTGATAATGTATTTCTTGTTGATAGACTTAAGAATAACCTATTGAATGTTGGAAAAATCATGGATAAATTTTATCATTTATAGTTTAGTAGTGGACCATGCACTATAAGAGGACAAAAGGGAAACCTGATTGCATGAGGAACAAATAAAAGAGGTAATGTATTTTAGTTAAATACTAATGATGCCATTTTTTTTTCATAGATTCATAAAAGTTGGCTATGACATAGAAGATTTTGGCATGTTAATTTTGATAACATTGTGAAGGCAAGTAAAATCAATGTTGTTAGGGACTTACCAAAAATTGTGAAGCCGTCGAACATCATGTGCGAAGAATGTGAATGAGAAATCAAACAAAGGGGATTTTCTAGAAAAGGTCATACATTGCCAAAGGGAAGCTATATCTAGTGCATACATATCTCTGTGGTCCTACAAGGACTAGATCGTCTTATGGTCAAAGGTATTTCATACTATTTGTTAATGATCATTTTAGAATGATGTGGGTTTCTTTTCTTAAAGAAAAATCAGAGGCATTTGACAAGTTCAAGATCTTTAAATAAAAAGTAGAGATTGAATCAGGTCTAAAGATAAGATGATTGAGGTCACACAAAGGAAGAGAGCTTACATCTACTACAATTAATTCATATTGAGAAAAATATGTGATATGCATGTAGACTTCCTCTCCTAGGACTCCACAACTGAATGAGATTGCAAAAAGAAGGAACAAAACTATACTAGATGTTACTAGAACAATGATAATTGAAGGAAATCTATCACATGTGGATTTGAGGGAAGTGATCAGTACTAAATTTTACACTTTGAATAGAGTTCAGATTAGGGAAGGTAATAATAAAACACCTTATGAAGTTTGGTTTGGCTATGCTCCTACTATGAGATATTTTAGAATCTTTGATAGAAAATGTTTTATCAAAAGAGATGATGAGGTAGGTAAGTTTGATTCAAGAAGTGATGAATTCATCTCTCTTGGTTATTCTACCAAAAGTAAAGCTAATAGATGTTTCAACTTGAGATTGAGAAAGATGGTTGAGAGAATTAATGTAAAAATTGATGAGAAGTTTCAAGTTCAAGAAAGAATCTATGATCAAAATGTAGAAAAGATTATTGAAGCAGAAGAGTTGGTTGATTTTGGCAATAACATGTAGATATGTATAAGTGAATAATCCAATGTTCCTAAAATCCAAGGTATGTACCAAGAAATCATCCTAAAGATCATATTATTGGTGATAGTAATAGAGGCATGTTAACTAGGTCTAAGTCTAGAGAGGAATTATGTTTGATTTCACAAGTAGAACCTAGAACTACTGATGATTCCTACAAAGATGAATCATGGGTTAATGTAATGAAAGAAGAACTAGATCAAATTATAAAGAACAAAAATTTGGAACATGTTTCTAGACCTGAAGGAAAGAATGTTATTGGAACTAAATAGGTATTTAGAAATAAAATGAATGAAGAGAGAACAATTATAAGGAAAAAATAAATATTGGTTTGTAAAGGCTACTCGTAGCAAGAAGGGATAGAATTTTAAGAAACCTTTTCACCTATGGCTAGGTTAGAGCTAGTGAGATTGTTTCTTGCCTACAACGACTTTAAATTGTATCAGATGGACGTGAAATCTTTATTCTTGAATGGTGATCTAGAAGAAGAGGTCTACATTGAGAAACCTGATGGTTTTCCCTTTACATATGACAAACACATGGTTTTCAAGTTGAAGAAGGCTCGGTATGGATTGAAACAAGATCCTAGAGCTTGGTATGCATGACTTGACATGTATTTATTACATCTTGGTTTCATAAAAGGTAGTGTAGATAGTAATTTATATATGAGAACTAGCAAGGATGGAATTATGATCATAGAAGTATTTGTGGATGATATTATCTTTGGGGAAAATGTTAAAATGAGCAATAAATTTTCTGAAGAAATAAAAGATGAATTTGAGATGTCTATGATTGGTGAAATGAAGTTATTTCTTGGTTTGCAAATTAAACAAAATAAACATGACATTTTCATTTCTCAAACTAAGTATCTAAAGGAGTTACTAAAAAGGTTTGGCATGAAAGATTGAAAACTTGTAGGACCACCTATGATTATTGGATGCAAACTTACTACAAATGATGAAACTCTAAGTTTTTATCAAATAAATTACAGATCAAAGATTGGATGATTACAATATTTAACACATACCATACTAGATATTGCAAATGTAGTTTCACTTTTTGTGAGGTTTCAAACATAGCCAAAAGAGACTCACTATATTATAGTAAAAAGGATATTTAGATATTTGAGAGGTACATTGAAATTTGGGTTGTCGTATGATAAGTCAAGTGACTTTACCCTTAATGCATACACTGATGTAGATTGGGAAGGAAGTATTGATGACAACAAGAGCACCAGTGGTGGTGAATTCTTCCTTGGGAAGAGGTTAATCTCTTGGTTAAACAAGAAGCAGGATTGTGTTTCTCAATCTACTGCTAAATCCAAATATGTGGCAACTAAACTTTAAATTGTTCATAGGTTATTTGGATGAAACAGATGCTGAAGGATATTCAAATAAGCTTTGAAGAACTAGTTGTGATTCATTGTGACAATACAATAATAATCAATATGTAAAAGATTCCTGTTATGAACTCAAAAACTAAACATGTCTCAATCAAATATCATTACTTGAGAGGGAAAGTTGCAAAAAAACCCTCCTTCTGAGACTAGATGATGCAAGAATACATCAGTCCAGTATCTATTAGAGCTATATTATTTTCTAGACTTGATGCTTGGATGTACTCCTTGGGGGGGCAGATCACATGACATAACATCACTTATCTGGGTGATTTGACAACTATTTTTAAGCATGAATATTTGAAAAAGGTACACCTTGCTGCAGTGGAATTTTTAGAAGAAAAATATTCATTTGTCATTGATGTCAAAGGGGGAGAAATACAAGAAAAACCCCCACTGGTTCTGGGGGAGCTGTGTAGAGGGTATTGATATTATTGTTGGGTTGATGGTTTTTATCATATGTTTCCATCAATTCGAAAGAGTGAGATTGTTGGAATTGTTCCTAACATGTGTTTTCATTGATGTCAACATATATTTCAGAAGATTGACTTAACTATATCTGATGTTGCAATAATATTGGTTAAGATAAGAACAATCAAAATAATCATGGTTGTACAGGTTGTTAATGACATGTTTGACTATGTGATCTTGAATTTTTGTTTTAGATGGAATTTAGATCTTATATCTAAGATTGCATGCAATTAATTAATCAAAGGAAGAAGTTACAATAGTTTTGGTACAAACTAGTTGCAAGAATAGAAACAAAGGTCTGTGGAAGAGTTGGTCTCTAAATTCATATGTTTTCTTGGATCCAAGATGGATTCATGTTATGAAAGTTCAGGATATGATAGAAGAATCATTAAGGAATAATCTCCCTTGTTCTTTGATCACCGTGCTCTTGGTGATGTCAGATGTAGTGTGTGACCATGCAAAGTCTTATTTGGTGCCGACCAATGGGATGTGGTGTGTTATACCTTCTACAAATATAAGTTATGGAATATGGAGTATGTTGGTCGATTGATGTTTGTTATTTTCTTGTCCAAGATCCCGTATGTATCTTGACAAGAGTTTATGTAATTCATTTTGATTAGGAAAGTTATAATTGGTTCCGAACTAATAAATCATTTGTATCTTGTATATAAAGGAGTAAATCAAGTGATGTGAAGAGTGTGGGAGTGAATGTGAATATGTGGATGCGAGGATTGTTGATGTAGAGCAAGTAGTGTGATTATTGTACTTCATTGGAACTATTTTCTAAAAGTATTTTTTGTTAGTCAATTCATTATCTATAATCAATATGTTTGTATTCTTTCATTTGGATAGTGGTTCTAGAATGTGGGTTTAACCTTCAAAAGATGGATTTAACCTTCAAATTGGGCAAGTTTCTCTGAGTGAAGAAAGGCTCATCCGATCAACTCCTAACAAGGTTGATGAATCAAAGAAAGGAGTTTTTCCTTAACAAGGACTTTGTACTGGTTGTATTTAACTACTCCTAATAGGGAAATATCTTTTAACTGAGATACTTTATTACTAGTGCATTAGTTACGGGTTTCATCCCCATCATAGTTTTTTTTTAATTTTATTTTATCTCTTAACAGATTTTCCTCAAAAATAATTCTTGGTGTTCTGATCTTTATTGCTTTTGAGGTTTCAGATATGCATTTACTATTTTGATATGAAAAGATAAAATTTTAATATTAAGGACATACAACTGATTTACCCCCCTCTTAGTTGTATCCAACATAAAACACAAACAAGAATAAATGAAGCTCTCGATTTGATGATCAAGATGATGAGATGATTTGGAAAATTTAAGATATTTAGCAATAGAAGTTACTAGGTATTTATTAAACTTATTACTATATTTCATCATTCATATTTCAAAATCCTAAATGTGGTTGATAGTATTTTATGTTTCTGTCAATTTCATTTAATATTGATCATATGCAATTTCAATTTTCAAATTTTTATTTACAAGTTAATAAATTAATGTACTTATATTTTTTATTGTTCAAGAATAAGGTTGCATTATTAATTATTCCTTTGATTCAATATTAGAGAATAAAAAGGTTTTCATTAGTAATTACATCATGGAGACGTTAATAGTAATTATACATTCATGAAATAGAGTTAATTCAAGTCATAATAAATTATAATATGCTTGAACTTAAAAACAAATAAAAATAGAAAAATTGAAAGAATTTTGGAATAATAAATATACAATACATATCATGAAACCATTTTATCAATTTTTGTAGCACTCTGAACTCACCATCTGATGGAATACCGATTATTTGTAACGTATAGTAAGTGACTTGTAAATTTATCACAGTTCATAATTGGACTTATGAAACTTGACATCAATGTTATATCCAAAGTTGTATTTAAGGTTACCAATTGTTTGATGAAACCCAAAAATTTCACCTCATTTGTGTCCTTAGGAAAAAGGTGCAAATCAATCCTTATTTTTCCTCCTTTTTGAAAGAAACATTTCCAAAACACATTGTTGTGTTGTGTGAAAAATCTTTATTTAACCAAGATCTATCAATTTATATACCTTTCCATGTAGATTCCTCATATTTTCATATATTATTGAATGACAGATGACACATTTAATAAGACATCAATGCGGTTTTGAATTCCCTTGGATGCCAAATATTTATCAATGGCCCTGAAGATTGTCTACAATTTTTCTTTTGCAATTTTCTCTCTTGAATTCATGTTTCTCTTTTAAGAAATGTATCCACTGAGCTTCTCATAATGTATTATTAGACTTTCAATCAATTTGAAATCAACTAACAAAAATAGTTTGTCCTCTGTAACATTATTTTTTCCCATATTTTTTTTTTAATATACCTCATTATTTGTATCCAAGATTCGATTAATCTGTCTCTGGAAGTTAATTTCATTTTTTTCCTTCAGCAAGTCTTGTGTCATTTTTTCATTGGTTTTTATTTCTTCCTCCTCTTTTTATTTCCACTAATTTTCTCTTCCTTCTCATGGTCCAATTGGTTTCATAATTTTTTTTATAGAGGCAACGAACCATTCTCTATATTTTTTAATAAGTGTACTAAAGAGGCTCTTTAATTATCATTTTTTTAATTGTTTCAGCCAATATTTTATTGAGTTCATTTAGTCCCACCTCTTTGATGCAAGGGTAGATAGGGAGAGGGCCAAAGGTACACACTAACTAGATCCACCTAGCAGAACAACACGTGGAAGCAACAACACAAGAAGTGAGAGAGAGAAAGTAGGATATCTTTCATATATTATCTTAAAATTGATTCATACATGTTGGGCTGTAAGGCCTTCTTGGTTCAGGCTAGATATTACAATCAAGTACATAAGTCCTCCAACATGGGAGGATCTTGTATGTGACTGAATGTGACCTCTAAATTAGGCACAACACAACATGGTCATTATTCACTTGATAGAATTTGGGAGAGAGTATGGAGAGGCGACCTGTTGCCTCCTATGTGAATGGGGTGTTTGAATACTCTCAGAACGAGCCAACAGCTTGGAGACCAATTCAACAATGGAGGATTTCCAAGAATCAAATATGAGCAAAATGAAACTAAGCTAAGAATGAATGCAATTAATCTAGAAAACTTTGAAAGAAATATGAAATGCAGATTTTTATTTGATTTTGAAATAAAGATGATATTAGACTAAGAACAAGTAAGCAAATTTAATCTAAATATGAAATGCAATTACACTAATATGAGAAATTAAACTAGATAATGCAATAAAAGAGCTTTGAAAATAATGAGATATGAGACTAAAAAAATGCTATAGTAAGGATGCTCTAAAAAATTGCCCCCTCTAATGAAGAAAAAGAGCCCAAATAAATAGAAGAGCCAAGAGAAGGAGGAATAGTTTCTTGATTTGAAACTCCTGACCCTTCATATCCCTTTTGGGACAAATAAGCATGAATTAGTTTATTAAAAGAATAGAAAATGCCACATGAGGACCTTTCGAATATCTCAAATTATTAATTCAAGAAAAGGTGTCCATTCAAATAACAAGCAATTAATTAATTCCTTTTTTATGTGTATTAGCCAAAGGGGGTGGTTTGATTTAATTTAATTTAAAGCACATGACTTTACAATTAAATTAATGTATCATAGAGATAATTTAGCTAATAAAGTCAAGGACTTTAGGAATTAATATTAATATTTGATTATTGCAATTTATGGTCTTTGCAATTGACATCAAGTCAAATTAAGTTAGGTAGGAGAGAGAAAATTGCCTAGGGAACTAGGACTTTGGTGATGTAAAATTGAGATAATGCACCAAAATTGATGAAATGAAATACGTGCCAATTTTGGGGTATTACATTTTCCCCTCTTTGAATTGATGTGCGAACAGCGCGTTGATTCAAAGAATAGTCTGAAGTGACAGATGATGAGAATTTCTGAAGTCTAAGTTAGATTGTGAAGACAACGGTCTTAGAAGAGAACTGGAATCAGGTTTAGATTGCCCCAATACCAATTGATGAAGATGCAGATTTAGGACTATCACTGAATCAGGGTTAGATTGCCCCAATGCCCTAGAGTGAGATTTAGATGTAGATTAGGACTGTCTCCAGAATTAGGGTTAGATTTCCCCAATACGAAGCTTAGTCCTCCGAGACCTGGGTTAGATTGCCCAGATAACGGTCTAAAAGAGATTTTGAGAGCTATCTCCAGAACGAAGCTTGACTCCCAGGAATTAGGGTTAGATTTTCCCAATACCTAAAATGATTTCAAGAACCATCTCCAGAATGAAGCTTGGCCCTTGAGGATCTGAGTTAGATTGCTCAGATACCTAAAAGATAGATGATAAGATAACAAGATGCGAGGCACCGAGATGCCCCTAGCGATGAGAACTGATGATTCAAATCAGACCGATTCAAGAATAGATTCGACAAGATTCAAATGATGTAATCATCCTACCCCCTCAGGAGCGAAATCGAAAGATGACATGTCAGAAGGATGATAAACAACAAGAGAGTACAGAGTAAAAGCAATTAGACTAGATTCGCAAAGCTGCAGAAGCGAATCAGAGAAAAGTAGAGGTCTTGTTGACCAAGTTTGACCATAGTTGACCATGGTTGACTAAATTTGACTAGGGTTGACTTGATGAGAAGAGAAAAGATCTCAAGAACATGATGTAAAGATGAGGATCTAGCAAGAAAATGACACCAGAAGGTTGACTGCACAAGCATCCGATCCCAAAGGATCACATAATTTAAAACGTGATTTCGAGCTATCTAGAGATGTCAGATTTTGATTTCGATCCCGAAAAAGGATGCAGCCAAGATGAGACTGGGACAAAAGATGAGAACCTTAGATGAGAAAATCCAGAAGAAAGCAATCAAGAGAGCAACAAGAAAGCACTCCAAATGCAAGCCTAGAATGAAAGATGCAAGTCTAAATGCAGGCCTAGGATGAACAAATGCAATCCTCCAGACTCGGATGTTGGACTCATCATATTTATCATCATTGAGTTCATTTAAGCATGGGACAATTGCAAGATGCCATACAATTCTCCCCAACATGAGAATATGAATATGACATAAGTCTTAAATTTGTTGGAATGAGGTGTAAGCATTAAGGCACAAGGAGCTAGAATGACCTGAACACCTATTCCTTTTAATTTAGCAAGTTAACATAAGCATCAAAGCACATTTGCTAGAATGACCAGAATGTCTCTTGTGAACAAACACACCAAACATGTGAGAGATCTTTCTTTTGCCAAAGAGTGCTCGCAGTGACCCCTACGTTCACTTAGCAAGATGAGCGTTAGCAATTCCAAATGTAGCAAAAGAAGTCACTCAAAACAAACAAGGAGAAGAACCAACTTCACCAAAGTGTTCATATAAAAGGAGTCAAGGTACACATGGCCATCCAATATGAGATGAAGGCTCTTACAGACGGACACCCCTCTTATGTAGATTTCTTGGATCATTGGAACTAAACCAGCAAGCAGAAAATAAAGAAAAGATCATGCCCCCAGTCGTTGCATTTCTCAGTCAAGAAAGACAGCTTAGATTCACTCGAGGCAAAATGATAAAGCAAACAAACAAGAAAGAGAAAAGCTTAGTACACTGCACAGGAACACACAAACAGTTTTAGTTTCAGTTTAAGTTCATGTTCAAGTGGATTGAAGACAATTCAAAAAGATAGCGTTTGAAGTCTCAATGAGATAATGATAGTAGGCAGACATAGTGAGAATCACTGGTGATTGATATAAGGGACAAATCCCAAAGAAGAGAGATCAAACGAAAGCTAGGTATCCGTAGGCAGACATAGTGGGAACCACTGGTGACCAATGCTCAAAAGAGTTTCCGAAAGTGATAGGACAATGCCCCCTAGACCAGGCAGGTGCCCCCAAGTGTGAACTAGTTCCAATCTATGAAGAGTTGAGGAAAACTCAAAGACAAGTGCATGAGCTAGCAAACCAAAGTAGGAACCAAACTAAAGAAGGAAAGTGGGAAAACAAACTAAAGCAGGAAAGGAAGGAAACTAAAGCAGGAAACTACGAGCCAAGCGACGCTGAGATGAGATGTTACTTCAGGAAAACAAGAGGCACCTGTTTACCAGGTTTTCACCATCTTGGCAGAGATTCTATTTTTGCTACCATGACGCCTATTTACCAGGTTTTCATCAATGGCACATTTTTCTCTTTTTCAATTTTTTTGTACTTTTCTCTTTTTTTTATTTTTTTGTATTTTTTTGAATATTTCATTTTTTTGTATTTTTGATCTTTTGATTTTTTTTGTATTTTTCACATTTTTTTATTTTTTTTTGTATTATCAAGGTGCTTGTTTACCAGGTTTTCACCAGGATAATAGATACATCAAAGCACCTGTTTGCCAGGTTTTCACTAAGATGAACATTTTTTTAGGACATTTTACAATTTTTAGGATTTTTTGCAATATATCAATTTTTAGGATTTTTTTCAGGATCAATAAATATGTACATGAGCATACTGAGAATGTCAGCTGTAGAACTTCTTTAGATGAAGAGCATTGATGGGCTCTTTGAGTTTCTCTCCTTCGGTGGTGGAGAGTTTGTAAGCACCAGATCTCTTATAGTAATAATGAGCTGAGAAGTTATTGAATCAGAACCAGATGTTGTAGCAGTAATAGGAGAGCCAACCAGTAGTGTCCAACAGTCAAGAGATCCATAGTCAAGGAAAGATCACTTAAGTGAGACCCACAAACATCCTCGTGGAGACATCTTAACTCTTTATTAGATTTCCCACGCTCTAAACGCTTAGGGAGAGTACATTCTAGATTTTTCTTAGTCATGTCATTAGAAATGAGGAGATACTGATACGCACTTTGGGAAAAGGCAAGATGGAGTGAAGAGGGTAAAGTATGAGAGGCAAGGGTGATGGAATGGAGGAAAGTATGAGAATTTTGGAAGCTCGAATGAAAACTTTGATTTTTCCTTTCTTTGGAATCCACATAGCTTTTGAATTTTTTCTTCTTTACTTTGAGGTACTTTTGATGACAATGCCTATAGAATGGATTTCGAGATCCATTTTTTATTTTATTTTCTGGCTTTTGATTGTCTTCTTCTTTTTGAGGACCTTTGTGGTCTCTTGAACACCTTTGTTTCTTTCCTTTCTTCATAGTCACATGTCGATTAGATGGGACATGGTGACCTTGAGATATAAGTGGATTCTCATTATTTTTATTTTTATGTTGCACATCCAAGTTACTTCCAAAAGACTTAGGAATTGTGGATGAAAAAGGCTTATATGACTGGTTTAGGTGGAGAGATGGAGATGGAAGTGGACGGGCCACTTTTCTGGGAGATGAAGAGGGAAGAGAAATTGATGGGATGGGCTCAAGTGCAAATATATTAGTATCATCCTCATCATTCATGGATGCATCAAATAGATCAAGAAAGTAATCTTCTATAGAGCGTTGTTGATTGTGAGTCATCTTAGAAGAGTCAGATAAGTTTGGAGGAATATTATGTGAGCCTAACCAAGATGGTCTATTCCAAGAGTCAGGTCCCCTTTCAGGTGGTAAGAGTGCACGAATAGGAACCATTTCAATTTTGGATCTACCAATATTCCTTGAAGTTGTAATAGAATGGGGTCTTACATACCCATGATTTGTTGGAGAAATATGAGTATAGCTTGGAGTAAATGGCCTAAGAGCCATAGGAATGATCTCCACGGGAGGGTGGAAAGGATCATCATCAATAGCTTGATCTGGAGGATCATAACTTTCTCCTCTTTCTGAGTTGTTAAGACTAGCATATAAGTGCATAGCATCAACTGGTATTTCTGTAGTAGCATCTAATATAGAGTCCCATTCAGCTAGAGACATAGTCAGAGGTAGACTTTCTTCATCACTATCATCTGTCAAAGGAAATGTTTCTTCAACAGCAGGATCTTGTTCAGTAGTAGGAGCAGCAGAGTAATCTAAAATAGGCATACCTTGAGGCATACCCAAGAGGAGGGAAGCATCCAACAGTTGCTCCCAATCAGTATGTGGGCCATTGGAGTTGGCAATAGTAGGAGTCTGTTCAATAGCAGAAGTGGTGGAACAATCTAGAATAGGCATACCTTGAGGCATACCCAAGATAAGGGAAGCATCCAATAGTTGCTCCCAATCAGTATGTGTGCCATTGGAGGTAATGACATATTCAGTAGTAGCTGCAGTAGTAGAAATTTTTTCAGTAGAGTGTATAAAATCCTCCTGGTGAGGACCAAAATCATGTTCTTGAAGCACTTGAGAATGTAGATAAGACTCTTTCTGGTAGTCTGAATCAGAATTTTGATCATTCAAAGGTCTTTCATATGTCATAGGCTGAATCTATGTTTCTTCATTACTTGAATCCTTGCATGAGTGAAAGCTATAGCTAGGTTGGTCAAGCTCATAGCTCTGATAGCTAATACCAAATCCATCTTCAGAAGGTTCCTCATAGGAATGTGGAGATGGAGGGAGAGTTTTCAATGACAAGATGGACTCAATCTGATATTCCCCCATGCCAATATCTTTGATCTTCAGGGACTTTTCTATTTCTTTTATCTTGGCATCATAGAACTCAGTAGATTCTCTATTGGCGGGAACAAAACTATCTGTCGCTTGGGTAAGCATCTTAGCAGAGCAAGTATTTAGGCTAGCACTATTGTCAATGAGGATGTGGGGGATACTCTTGGGGCCTGTCATAACTTCAGTGTGTAGGAGAGCATTATGCGGGTGGCTCAGCAAGTGATCATCTTCCTTAGAGAATGATAAATAATGAGGTGAGGTCAAATGACCCACCATATATTGAAATTGGTCGAGATCGAGATCTTTGGGGACGTTTGCCTTAGTGAGGGCTTTATCCATACATAGTTTTGGTCTGGATGTCGAAGGTTCGGGACCTTTGAGAACAATCTTTGCATGAGATCGAGGGATAGCATTTGCACAAGCTAGAGATTGTGTGTAGTTATAAGAGGGAGGCACAGGGCCTCGCAAGACAAAGGGAGTTTTGGGTTTAGGAGTATCCTCGCTCCCTGGAGCAATGATCATGTCATAGTGAGAGATCCAAGGTTTGTTTCTAGCAAATCTGGAAGGCGGTTGAGCTTTTGTCGTAGCCTTCTCAGTGGCATTGACTATTTGCATGCTAGAGCTAAGATTAAAGATAGACTTTGAGGGTTTTGGCATCACATTGTCAACAACCCTATCATTCATAACATCTATGTTTTTGTTGACAATCTTATCCTTATCCTTGTTTGAGGGAGAAGGTCCTTGCTTGTTGTCTTTATTCAAAGTCAATTCTCCCTTCTTGACCATAAATGCTTCTATCCTCACAGCCCACCTAATCATATCAAGAAAAGTGAGGGGACCTTGTAATCGTACTTGGTATCCAAAATTTGGGACAAGATTGTCCAAGAAGATATCAAGCTTTTCAGACTCAGGTAATTCATGTGGATACTTCATGCATAGTTGTCTCCATCTCTGGAGAAATGTTAGGAGAGGCTCCCCTTGTCATTGTTTCAAATTACAAAGGTCCTGGATGTTGACCGAATATTGAATATTGTGGGATTGATCATAACTCTTATCATTTTGAGACTGACCATGACCTCAGTTGTTTGGAGATTGCTTATGACTAGCGTTGAATTTATCTACCCTTGGGAAGGGGAATGGATCTCCCATATTGTTGGTAGTATTCTGAGAGATTGTGAAAGACTCAATAGGTTCAAAAGAATCAATAGGTTTGATTTTAGAAAGTGACCCTTCAGAGTCTTGCTGGTCTTGAAACAATGGGTTATAATATTCTTGAAATAATAAGTCAATTTTAGAAAGTGACCCTTCAGACTCTTGGAATGAGGAGGAATGTGAGGATCTCTCACAAAGTTTAGATTTCATAACAAATTGGAAATGACCTACGTCTTGATTACGAGATTTACTTTGATCTTGATCAACATTGTGAATTGGATAAGTCTTGCCACTTTGAGTCGTGACAGTCATAGATGAAGATGTAATGAGAGAAGATTCGGGATAAAGCTAGACTCTATGTCTAAGATAACAAAAAGGAGATAAATGGCTAGAACAACCAAGATGCAAGATGAACCTGGTATGAATAGTCAAAAAGAGATGGCTAGAATAGCCAAGATAAGACAATCATAATGCAAGGTACAAGAGCACAATGAGATAAGATGAATAGATGAGAGACAACGTGAGTCAAAGCAAAGATCGATCGATTCCTAACTCAAGACAACCAGTTTCTGACGATGAACGATAGGAAAATAGAAAAATAGATCATAGACAAAAAGGCAGATTAGATTTATGTCATTGATCAAGCACATAAGACAACAATCAAAGAGTTCAAGCAAACAATCTTCAAGCAATGGGCAAGGGACAAAGCAACCTTGCACATGAACAGGAATAGTGACTTAGTATTTCTACTCCTTAAGGACTCTACTTGTGTATGTTCTTGAGAATATTTTAGTAGGCACTTAAAACACAACAACATCCTAGCAAGTTGTCTACAAGGATATACATGGATTTCTCTAAAGGGAGTCCTCGATATATGCAAGGTACGTGAGGCCCAAATCCGTAGATGAGAAGAATCCAAAATCACACAGCCGGGGGGAGACGGTAACCCAAATCTCCTCCTTCACTTCTCAAAGGTATAAAGTTCTTTGAGGCTTAGCCAAGAGTGAAATCTAATTCATTCCCAAGAGAGGTGTCTTTGGATTCACCTCCTGATATTTATACTCTATTGGAACATGAGAGTTAAGGTCATCCCTTGAGGTGATGAAATCCCCAAGCAAGCCTTCTAAAAAAATGAAAAGTAAGTAATTCTCTATCAAAAAGTATTGAAAAGCACTAAAGGTGGAACACTTAACGCTTAAAAAAAATATGAGGTGAGTCCACAAGGTGGAACACTTAACACCCCACATAAGCTACAAATGAGTCCACAACCTAGAAAACAAGTGAGTTCCAGAAAAGCACAAAAGGGTTGCCTAGTGGAACAATTAACGCTTCTTTCCTATAGACCCCTCCCCTTTAATGTGGCGCTGAGATTGCAACCATAGGGTGGAAATGAGGGGCCGGTGGATTAGCAAGTCCAATAACCCAAGATAGCAATCTAGATCAATCACAAGTAATCTAAGACTGCTAATCAATACTACTCATAAGTGCAAGAGGGTTTGAATCATGGAATATTTAACTTTCCAAGTAAACATGAAGTGAGTCCACAAAGTGGTGCATTTAACTCTTCATGTAAACTAGGAATGAATCCATGCCCTAGATTACTCAATGAGATGTTTTGATATTTTAAACCAAGAATTACTTAATGTTTAAATACAAGCATTCACTTAAACACAAACTTGTATGAAAGAAAATCTATGTTCATTCATTTCCCATTAAGAGCATCAATTAAAATGTGTTCTATGAAAGCATGTAAACACTCAAGCCAAACACATGAGAGGTTCAATTTTAATCCCAAAGTCCAAATATTTTAGAGATTTTAAGAACTCACCTTAGGTCCAAAGATCTGCAATCCAGCATTTAGCACACATTCGAAAGTATAGAATCAAGACAAATCAATGGCAAACCGTAAGATATGTAACATTGTTGTCTTCAAGATAGTCTTTAAAGATTGATTTATTTGACCCATAAAATCACAATATTAAAATTTATGGAAAGAATTAAGTTTTTAGCTAACATCAAGAACTACCATTTCCCAAAATTAAAAGGTCTTATGATTCCATTTGGTTCCTCAACCAATAACCTTTTCAGACTGTAATTTTTCTGTCATAAATCAAATTTAAAACACCAAACCCTGCCTAGGAAATCACATATCTTTCTAAAAAATAATCCAAATGAAACCCAACCAAATTCACAGTAACTATTAATGAATCTAATTTCCAAATATGTAAGCCATTTATTTTTTCCATTCATATATCATTTTCTAAGAGCAAATCATTGCCTGCAACTCCAATGCAGATTGTGAAAAACCAGTTTTCACTCAAATGCCCATAACTTTCACAAATATGCATAAAAATGACTCAAACCAAAAGGAAATGAAATATAGTTCATGTATCTTTCCAATTAATATTATTAGAGATCTTTATTCTTCACAATTTATCCGTACCAGATGTTTCAATCTGACTGTATTCAGAGAATCTCAAATCTGCAAATACCCACTTTCACCAAAATGATCATAACTTATTCATTTCTTTATAAAAATGAACCAAACCAAAAGAATAAGAAAGAAGATTCAACATTATATCCATATATTATTATATTAAAATGTTTCCATTCTGTAAATGGTCGTACAATGCTTGGAACCAACACTAAAATTGAAAAATCAATCAAGAATGAGGCCAGAAATTGATCTTTTCTACCCCACGGTCGGTGCCAAAATGTATGTGACTGAATGTGACCTCTAAATCAGGCACAAAACAACATGGTCATTATTCACTTGATAGAATTTGGGAGAGAGTATGGAAAACTCAATCCAAATTCCATGGTGAGGCGACCTGTTGCCTCCTATGTGAATGGGGTGTTTGAATACTCTCAGAACGAGAGCCAACAGCCGGGAGACCAATTCAACAATGGAGGATTTCCAAGAATCAAATATGATAAAAATGAAACTAAGCTAAGAATGAATGCAATTAATCTAGAATACTTTGAAAGAAATATGAAATGCAGATTTTTATTTGATTTTGAAATAAAGATGATATAGACTAAGAACAAGTAAGCAAATTTAATCTAAATGTGGAATGCAATTACACTAATATGAGAAATTAAATTAGATAATGCAATAAAAGAGCTTTGAAAATAATGAGATATGCGACTAAAAAAATGATATAGTAAGGATGCTCTCAAAAATTGCCCCCTCTAATGAAGAAAAAGAGCCCAAATAAATAGAAGAGCCAAGAGGAGGAGGAAGAGTTTCTTGATTCGAAACTCCTGACCCTTCATATCCCTTTTGGGACAAATAAGCATGAATTACTTTATTAAAAGAATAGAAAATGCCACATGAGGACCTTTCGAATATCTCAAATTATTAATTCAAGAAAAGGTGTCCATTCAAATAACAAGCAATTAATTAATTCCTTTTTTATGTGTATTAGCCAAAGGGGGTGGTTTGATTTAATTTAATTTAAAGCACATAGGACTTTACAATTAAATTAATGTATCATAGAGATAATTTAGCTAATAAAGTCAAGGACTTTAGGAATTAATATTAATATTTGATTATTGCAATTTATGGTCTTTGCAATTGACATCAAGTCAAATTAAGTCAGGTAGGAGAGAGAAAATTGCCTAGGGAACTAGGACTTTGGTGATGTAAAATTGAGATAATGCACCAAAATTGATGAAATGAAATAGGTGCCAATTTTGGGGTATTACAGATCTAAGAATAATCTTGAATCTCCTAGCTCCTATCTCCTATCCAACTTTCTTCCTAAACTCTAACCAAACAACTATATTTATACAAGAGGCTACCGAACAAGTCAGCCTTTAGATCCATCAATCACAGTAGGAAACATTCAGATCTAGATCAACACACTTCCCAATGATAAATGCCAGCATTAAATCCATAACCATAATTAACTGTAAGAGTCAGCCTCAATAGGAACTCAAAAGAAACTCATCGGTAAGCAAGGGTAACCGAGTGCCAAACAAGCATTGTCAAGCTCCAAGGAAATTCACCGAGCGCCAAAGAGATAACCGACCAACACCGATGAACAAAGGAAATTGTGCAACACCGAACCAACTCAGTCAAAGAAGGAACTGAGCAACACAGGAACAAACAAAACATATTTTTGGTGACAAAGGATTTCCATGGACCCAAGATGCTATTGCATCAGAAACCTACAGTTATTTTGAAATGAATCTCCGAATCACGCAACGGGTACAACCTGAGCTGAATACAAATCAAATTGAGAAATCCATGACCTATCTTCAATCGGTCTATTCTTCCACTTTACCAGATATTCCATATACTATTTTCGTCTTGTACTTCTACCAATTCTTTGCTCCAAAATATGCTCAACTTGTTCTATCAACTTCTTAGGATAATCATTCAGTACTGTCATTTATTCATCTGATTCATGATACTCATACAAATCAACAATGTTGAAAATAGGTGATATATCCATGTCATAAGATAACTCAATCTCATATGCATTTCCACTATCAAATCTCCCCAAAATCTTACAAGGACCAAACTTCTTCATTTTCAGCTTCCCATATGTTCCAATAGGAAATTTGTCTTTCTTCAAATGAACCATCACTTCATCACTGACTGCAAAAGTCTTATATCTTCTTGATCTGTTAGCTCTGTCCTTTTATTTATGATTACTCTTCTCCAACTTATGTTTCACCTCTTCATGCAATGTCTTCATGTACTCAACAAACTTTACTCCTTCAACACTTCTCTTTCTCTCATCATCAATATCCCTTAAATCAGATATACCTCTCAGTTGTAAGCCATTTACAATCTCAAAAGGTGACTTTCCAGTACTCCTATTCACTGAATTATTGAATGCAAACTCTGCTTGTGCCAACATGGAATCCCAATTACTTGGTGTGTCTCCAACTAAACATCTCAAGAGATTACCTAAACTTCTATTCACAACTTTTGTCTATCCATTGGTTTGTGGGTGAAATGTAGAACTATATTTCAACTCAGTGCCAAACTTCCTCCAAAGAGTCTTACAAAAGTATCCAACAAATTTATTGTCTCGGTCAAAGATAATACTCCTCGATAATCCATGCAATCTGATAATTTCCTGATAGAAAAGATCTTCTATATGCATTACATCTGATGTGTTTCTACGGGGTATAAAATGTGCCATCTTAGAAAATCTATCTACAACAACCAATATAGAATCATTACCTCTTATTTTCTTCAGTAAGCCAAGAAAAAAATCCATGCTGATGTCAATCCAAGGTTTCTTAGGAACAAAAATCGGTGTATACACTCCAGTATTCTAACTTACTCCTTGTTGGTGTTTGAAAATGCTTATGCCAACTAGGGCTGCCAATATGCCTTGAGACTAGTATTAGGAATGGTTAGTTCCAAGTATGAGAGCTCTGCAAGACAACTAGACCAACTATAGGGTCTTAGTATGCCCTCTTCTACTTCTGGCTCTGCAAAACCAAGGCAGGTGCACCTAATCCAGATAAAACTTAACTAATTACACACCTTATACTTCTGGATTCATATAGCAGATCATAGTAAATGATTATTAAATACTAACCAGGTATTCATTGAATCAACTCTACTATGCAAGGTGTTACAACAATCAACTAAACAACAGTTAAAGCTTGAAATGATGTTGATATATAAAGATGGAAAGAAATAGACAAGAGCCAATCAAGCATTGAACTCAATTGAATATACTAATCCTTGATCAATGCCATTATCCATTGGGCAAATCTCAAATACAGACATTGAACATGAACCAACTACTGTCAGAGACTCAAGCCATAAATATAAACATTCCAACCCATCCACTACTTATAGGATCCTTCTGTAGACAAACCTAATGAGTCTATGCCCTATCCAAAGTATATTTCACTTGATCCTAGATCAAGAGCTGAAGACTAGAACATATACAAAGGTAACCCTATACAATGGATCAGAAAATTTAGAATTCACAAGATTGACACCAAGGAGAGACCTGAAAGCTTGAAATAATTATATTAAGTATGATGAGTCGTGTACATGTTCAAAACAAATAAGGGATAAAACCACTTCAATAACCTCCAAAAGATACTGATAAATTCTATTCAACCTTATACAATATGATACAACCTGCCACAATTCCCTGGAACTAATCAAAATCAGAACCCTCACAAAGTAAAAAATTCAACTATTTATACCCCCTAGTCACCTTGGAATCCTCAAGGAGGATGCATCAAGCTTTGGGTGACTAGGGTTAGGGCCTCAACTACCCAATCAATTAAAATTTACTGCAGGGGGAGGAAACACAGGAAACCTGGAGAAAATAAAACTTAGGCAGATCTGTAATCATGAAAATCTGTGAGCTAGTACAGAACACTAGGGATAGCCATGAAAACTAGTCAAATCGGCCACCTACAAAAACTTCTCGAGCTCAAAAAAACATGGTACAGACCCTACAAATGAACACAATGCACCCCGGACCACACTGCAATAGCAAGCACCACCAAAACAATCAAAACCACCACTAAAGTCATTAAATTTTAGTACTTCATGTTGTTGGAACCCCTTGCAAATTTGAATTCTGGTGGCAACAATCACCTTCTATGTCCTTAGCAATGGATCAGTGGTCAAAAATTAAATCTGGGCCAAACTCATAACCTGACCGTCAAATCTTCATATCTCACAGGCTCTAAAAATAATAACCGTAACAAGAACCCCGGTTATATTTGTGCTTGGTCGCATGATCACAAGGCACCATATTAACCTTTGCGATCATGTGACCATAGTCACTTAGCCACACCATTGTCGATCATGAACCGTCTTGAGAAGTCCTCAACCACATCACCAGCAAGTAGCCAGCCAGAAACAAACACATCAGTGCCTTGGACTCACCCTAAAACTCTACATCGGCAACATCCACAACAGTTGTCGCATGTTCGCATAGCATGAAACTAGCTCATGCAAACATGTGACAAACTATTGGCACTGCAACCCTTTACCATCTCATAACTCTGCATAACCGCCGCTACCATGAGCTAACACAAAATGTTAGTCGTATGATTGCATAGCCTTGAAAAAGGCTATGCAAACATGCGACTAATCGCCAACATTCACCACCAAAAATGCTCGGGTACTGCAAACATAGGCCCCACCAACAAACTACCACACCTTAGACCTGGGCCCACCATATGCCACATGTCACACCACCATTAGCTTCAACCATCGAGTCACCTCTGCCATAGGACCCACCTGTAAATAAGCCCATCGGCATCCAATCAGACGGTGGGCGCATGATCGCATGGGGTGAGAATATTCCATGCGACCACACGCCAATCGTAGATATTAAAACTCTGATACCGGGCCCCACTGACATGAAATCCAACACATCGCAGGAAACCAATATATAACTAACACATCAGCACTACGTGACATTGTGGACCCATCCCTTTTTTGGCTTATTAGACTAGGGAATCGGATGGTTGGTACAAAGGCGTGAAGGATAAATGTCGTGCATCTTCACCATGCAAACATGTGACAACCACCGATTCTATCCAAACATTAACTACACCAAACAACTGAGAAGAACTAGGTCCCACCAATTGGTTGGACTTGCACAGTTAGGGAATGCCAACAAACAGGGCAGAAATACGAGGTTGAAAACATCCAAGGTTTTTGGTGCCAGAAGATAAGCGCGCAAGCACGGAAAGGAAAAGGTCAAAAACAATGAGGTTTTTCACATTAACACAAAGGCAACCAAGGAATGTGAAAACATTGAGGGTTTTCATGAAGACCATAAAGGTAGAAAGAATCATGGGTTTTCGACACTTTGGCAGATTTTGAAAGCAATTTCCTGTAGACCTTTAAACTTAAATATCTCCCTAGGTTTTGTGATTCAGCACGTGTGCTTTGAACTGGAGCATGGTGACATCATGAACAACCTATGGCTAAGGGAACACACCATAAAACCTCATGGATTTTCATCGCACACTAAAACTGTGCTTGCAGGCATGGGACAACTTTACAAAATTTGTAGGGAAGAGGCCAATTTCATGGGATTTTTGCATTGACAAGAAAATGGACCAACACTCCTTTTGCAACTTGACAAATTCCACAACTTTTCACAAATTTTTGAACATCCTTATACAATTGTGGCCAAAAGTATTTTTCCTTGAGCAAACTCAATGTCTTATCAATACCAAAATGTCCAGCCAAACCACTACTATGTTTCTCCTTTATCAGATTAGTTCTAATTCTCATAGGTCCTCTCAGTATACACAACTGAATAACTTTAGATAACATACCTTCCTGAATGAAATATTCTTCCCATTTTGTACTCGGTTGATCTTGAATAGGTGCTCTACACTTTCTCCATGGCTCAGAAAAATCAGGATCAGTCTCATACAAATCTCTCATCTCATCAAAACCAAGAACTTTAATTTTCATTTCAGTCATCAAAGATCTTCTTCTACTTAATGCATCAAAAACTTGGTTAGTGACTCCACTCTTATTGTTTATCACAAATGTATAACTCTACAAATACTCAACCCATTTCATATGTCTCCGATTCAACTTACTCTGACTACCCAAATACTGTAAAGCTTTGTGATCAGTGTACAACACAAACTCACTCGGTAACAAATAATGTCTCCATTTCTTTAGGGCTTGAACAATAGCATACAACTCTTGATCATACACAAAATATTTTCTTCTTGATCATTCAATTTTTCACAAAAGAAAGCAATCGGTTTACCTTCTTGACTCAACACAGCTCCTATTTCACTTCCACTTGAAATACCTTATTGAAATCGGGCAATGCTAACACATGCAATTTAGCAACCTTTTGCTTCAACATCTCAAAACTTTTATCAGTTCCATGTGTCCACTTGAATTATCTTTTATCTCCTCTCATAGTCTCAGTCATAGCTTTATAAATTGAACTAAAACTATTAATGAACTTTTAGTAAAAACTAGCCAATCCATGAAATGATCTTACCTCACTAGCATTCTTAGGTGTAGGCCAATTCAAAATAGCTTCAACCTTTTTAGGATCCATCTTCAAACCATCAGCTGGAATCACAAATCCCAAATACACAATCTCCTCTTTCATGAATGAACATTTCTTCAGATTTATCAGCAACTTTTCTTCTTTCAACCTCTACAATACTTGTTCAACATGAAACAAATGCTCTTCTCTGGTATTATTGAATATCAGAATATCATATAGGTATACAATCAAAGATTTACCTAAGAATTTCTTTAAAATTTCATTCATCAACCTCATAAAAGTACTCGATGCATTAGTTAAACCAAAATAAATAACCAACCACTCATACAAACCTTCTCTTGTCTTAAATGTAGTCTTCCACTCATCACCTTCTCTGATTCTGATATGATGATACTCACTTTTCAAGTCAATCTTATTAAAATACTTTTCTCTAGTCAAACTATCTATTATGTCATTCATTCTTGATATAGGAAACCTATATTTCATTGTTATCTTGTTGATTTCTCTAGAATCAGTACACATTCACCATTATCCATTCTTCTTAGGTGCCAATAGAGTAGGTACTGCACAAGGCCTCAAACTTTCTTTGATCAAACATTTCTGCAACAGCTCATGAATCTGTCAGCTCAATTCCTGATTTTCGGTAGGTGTCAATCGGTGTGGTGCCTTATTCAGTAAACTAGCTCTAGGGATTAGATCCATGCAATGATCAATGCTTCTCTTTGGTGGAAAACCATTAGGTACATTATTAGAAATGATCTCCTTATACTTGGTAAGTATCTTATCAATCTCCTGCGGTATACTATCCTCTATTTTCTCACTCGGTTTGTTAGGAATCACATCAAAACATACATCAGTCTTCTTCAAATCCTCAACAAATTTTCTTCCTTCCATCAAGAAAATTTTCATAGATGTGCAAACATTACTAATAGGTTGTTCAATTAAAGGTAAAAAGATCTATCTTTTCCCATCATTCCAAATAGTATACTTATGCAATCTCCCATCATATATAGCATGTCTATCATATTGCCAAGGTCTACCCAACAAAATATGACAACAATCCATAGGCATGATATCACATAACACCTTATCATATTACTTTCCAATCTTCAAACTCACATAACATTGTTCACTTACCAAGAGTGTATGCTCATCCTTGATCCATGAAATATGATAGGGCTTCGGATGTTTCAACCTTTCCAACTGCAACTTTGTAACCATTTCCTTAGATGCCAAATTATCTGAGCTACCATTATCAATGATAAATTTCCATACCTTGTTAGAAACTCTACATCTGGTCTTGAACAAACATTTCCTTACTGGATCTTCCTTTCTACCTTCACTCCAAAGTGCTCTCCTTACCATCAAGTTACTTTCCTTCTCAGGTTCATTCGGTGAATCTTCTTGTACCAAGGCATTTCTACTACTACCGGCCTTCTTACTTGCATGTGTACACTCAAATGATCTATGCCCTTCTTCTCCACAATTGTAACAAGTTCCTCAGAATCCACCTCTGCCATAACCACCTTGGTGATCACTGCCTCTTCCTCCTACTAAACTTTCACCTTTCCACTTTGTTGGAAATTTGGCCGAGTTAGATATCTAGATTTTGTCATTATGGCAACATATGATCTAAATGGAGACCACATATGACATAGAACAAGTATGACAGAGTGTAGAGAAAAATTGTCTAAGTGTCAGCACTATTTTCCCAGTGTGACCCAAGATAGTTTTGATTGGCGATGTCGATTGGAGTAAGTTCAGTGCTTCCACACTTGAACATAGATACTATGATGCATATTGAAGACTCACCTAAGAGTGCAAGTCTTTACAACATGTACGGAAGAAGTTATTACAGTATTACCAGAGACAGAGCTGAAGCCGACAAGATAAAGAAAGAAGATAGAACAAGTAAAGAGTTAAGGGATTTTTTTTTTTATCAAAATAATGTCTTAATAATATTAGGGATGACATCCTAGATGTTAACCCTTGGGTAAATATGTATTTTGTGTAAAGCTTTATGTTTTGTAAAGTTGACTGTAAAAGTTATTATTCCTAATAACTTGTATAAATGTAAGACATATGTAAAGAAAAAATATAGGTGAACATATGTATGTGAAAGCTATTGATGCAAAGTTGTATATGTGAAAGATCAGAATAGGAAAGCTATTCGACAGCAGTGAAAGGTTATGCACCTTACCCTTTTGTAATCAGATACTATTGTACATTACTTGTTTGGGCATTGGGCTCATCTTGTAATCATTTGGTGTTCTACCAACTCTTAGCAGGGTTGAGGCTTCTAACAAGGTCTATATTCCCTTAATTAGGACTGAGACACTATATGTATGTAACAGGCTCCTAACAGGGTCAATATCCTTAACGGGATACTTTTGATTAGTGGGTCTTTATGGGTACCATCCCCACTAGGGTTTTCCCTTGGCTAGGGTTTCCTCAAGAACAAATAATGTGTTACAAGTTCATTTTCTTTATTGTTATGCATGTTATTTAGTTTACTTTGTTATGCATGTATCAAGTTAATATGTTATATCCATAATTGGGAAAAAGAGAAAGTTTGTAGAATACTGATTCATGCCCCCTCTCAGTATTCCCTATTTCTAACAATTGGTATCAAAGCTTAGTTACTCAGAAAATAATTAGTCAAAGAAAGCCTAGTAGCTTGAGTAAGATCTCTATGGATATGGATCAACTACAGAAGAATCTTGAAGAAGATCTTGAGTAGATTAATATGCTTACTGAAGAAAGAGATACTCTGAAAGGGAAATATGATGATGCAAAGAATCTCATTGAAAAGCTGAAGAATAAGCTAGAAGAACTAAAATCAAAAAGGGAATCTACAATTCAAATTGAAGATTGTGATGATAATCTTGAAAAATAAAATGAGATCCTTAAACATGAACTGAAGATAGAAAATTTGAAGTTAATTCTAAAAGATGGAATCAGCAAGAATGAAACAAATTTGAAATCTAAGAATGAAGATCTGAAATCTAAACTTTGTATAGTGACATCTGAACTTGAGAAAACAAAACTATAGTATGTTGAACTTGAAAAGAACAATACAATTGTGAAAGGTGAATTGACTCAGTCTAAGAAACAACTTGAGAGACTATGTTCCACTAGTGAGAAGATTGATGAACAATTGTCTTATCAAAATCCATTCTATGATAAAACTGGTCTTGGATTTAACTCATTCAAGGTAAGAGAAGAAAGTAAAGAACCAGATCTGAAAGTTTTTGAAAACATACAAGAAAAAAAATCTAATGAAGCAAACAAATTTGAGGATATGCCTAAAGAAGAAGAACCACCCAAACAAGAAGAATCACCTAAAGCTATGCATAGAGAATTTAAAGGTAGATGTTTTTCATGTAATACTTTTGGTCATATGAAGAAAGATTGTACAGGTAATAAATTTAAACCTCTTAATGGTTATTGTTATAATTGTCATGGTTTTGGACATAGAGCTATTGAATGTAAGAAACCTAAGTTTAAGTATAATAATAATAGTAGTATAATGTTTAGAGATACTAACAATGCAGATAAGAGACCTATTGAAGATATGAACAAAAGAAATACAGTACTATGTTTTAGATGCAACAAGGTTGGACACATTGCTAGGAATTGCAGATCACAAATCAGTATGACAGGACCGAGATATGGAAGCAATGGAATATTTTTTCAGATATGCAACAAATTTGGTCATACAACAAGGTTTTGTAGAATGAATAACATGAGAAATCCTAACAACAGGAACTACACAAGGAGAAATGAGAGTACAAGTAACAGTCAGAAAGGATGCTATAGCAATTAAGAAGAAGTGCAATTTGTTAAAGGCACAGATCAAGGGGACACATTCAACACTGAAGGTAATCAAAAAGGTGAAGTATGTGATGGTAAGAATGAATCTTTTCCTAACCCATCTCTAAGTACTTAATTCTTGAAGAATGCATTAGAATAGGAACTTAGGATAGTGTATAAATTAGTATAGGATAAATTGAGTCTTGTGCAATTAATGTAAGGCAGTATGTGATATAATGATGCTATGGTTAAGAGCACATGATCTAATATGATGTTATGCGAGTATGCAAGAAGTTTGAAGTTTTGCAGGGAAGTAGGAACAACTTTTTGAAAAGAAGCGGCAAAAGAATTGAATGCGATGTTAGAATCTTAAAATCTTATGATCGGTATTGTTTGATCATTAAAGTGAATACAAGTGTTAAGGAGATGAAAGTAGCAGTGATTGAAAGTAGTTTGAAAAGAATTGGTGATAGAACTTTGTGTCGGAACTACGCAAAGCCCTAAATCATAGAATTAAGATATTTCTCTAAGAAAATCTATCAGTCAATTAGAGAATTTGCAAAAGTCATGGATGTTTCATTGGTTCACAGTATAAGAGATAGAATCAAACCTAAGATTAAAAGGGAACCAATAGAACCTTTGGAGGAAGACCCTAAATTAGCATTATCATCTGTACCAAATGGAGTTTTGCATTTAGAAAATGTTAGAGGCTATTTGGGATGAAAACTTGAAACCCTCAATGAAAGTGACTTTACTAAGGAGTATGTGAAGCTATATAACCAAGATATTTCATTGAAAGTAGGATTTGAACATTTGAATGAGAATGAGATTGTGAGGTATTCACTTCAACATGAATTTGATGATGAAGAATGCACTAAGATAATTTTGAGCAGAATACATAATGGAAAGTTTTGGTTAGATGACAGAGTGATAGACATAACAGTTGACCTAATTCATGAAGTAACCAGTTTATCTAAATCTAGAGTCATGTTGTTCAATGAAAAGAATGTGAAGAAAACTATATTGGACAACACTAGATCATCTTACAATGGCAAAGGTATAGTGATTAGAAAGATACAATAGGATGATGTTAGGTATTTATGCAAGATCCTAACAGCTAAATTTTGTGCTAATTCAAGAGAAGATGACATGGAAGATCAAATGATTCATGCAACCTATTTAATGTGTGTTGATAAAGTTCAAGTGGATATGTGTGAGATTTTGAGAATTCAATTATTTGAGAATCTTGATAAGATTAAGAAGACTAAGAATTCACAGTTTAGGTTCTCATCATTGATTACATATATGTTTTTCCATTTGATAATAAGATTTCCATTTACAATTGGAGATGACTGGAATGACAACATAACCTCCATGGACATAATTAAGAAAGTATATCTGAGATATCCTATAGATAAGGTTAATGAGAGTGTAACCTTAGTGATCAAATCCCTCAAGAAATAGTTGAAAAGTATAAAGATGATATATGCTTTATGGTTGACACTTACTTTACATTCATTAAAGCAGTTGAACCTAGAGTAGAGTTCATAGACCCTCTTGGCTATGAAATTTCTAAAGTTGAAGTAGAAGAATATGTAAATAGATTGCTTAAGAGAAATTTGGACATACATAGCAATAGATTTGGAACCTATGAGGAGAACTTACACTCCACAAAGTCTATTTAGAAAGAAAAATAGTCAAAGAAGAGAGTGGAAAGTACAATTAAGAAAATTTTGAAGGACACAGGGATGACTGAACAAGAATTTATGATTACAAAGAAGACAACAAAAACTATTAGAGATATTGGAAAAAAGGAAGTTTTGTTTGTTCCACCCCTATCATCAATTGTAGATTAATCAGTAGACATTTAGAATGCGGTAAAAGTGGAGAAAGTTGAGAAAGAACAAGAAACTAGAAAGTCCACAAGATCATCCTCCGCTCCAATGGGTAAAAGAGTAAAAGAAATGGCCAGTGGATCAGGTAAAAGGTAGAAAATAGTAGTAGCCCCAGTGCAAAGGAAAGTAGCTGAAATCAAAGATGATGAAGATATTCAAGTGAAGAAGAAGACATGAAAACTAAATATTGAAAGAGTAAATGAACAAATTATTAATGATGGAGATTTCTCAAAGATGAACAAGTATTATGAGCTTTATAAATATTCAGAGAGATTAAACTTGGAGAATACAGTTGTGAGACATATGATCCTAGCAGACAAGAAATTTGATACAATCCAAGGAAAGATACCTGATGATCTATTTGAGAAGCTAGTTAATAGGAAAAAGAGAGCAGTTGAAGAAGATAAAAAAATCAGAGAAAACTTTGTGAGGAAACTATGTGATGTTAGAGATGAAGATCATTTTAAAGAAATTATGAAAGAACTTGGTACTCACTTGAAGACAAAAAGAAGAACCATTCAGATAATGGGAGGTAACTATGAAGAGATAAACAAAGAAACTAAGCAAGCAATAGTAAAGGTAATGACAACAAGTGTTGTAGCAAAACAATCTAAGGAAGCTGAGCATCAAAAGAGTCCCTCTAACATTGAAGATGAATCAATGCATGTGGAAGGAACTAAGATCACATTGGATAGTGGTGATAATCCTTTTACCAACCTTAAGAACATTGTTGACAATTCGGCTCTAGAAGAACATGACAGATCAATTGAAGAAGAAAGGAAAGAATCAAGGATTTGTCTTTTCTGGTTCAGATCTATTGTTTTCACCATAATATCTACCTCTTCCTCTTGGGAATCTACCACCTCTACCTCTTTGTCTTTTCTCATGCCTTTTATTTAATTTCTCCTTGGTTTTCAAAGCAAACTGATAGGCTTCTTCTATGCTCTCCATTTTAACCAAACTGATCTCTTCTTGGATGGAACTCCTCAAACCATTCAAGTACCTAGAAATTATTTCAAAATCATCTTCCTCATGTCCAGATCTGATATCTAATCTATAGAATTCCTTAGTATAATCCTTTACTGAGCTATCTTTCTTCCTTAAACTTTACATTTTCCTAATTAGGTTAATTTGATAATCACATGGTAAGTGTTGGAGATTTTCTAGCAAGCCAGATTGCTGACTGTATGTTTGTCATTGATGACAACATATGGAAAGTAGCATGTGTGGAAGCCTGATGGAGAGATCTTTGAGCATATGTTACATGGATATGTTATCAGCATGATTTCATAGACGTAGAGGTTGATTCTGAGTAAAGATAGCAGTACAGTTGTGCATATTGGTGAATGTTTGACAGGTCCTAGGAACACTTATCTACATGATTTCAAGTATAGTTTTAGTAGAACCTTGCGTAGTTACATTTATGTTGTATACATATGTATGATGTTATGTTCATGGATGCAGAGTCGGATATGCAATAGAAGTTAAGTTATGATGTTCACAATTGAAAGTCATAGTTTCTTGAGTTTATTTAGAGGAGCCAAAAAAGATTATATTGGTAAAGTAGTTGTGCCTATTAGTTTGGTATGCATGCTTAGATTGGTGTTTCTTGGAGAGTTAATAATGTTTCGTTAAGAGTGCATGTCATAATTCAACATGAGGAGAAAGTATCAGTTAATTTGGTGGAGCTGACAGTGTGAAGTAATGTGTTCATTTATATTGAGTTGGATAGGTCCTAGTTTGTGTTGCATGCTTAGTAGAGCTGATTGAGGTATTATTGGAGAATTTTATTGTCTCTCTAATATGATTTTAAGATGGTTCTAATAGGACAACTTGATTATATCATTTAGAGGAAATATATTTATTGGCAGTCATTTGTGATTGACAAGTATGGTTCAGAGTTGAAAGATAAGAGCAGAGCAGAAAGTGTGAAGTGTTGAGCCATCAGAAGAAGGTCTATGTGACACAATAAAAAGTATATGCTATTCATTGGAATTGATCAAGATAATAAGTCTACGCATAGTTCACCAAGATCCAGATACAATGTGTATCTATTAAACATAAGGTTGCAGCCTTTACCCCCTTTAAGTAGTGTGCTCTCAGACAATGCGCCCTCACCCCTAATAAGGTTAATTGTAAAAGACTCCTAATAGGGTCCAACCCTTGACTAGGTCAGTATACTTAATGCATTGTAAAGATCAACTCCTAACATGGTTGTAAGGTCTTCTAACAAGGATCAAAATACACTAGTGCAGTTCTTAGTGGGTCTCAATTCCCACCAGGGTTTTTACCTATTTGGGTTTCTCCGTAACCAAAATTTTGGTGTTTTTTCAAGTGTTCTTACATTTTTTTATGCTTAATGTTATTACATACTTAATTGGATAAAGAATTGAAACTTTTAGATAATTGATTCAACCCCCCCTCTCAGTTATCTCTTGGGACTATTCCTAACAATTGGTATCAGATCCAACTACCTCAGAGAGAAAGTTTGACAACTTGAGGTTGATCAGATGGTTTTCTTTAGAAAAGAAATTCCTAAGTTTGATGGAGCGAATTATCTTTACTAGAAGAACAAGATGATGACACATTTGCAGAGCATTACATTTTAGATTTTTGAAGTAGCTACCAAAGAAGTTCAGATTCCCTCTCTAGAAGATCTTACAAAAGATGATGCAACTCTAAACCAAAAGGAGATGTTCACTTCAAATGCTATTTCCAAGGAAGCCCTTATCAGTGCCCTATCTGACAGTGAGTTTTCAAAGATCAAGAAAATGGACAAAGCGTATAAGATATGGAAGTATCTAGAAGACATGTTTGAAGGAGATATTCAAGCCAAGAATGCACGCAGAAAGACATGGAAGAAAAGATAAAAATACATTAGAGATGTTTGACACAAGGCAAGGCCAGTAGGGGACAAACAATGGCACTCCCTAATGATCCAAGCCTTCTCAACAGATGGGAAAACAAACAAACAACAACAATGAGAGAGATAATGCAGAAGCTTTCTTATATTTCATCAAATAGAATGATACATGTCAGGTTGTAAGGCCTTCCTGGTTAGGGCTAGATATTAAAATTATTTATAGAAGTCCTCAAACATGTGAGGATTTTCCAACAATCTCTAATCTTACTATCTTCTATCTTCTACCAAAACTGCCTCCTAAACTACAACCAAACAACTACATTTATATAAGAGTCTACCGAACTAAGTCAACCTTCAGATCCATAATCAATGGAAGGAATAGTCAGATCTGGGACCACATGCTTGCCAATGATGGATTCCAACATTAAATCCACTACCCATAATAAATGCACAAGTAGGCCAAAATAGAAACTAAAACTAAACCCACTGGTGAGAAAAGATAACCGAGCAGCAGATAAGAAATGCCCAGTGCTAGTGAAACAATTGACCACCTAGTAGATAATTGACCACACTCGGTAACCAAAGGAAACTAACCAACTATCGACCAACTCGGTCAAAGAAAGAACCAAGCAACAAAGACAAATTCCAAAATGTTTTTCGTGACACAGGATTGCCAAGGACCCAAGATGCTCCTGCATCAGACACTTGGGGTTATTTTGAAATGATTCTCCCAATCCTTTGGTAGGTCTAGTCTAAGCTACATCCAACTTAGACTGATAAATCCAAGAATTGTCTTCCATCGGTCTATTCTTCCACTTTACCGGATATTTCATTTACTATTTTCCTCTTGTACTCTTGCCAATTCTTTCCTTCAAAATCTATTCAACTTCTTCATTTTTCTTCTTAGGATATTCTATTGGTACTGTCACTTCTTCATCAGGTTCATGATACTCATACAAATTAGAAATGTTGAAAATTGGTGATATGTCCATGTCATCAGGTAACTCAATCTCATATACATTTCCATTGTCAAATTTCTTCAAAATCTTGCGAGGTCCAAACTTTTTCATCTTCAACTTCCCATATGTTCCAACAGGAAATTGACCTTTCTTCAAATGAACCATCACTTCATCACCAACATCAAAAGTTTTATGTCTTCTTGATCTATCATCTTTGTCTTTGTATTTCTGATTACTGTCTTCCATCTTTAGCTTCACATCTTCATGCAATGTCTTCATGTACTCAACAAATTTTACTCCTTCAGCACTTCTCTTATTTTCATCAGCAATGTCTCTCAAATCAGATATACCTCTCGGCTATGTGCCATTCACAATCTCAAATGGTGTCTTTCAAGTACTCTATTATATGCAAACTCTGCTTATGCCAACATAGAATCCCAATTACTCGGTGTGTCTCCAACTAAACATCTCAAAAGATTTCCCAAACTTCTGTTCACAACTTCAGTCTGTCCATCAGTTTGTGGGTGAAATGTAGAACTATATTTCAACTCAGTGCCAAATTTCTTCCAAAGGGTTTTCCAAAAGTATCCAAAAAATTTACTATCTCAATTAGAGATAATACTCCTTGGTAATCCATACAATCTAACAATTTCCTTAAAGAAAAGATCTGCTACATGTACTGCATCTAATGTCTTTCTACATGGTATAAAATGTGTCATCTTAGAAAATCTATCCACAACAACAAATATGGAATCATTACTTCTTAGTGTCTTTGGTAAGCCAAGAACAAAATCCATACTGATTTCAATCCAAGGTTTCTCAGGTATAACAATTGGTGTATACAATCTAGTATTCTGACTTCCTCATTTTGCAACTTGACAAATTCCACAACTTTTCACAAATTTTTGAACATCTTTATACAACTGCGGCCAATAGTACTTCTCCTTTAGAAAATTCCATGTTTTATCAATACTGAAATGTCCAGCCAAACCCCTAATATGTTTCTTGGTTATCAAATTAGATCTCATTATTCCTCTCGGTATACACAACTGAATATCTTTAAACAACATACCTTCCTGAATAAAATATTCATCCCATTTAGTATCTTGTTGATCTTGAATAGGTGTTCTGCACTTTCTCCATGGCTCAGAACAATCAAGGTCAAACTCCTAAGAATCTCTCATCTCATCAAAACCAAGAACTTCAATTTTCATCTTGGTCATCAAAGATCTTCTTCTACTCACTGCATCAGCAACTCGGTTAGTGACTCCACTCTTATGCTTTATCACAAATGTGTAACTCTGTAAATACTCAACCCATTTCATATGTCTCTGATTCAACTTATTCTGACTACCCAAATATTGTAAAGCCTTATGATCAGTATACATCACAAATTCATTTGGTATCAAATAATGTCTCCATTTCTTCAGTGCTTGAACAATAGCATAGAATTCTTGATCATACACATAATATTTCCTTCTAGCGTCATTCAACTTTTCACTAAAGAAAGCAATAGGTTTACCTTCTTGACTCAACAAAGCTCCAATTGCACTTCCACTTGCATCACATTCCACTTGAAATACCTTACTAAAATCAGGTAATTCCAAAATAGGTAATTCAACAACCTTCAGCTTGAGATTCTCAAAACTTTTATTAGCTCCTTATGTCCACTTGAATTCTCTTTTGTCTCCTCTCATAGTCTTAGTTAAAGCATTACAAATTGAACTGAAATTCCTTAAGAAATTTTGGTAAAAACTTTCCAAACCATGAAATGATCTTACCTCACTAGCATTCATAGGTGTAGGCCAATTCAAAATATCTTCAACCTTTTCATGATCCATCTTCAAACCATCAGCTGAAATAAAAAATCCCAAATACACAATCTCCTCTTTCATGAATGAACACTTTTTTAGATTTATCAGCAACTTTTCTTCTTTCAATCTCTGCAAAACTTGTCTAACATGTAAAAAATGTTCTTCTCTAGTCTTACTAAATATCAGAATATCATCAAGATATACAATCACAAATTTACCCAAGAATTTCTTCAAAATTTCATTCATCAGCCTCATAAAAGTACTCAGTGCATTAGTTAAGCCAAAAGGCATAACCAACCACTCATACAAACCTTCTTTTGTCTTGAAAGCAGTCTTCCATTAATCACCTTCTTTGATTCTAATATGATGATACCCACTTTTCAAATCAATTTTGGTGAAATACTTTGCTCTAGTCAAACTATCCATTATGTCATCCATTCTCTATATAGGAAACCTATACTTCACTGTTATCTTATTGATTTCTCTGGAATCAGTACACATTCTCCATTCTCCATTCTTTTTCGGTGCCAATACAATAGGTACTACACAAGGACTCAAAATTTCTCTGATCAAACCTTTCTCCAGCAACTCTTGAATCTATCGGTTCAATTCTTGATTCTTGGTAGGTGTCAACCGATGAGGTGCCTTATTCGGTAAACTAGCTCCAGGGATTAGATCCATAAAATGATCAATGCTTCTCTTCAGTAGAAAACCATTAGGTAAATTATCAAAAATGATATCACTATACTCAGTGAGTAACTTATAAACCTTCTCAGGGACATTATCCTCTATTTTCTTACTTGGTTTGTTAGGAATCACATAAAAAACATACATCATTCTTCTTCAAAGAGTTAACAAAATTTCTTCCCTCCATCAAACAAACTTTCCTAGATGTGCAAACATTACTAACATGCTCTTCCATCAATGGTAACAAGATTTGTTTCTTTCCATCATCCACAATAGTATACTTATGAAATCTCCCATCATAAATAGCATGTCTATCATATTGCCAAGGTCTACCCAATAAAATATGACAACAATCCATAGGCATGATATCACATAACACCTTGTCATATTACTTTTTAATCTTCAAATTCAAATAACATTGTTCACTTACGAAGAGTGTATGCTCATCTTTGATCCATGAAATTTGATAGGGATTCAGATGTACCAACCTTTCCAACTCTAACTTTGTGACCATCTCTATGGATGCTAGATTTTTTGAGCTACCACTATTAATGATTACCTTCCAAACTTTGTCAAAAACTCTACATCTAGTCTTGAACAAACTTTTCCTTACTAGATCTTCCTTTTTTCTTTCATTCCATAGTGCTCTCCTGACCATCAATTTATTTTCTTTCTCAGGTTCATTTGGTGACTCTTCTTGCACCAAAGCATTTCTACTACTACTAGCCTTCTTACTTGCATGTGTGCATTCAAATGATCTATGTCCTTCTTCTCCACAATTGTAACAAGTTCCTTGAAAACTTCCTCTGCTATAACCACCTCAGTAGTTACTGCCTTTGCCTCTAGATGAATTTTCTCCTTTCCACTTGGTCTTGCCTTTGTCCAGATTTGTCTTTTCTAGTTAAGATCTACCATTTTCACCATTAGATCTACCTCTTCCTCTAGGGAATCTACCACCTCAACCTCTGTGTCTTTTCTCATGTCTCTTGTTCAATATAACATGTAATATGTAAAGTATGATAACAAACAATCACCACAATGAACACATAACACAAAATATTTAACGTGGAAACCCTATGAAGGGAAAAATCACCTGGGACCAGAAACAAAAAAATGTTCACTCTTCTAAAGTGAGGTCAGTGAAGACCCAACCCTATTAAAGGTTACAAACACACTGTTAGGTGTGACCTTGTTAGAGGATTTTAGACCAACTATTATCATCCAACCAGCATTCACTATGGGGTTGACAGGATAACAATGCTCATTCTATGAGTGAAACATATAAGACTTTCAAGTCCACTATGTTAAGAGATTTCTCTGTTTACAATGGTTAAAATGTAACAACAGTTTGATCTGAATACAATCCAACTTCAATTGCAAATGCTCAAATCTATATTATGCTCAATCAAATCCTATAATCAGTATTACAATTATGTATCAACAATATTCAATTACTTACTATCGCTAGGTAATAGCTTTCTGATGCTCGGTAAACTCTGTAGTTCAATTCTCCTTAACTAGTTTGATCAGGCATACATGAGGCTTGTTCATGCGATAATTCTCCAGTCCTCCTTGTGACATAAGTTTCATAATGAAACTCTGATCTCTTAAATAGACAAGTAAACCATTTTCTTTTCCTCCATAAGATTTTGCCGCTTAAACCTTCCTCGGCACTTGTGCCAATAAAACATTTTGATTTCATCCTTTAGATCTTCCTTGAATTATGCTAGCCATTGATCTTTGTAACAAACATTATCTCCATCACTGATTTCAATGTACTTTATAGCTCATCACTCCTTAACGGCTAAACTAATCATTTAATTCTTTTCTCCTACCCGGTTAACAAACAAATGTGTCGGTAAACACAAGCTCAGTTTATACTATGCTCGGTATACACTACACTGCTCAATGTATATTGTAATGCTTCATCAACTGACCACACTACCTTGTGTCTTTCAGCTCTTTTCCTCATCATAGATTAATGAAACATAATCAAGTCAATAACATAAGTTCATAGACTCATCAAAAAGTTACTCAATATATTCCTTATCCTCATCTGTCATGTACATCTTCCTCATGTAGATATTTTTGTTCTATATCTCTTTTACTCCTTTTCTATAGATGTTTCAGTATAGTAACTTACAAAATAAGTGATGTCAAACTAGTTGACATCAATGACAACATATTACTAATTTAATCATATTACATATCTAATCTACAAATCAGTGATCTCTAATCACATATCTTCAATTAGGTTCTAAATCAGTTGTAGTTCATGGGTATGTGCAAGATCATGAGGGGCCAAAAAGTGGCGATGTGAGTTCAAGACTTTGACAATGTAGCTGACAACATTTTTTTCACCCGAATTTGATAAAATGAAAAAGGTATCTTAAGGAGATTATCAGATTTCTATCGATATAATTGCTATCAAATTTTGAATTTGGTAAGTAATTATTAGTTATTTTCTAATTGAGCTACCTCTAAAGTGTTGATTTATATACTGATTGAAAAATGACTATAACTTTTAGACGATATAACATTTTTGAAATCCAAAAAATGCGTCACATTCTATGCTTTGCCTACTATAAGGAAAAATAAATAAAATTTGAATTTTGTAAAGTTTTGAATGAGTTAAGGTGGTCAGACATGAGAGTTTTTTTATTCTGAAAATGTTGTAGCAGAAAATTCATAATTAATTATATTTTTGGAATAAAATTACAAACAAATATGTGTCACATCCGGGCATGATTCTACTACTTATATATAAAATCTTATAATAAAATATTATCATTTGATTATGATTAAGGTGGGTAGACATACACCTACTTCTTATTTTTTTCCTAAAATGTTTGTACTGCTGCATTGAAATCTATACTTTTTACCAATCATACTAAATTTTTCTCAAAAAAGGCCTAGTATTTTAGAAACTACATTCAATTTTCTATAGATTCTATTCTTACAACTTTTTGATATTAGGTTCATAGCTAGTTGAAATTTTCACATCAAGTTGACTAACCCTAATTTGCTGATTTTTCATTGCCACTTAAGGGCATAGTTTGGCCCCTCATGATCTTGCACATACCCTCATCGATCTCTCCCTTTGGCATTGATGGAAACTCAAGTAATATGAAATATACCATACACATACCAAACATGTATTCTACAACTCTGTTAACATATGTTGTACAAGCTCTCCCTAGATTAAAATGTTTAATCACTACGTTACTCAACAGCATTACAAATGCAACTTTGACATTTTGTGAATATGATCTTTTTAGCTCTTAGATTCCTTCTTCTATTCTTAGTAACTGATCTTCAGTGCTCTCCCTTTCTTTTAGTTTGTCTCTCCCTTAGATAGTTTTCAGTGTTCTCATTAGTGCATATTGTTTCATATTGTTTATCTCTCCCTTAGATAGTTTTCAGTGTTCTCATTAGTGCATATTGTTTCATATTGTTTATCTCTCCCTTTCACAACAATGTCAAAGAAACAAATAAACATACAGCTCTGTAGTAGCCATGTAACTCTCTGTTGTCTAGTGCATACTCTGTATCTTTGTATAATGATATGCCAATCTATTCCAGTTCTCCAACTTTTCATAACCTTAGATATGATTCAAAGTGTGAACTATGCTGCATCAACATCAATGATCTTCTGATAAGATTAGGCTGATGTAACATCTAGATCACATTAGTGACTGGTAGATAGGGGACAGACCCCAAGTCTAGTCCTAAGGTATTCAAATGTATCCTTTGGTAGAGGCTTTGTAAATATGTCTACAAGTTGTTCTTTTGATGTAAAAAAATCTAGCTTAACTTGCTTCTCCTGTACTTGTTCTCTCAAGTAGTGATACTTAATTGATATATGCTTTGTTTTAGAGTGCATCACTCGATTCTTTGAAATGTTTATTGCATTGGTGTTATCACAGTATATAATCACTGGCTCAGTGATTATCTCATTCATACCTTCCAGAATTTGTTTAATATATGAAATATTTGAATAGTTTGTAGCAGTAGCAACATACTCTACTTTAGCTATAGACTGAGAAATGCAAGCCTACTTCTTACTTGTCCATGTAAAAAGTCTTTCACCAAAGAAAAATGCTCCTCCAGTGGTACTTTTTCTATCATCCACATTTCAAGCCCAATCAGCGTCGGTATAGACTCTAAGTTCAAACTTGCCTTCCTTAGGATACCATAATCCATAATCTTATATTTTCTTCAGTTATCTTAGGATTCTTTTTGTAGCAACCATGTGTGACTCTCTAGGGTTTGTAGAAAATCTTGCAACAATTCTCACAACATGTGTTATGTCTAGTCTACTATGCACTACATACATTAACTTACCAATCATAGACCAGTACAGTGTCTGGTTCACTTCTGTAGTTTCATCTTCCTTAGTTAGTTTCCATCTAGTAGCCATCAGTGTTCCCACAGGTTTAGCATCTTCCATGCCAAATATCTTCAATACTTCCTTGATATATTTTGATTGTGTGATGAATATACCATCTTTCTGTTGAATCACTTGTAGTCCTAGAAAGAATTTAATCTCTCCAAACATAGACATTTCAAATTAACTTCTCATTAAATCAGAAAATGACTTACAAATTTGATCTTTACCTCCAAATATAATGTCATTCACAAATATTTTAGCAATAAGAATTGTATCATCAGCATCTCATTTCATATACAGATTGTTGTTCTCACTTGTTCTAACAAATCCAATACGTAACAAATAAGTATGCAGCCTCTCATACCAGGGTCTCGGTGATTGCTTCAAATGATATAAAGCTTTATGTAATCTACATACCATGCATTTCTTTTCTGGATCAATGAACCCTTCAGGTTGTTCTATGTAGACTTCTTCTTCAAGTATTCCATTCATAAATGTTGACCTGACATCCATTTGGTAAAATTTAAACTTTTTGTGTGAAGCATATGCAAGTAACATTCTGACTCCTTCTAATCTAGCAACAGGTGCAAATGTTTCACCATAATCAATTCCTTCCTCCTGTGCATATCCTTTGCATACCAATCTAGCTTTATTTCTTGTTACTTCTCCAGTCTCATTCTACTTGTTCTTGAATATCCACTTAGTACCGATAACATTCTTATCTTTAGGTCGGGGTACTAAGGTCTAGGTATTTTTCTTCTCTATTTGTTCTATTTCATCTTTCATTGCATTAACCCATTCATCATTTTCTAATGCAACTTTTACATTTTTCAGTTCATAATCACAAACTAGACATGTACCTTGTCTTTCTTTACTCCTTGTTTGCATGCCAACTTGTTTGTCTTCAATGATTTGTGTCTCAGGATGGCGTCTTCTAAAAAAACTTGCCAGTATTCAATTCTTCTGTCTTGTTCATCCTATGTAGGTTCATTTGCTTGCTCAGTAGGTCCTTCCTGCTCGTCGATTTCTTTTTCCTATTCCTTGGTATTGTTTTCCTGCTGACCAGTTGTCACTATCTATGTCATTAGTAGGTACTCAAGTTGTTCAATGTAAGTGAATCTACTATATTCCTCAGGTTCTTTTCTACTTTCCTTTGCATTCTTATCATCAAATTCATCAACTCAAATATTAGTACTTTCAATCATTTTATTTGTAACTCTGTTCAGACACTTTTATGCTTTACTTTTACTAGAATATCCTAGAAATATCCCTTCTTCACCTTTTGAGTCAAACTTTCCATTTCTTTCATCTTTCAGAATAAAAAATTTTCTTCTAAAAATTTTGAAATAAATTATAGTGGGTTTGTGTCCAAACCATAACTCATAGGGTGTCTTATTAGTGTCCTTCTTCAGTTGTACTCGGTTTAGCACATAGAATATAGTGCTAATGACTTCTCTCTAGTATGTTTTAGCAACATTCTTTTCTATCATTAATGTCCTTGCATAGTCAACAATTGACCTATTCCTCCTTTCAGTAGTGCCATTCTGCTAGAGTGTCCTCGGTGTAGAGACCTATCTTTTAATACCATGCTCATTACAAAAATTAGTAAATTCATCAGAGATAAATTTACCTCCTCTATCAGATATTAAGCATTTCAAATCTTTACCAGTCTCTTTTTCTACTTTTTCTTTATACCACTTGAACATCTTGAATGCCTCAAATTTTTCTTTTAAGAACATGACAGTCATTAACCTAGTATAATCATCAACAAAAAGTATAAAGTATCTGTCTCCATAATAACTCTGAGTTCTCATAGGACCATATAGGTTGGTATGAACCAACTCAAGTATCTTCTTTGTTGAATAATATTTTCTTTTGAAACTAGACTTAGTCATCTTACCTTTCTGACATTCATGACACATAACATGATCTAACTTAGATAAGTTAGGCATACCTCTAACTCTTTTCTTTTTACTAATCTTAATCATGTTATCAAAATTTACATGACATAACCTCTTATGCCACAGCCATGCACCTTCATCTTTCATCAATAAACAAGAAAACTGATCATTATCAAGATAAAATAGATTACCTCTGGATTGTGTACCAGTTCCAACAAGTCTTCCTCCATCATCAAATATTTTCACCTTTTTGCTCTCAAAAGCAACTCTGTGGGCTGAATTGTTCATCTATGCCACACTTAGCAAATTATAGTTTAATCCTCTTACCCAATTATAATCATTTTCACATTTTAATCTATCATTTATCATTAGGGATCCTTTACCTCTTACCATGTAGGGTGCATCATTTCCCATTCTTATAGATCCTCCATTGTATTCTTCAAGATAATCAAAATTTTCTTCATCACCAGTCATGTGATGTGTACAACCGGTATCTATAATCCATGTATCATTCTTAATAGCTTTAGAGATAAGTGCTATCTCTACATACCTTTCATCTTCTTCAGAATCATCCTTCATTGCCACAAATACTACCTCCACATCATCATTAGTGTTTGTATCGGTGATATCTTCTTCCTCAGCAATGTAGCAAACCTTCTTGCCTTTGTCATTATTATCTCAGTTATCTCTGTTGTAGTGTTGGTAGGCTCTGTTGTATCTTCTCCGATAGCTTCCTTTAGATTGGTCTTTGGTTCTATCATCATCTTTCTTGTGTGGACATATAGCAATGATGTGACCAAATTCTTTATAGTTAAAGCATGCTAGGGGTAACTTGCCTCTATACCTTCCTTTTCCTTTAGGTAACCTTCTGGCCATAAGAGCTTCAAGTTCATCAAGCTCATCATCAGTATTGCTATCACTATCATCATTTTTATTTCTACTACTAGACTTACCAATCTTTAGAGAAGTCATGAAAGAAGATTCAACATTGGGTACAACAATATTATCATAATATTCAGTTCAAATGTTGTAAGCTTTCCAATCAAATTATCAAGAGTGAGTGTGATGTTAGGTGTTGACCTATTTTTATGAATTGTAGATATTCTAATGGCATAGATAGGCAATAGGGTTCTCATAATTTTTCTTACCATAGTGTCTTCATCAATAACTCCATTGATTCTCTAATAGCATGAACTACCTCTTTTATTATGTTTGTGTACTGCACAATGTTTTCACCTTCTTTCATCTTCATGTCATCGAATCTTCCTCTCAAGCTTTTAGCTCTAGCTCTCTTGACATTCGCATCACCACTATTGATTAGAGCTAGTTTAACCCACATCTGCTTAGCAATAGTACAGTTCTTGATATCTTCAAATTCAGCATCTGAACAGGTAGTAGCAATCTCCATCATGGTAACATTATGTTCATGCATGTCCCTTAATTGATCAAGAGTCAAGGGACTAGTGGATGGTGCAAGGCATCCATTCTCCATCATATCTAGGGAAAAATTCCTAATCCCAGATACATGCAACTTCATTTGACTTTACCATATTGTGAAGTTGTCCTTGTTTAGCTTTGGCACTTCCCTCTTCAAAATTTGAGACCTTTGTGTTGAAGTCCTTAAAACTTTGTTCCAAGAAACCACAGCTCTGATACCAATTGTTAGAATAACTGTGAGGGGGGTGAATTAGTTATCCATAGTCCCAAATCAAAATGTATAATCCAAAACAATTTACTTAACCTTTAACAGCTCGATAACATAAAATACTTTACTGTCTGTGCTTTTACTAATTACCAGCAATTAATCAACTAATGATTACAAACCAAATATAACATGTAATATGTAAGATATGATAACAAACAATCACGACAATGAACACATAACACAAAATATTTAACGTGGAAACCCTGTGAAGGGAAAAACCACCTGGGACTGGCAACCCAAAAATGTTCACTCTTCTGAAGTGAGGTTGGTGAAGACCCAACCCTATTAAAGGTTAAAAACACACTATTAGGTGTGACCTTGTTAGAGGATTTTAGACCAACCGTTATCATCCAACCAACATTCACTATGGGGTTGACAGGATAACAATGCTCATTCTATGAATGAAACATATAAGACTTTCAAGTCCACTCTGTTAAGAGATTTCTCTATTTACAATGGTTAAAATGTAATAGTAGTTTGATTTGATTACAATACAACTTCAATTGCACATGTTCAGATCTATATTATGCTCAATCAAATCCTTTGATCAGTATTACAATTTTGTATCAACAATATTCAATGACTTACTATTGCTCGGTAATAGCTTTCTGATGCTTGGTAAACTCTACAGTTTGATTCTCCTTAATGAGTTTGATCAGGCATACACGAAGCTTGTTCATGTGATAATTCTACAGTCCTTATTCTTCCGACATAATTTTCATAATGAAACTCCGATCTCTTAAATAGACAAGTAAACCATTTTCTTTTCCTCCATAAGATTTTTTCGCTTATTCTCCTTCGTCCATTTTTTCACTTAAACCTTTCTCGGCACTTGTCCTAGTAAAATGTTTTGATTCCATCTTTTAGATCTTCCTTGAATTATGATAGTTGTTGATCTTCGTAACAAACATTATCTCCATCACTAATTTTGATGTACTTTATAGCTCATGACTCCTTAATGGCTAAACTAATCATTTAATTATTTTCTCCTGCTCGTTTAACAAAGAAATGTGTCGATAAACACAAGCTCAGTTTATACTGTCCTCGGTATACACTATGCTGCTCGGTGTATATTGTAATGCTTCATCAACCGACCACACTGCCTTCTGTCTTTCAGCTCTTTTCCTCATCATAGATGAATGAAACATAATCAAGTCAATAACATAAGGTCATAGACTCATCAGTAAGTTACTCAATGTATTCCTTAACCTCATCTTTCATGTACATCTTCCTCATGTAGATATTTATGTTCTTCATCTCTTTTACTCCTTTTCTATAGATGTTTCGGTATAGTAACTTACAAAATAAGTGTTGTCAAACTAGTTGACATCAATAACAACATATTACTAATTTAATCATATTACATATCTAATCAACAACTCAATGATCTATAATCAGAAATCTTCAATTAGGTTCTAAATCAGTTGTAGTTCATCATTCCCACCATAAGGATGCATGACTTTTCAACTTTGTCCTTGCAATCTTCACCTTCTTGTCTTCAGGAATGTTTTCATACTCAAAATAATTTTCCATCTTGGTGATCTAGTCCAACAATTCATCAGAATCAAGCTTTCCACCATACTCAGGAGGATTGAAATGTGGTGTTGACTTCAGACTTGTTAAAGCCTTCAAAAATCTTTCTTCACCTTGATCCATAACAGGTGTAGGTTTTGCATTCTCTTGTTCTTCCTCAACTTCATCATCACTAACATCTTCAAGATGTCTACCTCTTCTCTCAGTTGTTTCAACAACTTCTAACCTAGCAGCAATCTACCTTAGCATATCTACCAATCCTGTATCTGCATCTTGCCTCCGATGAACCATCTTGACAACCCTCTGCAATTGCAGGTCAGATCACAATCTGCTAGCCCACAAAACTCAACTAGGGCTTCAAGAGGAACCAACAAACCTAGATCTGTAGACCTAGATCAAGAGCTAACCTCTCTCTGATACCACCTAATGCAAGGCAAGGCCAGTAGGGGCCAAACAATGGCACTCCCTAATGATCCAAGCCTTCTCAACACATGCGAAAGAAAACAAACAAGAATAGTGAGAGAGAGAATGCAAATGATTTCTTATATTTCATCAAATAGAATGATATATGTTGGGTTGTAAGGCCTTCCTAGTTAGGGCCATATATTAAAATGATTTATAGAAGTCCTCAAACATGCGAGGATCTACCAATAATCTCTAATCTTACTATCTTCTTTCTACCAAAACTACCTCCTAAACTACAACCAAACAACTAAATTTATACAAGAGTCTACCGAACTAAGCTTACCTTCAGATCCACAAACAATAGAAGAAATGGTCAGATCTAGGACCACACGCTTCCCAATTATGGATTCCAACATTAAACCTATGACCCATAATAAATGCACAAGTCAGCCACAACAAAAACTAAAACTAAACCTGCCAGTGAGAAAAGATAACCGAGCAGCAGAAAAGAAACACCGAGCACCAGTGAAACAACTGATTACCTAGGAGATAATTGACCACACTTGGTAACCAAAGGAAACTAACCAACTACCAACCAACTCTATCAAAGAAAGAACTGAGAAACACAGATAAATTCCAAAAAAAATTTGGTTACATAGGATTTCCAAGGACCCAAGATGCTCCTGCATCAATGTTACCTGATGAGAATGTCAGAGACTACAATCAAAGGATTAATGAAGTAGTTGCTAGAATCAGAAACAATGGTGGAGAAATTTCAGAAGAAGACATAATGGACAAACTGATGACTACCTTGACACCAAAATATGACAACAAGATATGCTTCCTAGATGAAACTATGCAGTCCACAAAATATTTTAAAAGAGAGACCTTAATCAGCAAGCTTTCAGCCTTTGAGATATCGAGATTGAAGATAAAGCCTAAAAGTGAAACAACATTCAAAGCTTCAATCCATGGTAAGAAATATTTGAATACCTCTAGTAATTTTGATGATGAAGATGATAATAGAGCTCTAGATGATTTCATTTCTATGATTGCTAAGAAGGAAAGAAAAGGAAAAGGGAAATATGAAGGTTAGTTACCATTCAAATTCTTTTCATGTAATAATATTGGTCACTTTGCTTCTAAATGTCCTACAAGAGTCAAGAAGTTCAAGAATAAATATAAGCCTAAATATACAAAAGAATGTTTCTATGCTGGTGATGGAGTATCAGATGATGAATCAAAAGAAGATAAAATTGGATTCATTGCTCTTGAAGACATGGAGAAAATGAACCTTGAAAATAAAAAGATAGACCAAGAATTGGCACTGATTTCACAGGCTGACATCAGGATAGATTAGATCATTGACAATGGATTCTCACATCATATGACCAGAGATAAGGATATATTTGTGCATCTAGATAGATAGAAAGGTGGCATGGTTAGGTTTGGTGACAACACTCCTAAACCTATCATAGGTAGAGGAGCTATCACCCTAGATGGAAAGAACAACACTGATGATGTTCTTTATGTTGATGGTTTGTAGTATAACCTATTGAGTGTTGGACAATTTCTTGACAAAGGTTACCGGTTGGAGTTCAAAGATAATAAATGCATCATTAACAACAAAGAAGGAGAAATGATTGCATTGGGTTCAAAGACTAAAGGTAATTTTTTTTAGATTAATCCAGAAACAAGTTATTTTGTTGCTAAAGTAGATGATAGTTGGTCATAGCACAAAAGACTGTGTCATATCAATTTTGATAACATAGTAAAGATAAGTAATGTAAAGGCAGTAAGAGATCTTCCTAGCATTGCAAAGCCAATAGACACAATATGTAGGGAATGTGTGATGGGAAATCATGTAAGCAATTCATTCAGAAGCAAGCATAATTGAGCAGAGAACAAGTTGGATCTAATACATATAGACTTATGTGGACCAACTCAAACAAGATCATACTATGGTGAAAGGTACTTTATTTTGTTTGTTGATGATTATTCTAGAATGATGTGGGTTGCATTATTAAAAGAAAAATTAGAAGCCTTTTAAAAGTTCAAAATATTCAAAGCTAAGGTTGAAAATGAGTCTGGATTGAAGATTAAATGTCTAAGATCAAATAGATGAGGAGGATTCACCTCTGACAGATTTTATGAGTACTGCAAAGAACATGGAATAAAAGGATAGTTAAGTGGACCTAGAACACCTCAGTAGAATGGAATAGCAGAAAGGAGGAATGTGATCATTCTTGACCCAGCATGCACTATCATGATTGAAGGAAAGGTGGTGCACACCTATTAGAGAGATGCGGTCAATACTGCAGTCTATACAATCAATAGATTTCAATTAAGGCTAGGTGTAGACAAGACACCTTATGAGCTATTGTTTGGTAATGTACCTACAGTAAAATACTTAAGAATCTTTGGAAGAAAGGGTTACATCAAGAGAGATGAAGAAATTGGCAAGTTTGATGCAAGAAGTGATGAAGGTATTTTTTTGGGTTACTCCACTAAAAGAAAAGCTTATATATGTTTTAATCTGAGACTAAAAAAGATCATTAAAGTGCTCATGTTAAGATTGATGAGAAGTTTATGATTCAAGAGAGATACCATGATTATGCATCTATAATTGAAGAATAACCTAGACCTACCAGTAGTGAAGTAGTTGTTGAAGAAATGTTTGACAACATAGATGTTCTATTCAATGACCCTAAAATAAGTGAAGAAGAAACACAAAGGGCAGATGAAAAATTCACACCTAATGTTCCCAAATTCACATCTAGATATCATTCAAAGGAAGACATCATTGGAGATTAGAGCAACAAAGTCGTGACAAGATCAAAAGCAAAGAGTTCCACAAAAAATGAAGAGGTATGTTTACTATCACAAATTGAGCCCTTAAGTGTTGAAGATGCATGCAATGAATCAGATTAGCATAACGTAATAAAAGAGGAGCTAGATCAGATAATTAAGAATGATACATGGGAATTGGTCCCTAGGCCTAGTGATATGAATGTAATTGGACTAAGTGGATATTTAGAAACAAGATGAATGAAAATGATATAGTAGTAAGAAACAAAGTAAGACTAGTGTGTAAAGGGTATGCGCAAAGAGAAGGAATTGATTATTCTAATACATTTTCCCCTGTGAGAAGACTAGAAGCCATAAAGTTGTTTTTAGCCTATGCTACATTCAAGAACTTTAAGGTATACCAAATAGATGTTAAATAAACATTCCTGAATGGAGAGTTGAAGGAAGAAGTATACATTGAACAACCAGAAGGATTCACTCTATCAAACAAACCTGATATGGTATATAGATTAAAGAAAGCCCTCTATGGACTTAAGAAAGCCCCTAGAGCATGGTATGAAAGACTTGATGGTTACTTGACTAAGATTGGATTCAAGAAAGGAGCAGAAAATTATAACTTATTGATAAGAGAAACATCTGATGGACTATTGTTAGTTTCTACATTTGTTGATAACATTATATTTGGTGGAAATGACAAGCTCAGTGCTGAATTTGCTAAGGATATGCATAGAGAATTTGAGATGAGCATGATTGGACCTATCAAGTACTTCTTGGGATTTAATGTGCAGCAAACATACAAAGGCATATTCATAAATCAGACCAAGTATGTGAAAGAGATCTTGAAGAAATTCAAGATGGATGATTGCAAGCCAGTAAGTACTCCTATGATAACTAGATGCAAGCTTTCAAAGGAAGATGATTCACCAGTAGTGGATATAACCTTGTATAAATCTATGATTGGTAAACTTATATATCTTACTCAAACCAGACTAGACATTTCCAATGTAGTTGGTATTGTTGGAAGATTTGCAGCAGAACTTAAGGAAATTCATCTCATGGCAGTAAAAGAATATTTAGATATTTTAATGGAACCTTAGACTATGGTTTATCATATCCTAATTCAAAGAATGTAAAGCTTCATGTATATATGGATGTAGATTGGGAAGGATGCGTGGATGATAGAAAAAGTACCCCTAGAGGAGTTGTATTCCTTGGAGATAGACTTGTTACTTGGACAAGTAAAAAGAAAAATTGTATCTCTCAGTCAACAACAGAAGTAGAATATGTAGCAATAGTATTGAATTGTTCCACAATTTTCTGGATCAAATAGATGATAAAATATTTTGGTATTCAGATTGACTACCCTATTGTTATTCATTGTGATAACACTAGCACTATCAATATGTCAAAGAACCATGTGATGCATGCAAAGACAAAACATATTCAGATAAAATATCACTTCCTAAGAGAGAAAGTAGAAGAGGAAGAAGTAATGGTTGACTATGTGAGTACAAAAGATCAGCTAGCAGACATATTCACAAAACCTTTACCTAAGGATACTTTTGTGTATCTCAGGGAGAAGCTGGGAGTAATTCTCATCCCTGAATCTGAGTGCATCAGTCCTTAGTGATTGATGAAAGGTTGACTACTCTACCTCTGGAGTAGTACTAGTGCTTAATTTTTTTGGCACCCTTTTCCATTGATGTCAAAGGGGGAGTAGTATATAGTCATGAAAAACATAAAAAGAAGGAATATACAGTAATAAAAAAAAAGTAGAAAGGGGGAGCAAAAATGTAGTCATGGGAAGTAGTACAGTTGAGGAAATCGAGAATATTAAAGAATATTGCAGTAGGTGGAGGATACTTCCTTGGGGGAGTTTTTATTGAGGAAATGGAGAATGTTATAAAATAATTGAATGTTTGGATCGGTGGTGTTTTTCATTCCATACGTTGCCATCAATGCCAAAGGGGGAGATTATTGGAGATTTTCCAGCAAGCCAAATTGTTGTCTGTATATTTGTCATTGATGACAACATATGGTAAGTATCATGTGTGGAAGCCTGATGGAGAGATATTTGAGCATATGTTGCATGGATATGTTATCAGCATGATATCATAGACATAAAGGTTGATTTTGAGTAAAGATAGAAATACAGTTGTGCATATTAGTGAATGTTTCTAACAAGTCCCGGGAATAGTGATGTATATGATTTCAAGTATAGTTGTAGTAGAGACTTCCATAGTTACATTTATATTGTATACATATGTATGATGTTATGTTCATAAACGCAAAGTTAGATATGTAGTAGAAGTTAAGTTATGATGTTCACAGTTGACAGTCATAGTTTCCTAAGTTTATCTAGAGGAGCTAACAAAGATTATATTGGTCAAGTAGTTGCACCTATCAGTTTGGTATGCATCCTTGAATAAGTGTTTGTTGGAGAGTCAATAATGTTTGGTTAAGAGCACATGTTGTAATTCAGCATGAGGAGAAAGTATCATTTAATTTGGTGGAGCTGACAGTGTGAAATAATGTGTTCATTTATATTGAGTTGCACATGTCCCAATTTGTGTTGTGTGCTTAGTAGATCTGACTGAGGTATTATTGGAGAGTTTTATTATTTCTCTAATATGATTTCAAGATGGTTCTAATAGGTCAACTTGATTATATCATTTAGATGAAATATATTTATTGGCAGTCATTTGTGATTGACAAGTATGGTTCAGAGTTGAAAGATAAGAGCAGAGCAGAAAGTACAAAGTGTTGAGCCATCAGAAGAAGGTCTATGTGACATAATAGAAAGTATATTCTATTTATTGGAACTAATCAAGAAAGAAGGTATACACGTAGTTCACCAAGGTCTAGATATAGTGTGTATATGTTAAATAGAAGGTTGCAACCTTCACCCCCTTTGAGCAGTGTTCTCTCAGATAGTGCATCCTCACCCCTAATAGAGTTAATTGTAAAAGACTCCTAACAGGGTCCGACCCTTGACCAAGTCACTATACTTAATGCATTATAAAGATCAAATCCCAACAGGGTTTTAAGGTCTTCTAACAAGGATCAAAATACACTAGTGCAGTTCTTAGTGGGTGTCAATTCCCACTAGGATTTTTACCTATTTGGGTTTCCTTGTAACCAAAATTGTGGTGTTTTTTTAAGTGTTCTTACATTGTGTTATGCTTAATTTTATTACATACTTAATTGGATAAAGAATTGAAACTTGTAGATAACTTATTCACCCCCCCCCCTCTCAGTTATCTCTTGGGACTATTCCTACCAGTAAGAACTTTCCTTTCAACTTATTTACCATCTTAATCCATACCTTAATTTTTTCTTTTCCTTTCCTTTTCCGATCCAGTTGCAGATGCTCCCACCATGAGGATGCATGACCTTTCAGCTTTGTCCCTACAATTTTCACCTTCTTTTCCCTAGGTACATTTTCATATTCAAAGTACTTCTCCATCTTGATGATCCAATCCACCAATTCATCAGAATCCAAATTTCCATTGTTCTCAATGGGATTAAAATGTGGTGTTGACTTCAGATTTGTCAAGGCCTTCAAGAACCTTTCCTCACCCTGATCCATCATTGGTGCAGGTTCAACTTCACCTTGTTCTTCCTCAATTTCAACTTCAGTAACATCTTCAAGATGTCTTCCTCCGCGCTGGGTTGTTTCAACAACTTCTAACCTAGCAGCAAGTTGTCTAAACATGTCTGCCAATCCTAGATCCACTTCTCACCTCCCATAAACCATCTTGAAACCCTCTACAATTGTAGGTTAGATCACAATCTACTACCCCACAACAAATATCAATTAGGATTTACAGGAAGGAACCTTCAGACCTAGATTCACAAACCTAGATCTAGATCTCAACCTTCTCTTTGATACCACCTAACACAAGGGTAGATGGGGAGAGGGGCCAAAGGCACACCCTAACCAAATCCACCTTGCAGAACAACATGTGGAAGCAACAACACAAGAAGTGAGAGAGAGAGAGAGCAATATATCTTTCATATATTATCTTCAAATTGATTCATACATGTCGGGCTATAAGGCCTTACCATTTCAGGCTAGATATTACAATCAAGTACATAAGTCCTCCAACATGTGAGGATATGAGAACAATCTTCAATCTCCTAGCTCCTATCTCCTATCCAATGTTCTTCCTAAACTCTAACCATATAACTATATTTATACAAGAGGCTATCGAACAAGTCAGCCTTTAGATCCATCAGTCACAATAGGAAATGTTCAAATCTAGATCTACATGCTTCCTAATGATAGATGCCAACATTAAATCCATGACCATTATTAACTGCAAGAGTCAGCCTCAACAGGAACTCAAAAGAAACCCATCGATAATCAAGGGTAATCGAGCACCAGAAAAGCATCATCAAGTGCCAGGGAAATTCACTGAGCGCCAAAGAGATAACCAACCAACACCGGTGAACAAAGGAAACTGCAAAACTCTGAACCAACTCGGTCAAAGAAGGAACCGAGCAACACAAGAACAAACAAAACATATTTTTGGTGACATAGGATTGCCAAGGACCCAAGATGATCCTACATCACTCTTTCTATTCATTCTTTGTACTTTTAGATATAGAGGAGTTTTTTTTCATTCTTTTCTATAATCCACTACTCTTGTTATTTGTTCTCTCTCTCTCTCTCTCTCTCTCTCTCTCTCTCTCTCAATGATACATACACCACTTCACCACTTCATTGGTGTTTTTTAACATATTAACTTTTCCAAATTCTTAACTTCAAAAAAAATCCATTTGGATGATGCTAACATGAAATTGAGAGGGATCCATCTGGTTCTCTAATTTATTTTTATTTGGAATTGGGCATAACAACCATGTACTCCATCATTTTTTTATTTGGGTTGTATGTGGGCGATACCTTTTTTGATGCAAGTTGTTCCTCTATTGCTATAGTACATGTAACCTTCTTCATTATCTTCCTATTTTCTTTATTTTTATCTTATCTTCCTCTAAATTGATCAACAAAAGTATTGTAATCAAAATTTGGGGTTGTTACTTGTTGACTGAATGAAATTTTTGAATGGTGAAATAGTACTTGCAATAATGCATGCACCTTTACCTATGCATGTGGCTCTAACTATTTCATTTTGAGGATTAACAATGCCCATTCCTAATCCTATCCAAATCTTATTACAACTAGAGTTATTAGACACATTAGAGGTTTTTCCTTTTATGAAACTAGAAATAATACCTTTGTGGTTGAATTTAATGGAGTTGGATTTGTACTTGTCATTGTTGTCATAACCTTTTTCTTATTTAGAATGCCTTGATCACTGGGATTTTGTATAGTATCTTCTACTATTTCCCTCTTGTGAGTAAATTTTTATTGTTGTACCTGTTGACCACAACTAGTATTAGTACCCATACCATCCCCTCTAGTTGCTATAGTAGTTGATTCACTACCATTTTTTGGTTTTGATTGAATCTAAGTTTCAATATCTAAAGCTCTAACAAAATGAGGTTTAGGTGTATAAGTATTACCTTACCCTATTGACTATAACTCCAAAGCCTCGATGATTTGTACTTTTTCCATATTCTACCTCTAGTGGTGACCAAGGGCCTTGTCCTATGAATGCCTAACCACCACTTTGATAACCCATTTTCACCAATATGGCAGCCCCTGAAGTATATATTTATTTCATGGGCTCACTCAATTTTTTTTTGAGTTTTCAATTGTTATTGGAGCAGGAGATGAGGGCATCTCATTATCTCTATTATTTTCATTATATATGATTTATAGAGAGATTTATCTATATTCCACAACTTTCTAAATAGAAAATCCTATAGGATATCTTCAAAATATTCAATAGTCTTTGGTTCACTTAGATTTTTTGTCATAGACCAAAAATCATTGATTTTATTTTGTGTCCATTTTTCCTCTACACAAGATTTTAATAGATAATCTTGCATTCTTTTTTTAGTAGATGGACCATCAAATCTTTTGTAAAAATTTTTAGACCTAATTTAGATCTCTTTCTTTGTTATTTTCTATAAGTGTAATTCCATAATTTGTGTGACAATTTTTTTAGAGAACTACTTTTCTCAGGAATAGTTCCCTCCATCAATTTTTTGACATCATCCCAAGAATACTTGTTTTTCAACATTTGTAGAAAGGGTTTACTTTTACGTTGAATTCTACTAGAAAATTTATTATTTTCCAAAAAAATTCTCTAATGACATTGCATTGATCATACTTATAGTAAATGTCAACATCAATTTTTTTTTAATAAAAATTTCATGTACTACATTGAATGATTTTCTCTCAAATGTGAACCCTCCACATGTAAAAGGTAAAGAAGGAAATATGCTCTTCTTTTTCTAGCTAACATAGTACATCTGATATGTACTCTCCATCTTCCCTACATATTCCAATGCAAAACCCTCTTTGTCACACATATTGGAAATTTTTAGGATTCTACTCACAATTGATAAAACCTTAATACAATATATTACTCCATGAGGAATGACTTAGCCAATTGAATTTCAAGTCCTAGTTGAATGCAATCTCTACAAGACTTAGCCAATCTAGGAATTGGAGTGTTTATAATTTCATCATACATTGGAGCCAAAAGGAAGTCCTAAAAAATGGTTGTATTCCCTTCTATTATCATGCATACTTATCTTAGTTGTCCATTCATGCATTGGACATACTATTCTCACCTCGTCATTCTTATACACTTTAATGTAAAGCTTTTCGTTCTCAAACATTCAATGCTATTTCACTAGAAGAAGATGGAACAAGTAGGTTCTGAACCTAAATATATTATAAGAACATCTTTTAATCATTACAAATTGTTTCTACATGGATTGAAAAATATTCTCAACAAAATTATATATAACAAATTGATTAGTAAAATGGATATTATATACCGTTTTAAGGAGGCTTGTCTCCACTTCCCTATTATTTTCCAATTGGAGGAAATATGTTAGCATGGAAATAGTATTCTAAACTCATGGTACAAAAATATCAAATTTACAAGGAGGCTTATGATTTTGATCCATTCGATACCATCAATTCTTATAGCTTTGAGAAAATTATTTTTCCCCTCTTTATTAATTACTTCAAAATCAAAAGCAAGCTCTTCTAGGTCAATGTCGATATTTGATTTTTAAAGATTTTTTTCTCCAAATCCTGAGTCAAAAAAAATTTTAAATTCTTCCTTACTAATGGATAAAATTTCATTTTTGGACATTTTTATTAATAATTTCTTTTATATTTTCAACATAATTCTGGGTGCAGACCATGACAATTTCTAGGCAAGGGAAAACCCTAGGTAACATCTATTGACATTTGATGTAGGTGATATGTGTTTTAGTCACATGATTATATTTTGGTGTTGTCATTGCTAGAAACATGATATATTGGATGACTTGGACCAGCTATATTGGTAGTGAATATTTCAAATCAATGAAATCAACTAAGTGTTCAGTCAATCGGTAAGAATACATCATGCAAGGTACAAATGAATGGATCTGGAGTTGGAGTTGGAGATCAGGTTAAGATGTGGGATCATACAAAAATTATCTATAGATGGATATTTGAATACATCTATAATCACATAAGTTAGTTTGAATAATTGAATAAGTTATTGAGGATTGAAGTGGCAATAGCAGTAATAACAAAGTACCAGTGAATACAATTGATTAGATCAGTATTGAGTTCAAATGTAAGTGATGGAACAACATGTTGTCAAGATTAGATGTTTTTGGATGACATGAAGGATGCCAAATTTTGATTTTGTCATGCTCACTCATATGTTTAGTTGGATTCTAGTGTTTACTTGTAAAATGTTTTAGGTTTCTTGCACCAACTTGAAACAATTATATAAGTGGTTATGAAAATTGCTAAGTATGTTTCTGCACTAGTATGTGATGCTTGATAGTGGTTGTTGAAAGTAGTAAAGTGTTTATAGCAGTGCAATTGAGAAAATAGTTGGATCTTTCAAATAGTTTAGTACTAATTTCAGATCATACATTTGAGTTCTTATACTTAAAGAAGACTCTAATAGGTTTGTGATATAAATCCCTTAGCTGGGCCACTTCTAACAGGGTGAGAAAGATCTTAATAGGTTTGAAGATCAAAATTCTCTATCCAAGTAGCTCTTTAACTAGAGTCTTGAAATCCCATGACTTGGTAGTCTTTAACAAGAATTTTGTAGCTACTAACAAGGCTAAGTACTCTTAACTAGGAATAACTTTAGAAAGGTTTTTGTAATTTCTCCTAATATGGAAGATTTCATCAAAGCACTAGTGAAATTTGTGGGCATCATTCCCATAGATGGTTTTCTCCCTCTAACAACAGTTCCCATGGGAAAAATATTGTGTCTTATGTTCATTATGTGTGAATAGTTTACTTGTTATGGATCTATGTTATATTATCTTTTTCCTATTGGTTATTATGGAAGATTATTGTTAAAAGTTTCATATTTTGGTTTCATTGGTTTACCTCCCCTCTCAATGCCTTATAATACTAACAAATGGTATCAAAGCCTTGTTTCTCTAGAAATAACTAACAACTAAGGAAGGATCCTTAAGGAAAATATGGAGGGTTTAAGATACAAGAGACAACTTGATGGAGTTGAAATATTTATCAAAGAACTAAAAGATTAGTTGAAGCAATCTCTGGCCAAGAGACAAGATCTTGTTGAACAGTTAAACAAGAGTAAATACTACATTGAGTAACAAATTGAAAATAGTGGATATGAGGAATGTGAATCATCCTTACAAGCCATGAAGGAAAAATTACACAAAGAAGAGAAAAATCTTAAGAGAGAGATTGAAGCCCAATCAACCAGAATGTGTGAAGAGATGGAAAGAAGGAGATCTGAATAGATTGTAAGAAAAATTATAGAATGTTCTCTAAAGGCTAATGCTAAAGAACTAAAAGTTGTAGATGATGAAATTTTCAAGACAATATAAGAGGTTGGTGCATTTCATGAACATCTGCATGATACAAATGAAGAAAATGGAAAATCCCTAATGGAGAATGAGAATATAAGAAATTAGAATGATAAATTAAAAGGAAAACCAAAGAATGCAAATGATCTGTTGAAGAAATTCAATGAGTTTCTTTGGCTTTCCTTTGTACTTCTTGTATTTGTCCTTGTCCTTTTTTTGTTCTCCATTAGGGCACCTAGCAGAAATGTGAGCAATCTTGTTACAAGAGAAACATTTTAAAGGTAATTTACCTTTATTCTTACTAGTTCATCTAGCTAACCTCTTTTCTATCAATTCTTCAAGTTCTTGTCTTTTCTCATCCTTTGATATATCATCTATATCCCTAGTGAAACTAGATAGGTTATCAGATTCAGTCATCAACTCTTTTCCTTTTTCTTGTGGGGATACTTACCATAGAGATATTGAAAGAAGTTTCAACTTTCAGAATATTGTTATAATAATTATTAAGCTCAAAAGAAATAATCTTACCAATTAATCCATCAATAGTCACTTTATGAAATGTTCTCAGCTCATTAGTTGCAAAAACTCTAATGGCATAAGAAGGTAACAAGGCTCTTAGAATTTTACTTACCACAACTTCTTCTTCCATGGAACCACCTTAACCTCTGATTTCAACAACAACATCTTTGATTCTTTCACCATATTGAGAAATCTTCTCACCTTATACCATTTTCATGTTGTCATATTCTCCTTTGAGACTTTCTACTCTTTCCTTTTTCAAATTATTGTCACCTCCATAGAATTATTTGAGTTTCTCCCAAACCTCAAAACCCATTCTAGGTCCTTTTACACCAATGTATTCAGTGTCAGAAAGGGTACTTATTATGGCCTGTTGTGGTTATGTGTTCTCTTTCCTATCCTTTAACTAATTTGAAGTTAGGGTTCCTAGAGGCATAGTATATTAAGTTTCCCCATGTCTCTAGTATTGACCACCTATACCTCTTATGCATAAATCCATCCTATTAGATCATGCTAGGTAGTTATCCTTTAAGAACTTTGGTGACTCCTTTCTAAACATCTTGTCGATCAGATCTTTACCTCAAGAGGTTAAACTTATCATGAAGAGGACCTATTTTCTAATACTAATAGTTATAATAATCAGGCCCTAAGATTACTAAGAGGGAGGGGGTGAATCAATAATCTATAAATAAAAAAAATCAGATCTAATAAAACTTTTCCTCCAAAACCTCACCACATGCATGTAATAAATAACTTTCACTTGAAGTAAAACACACACCAATAAATAAGAATCCCCACACATTACACAAATATTTTTATCATGTAAACCCAATTTGGGAAAACCATGGTGGGGATGTCACCCATTAAGAAAAATGAACTCTTCTGGAGCATGCCCAGTTAAGAGCTTAGCTCTATTAAAATCCTACAATAAATTCTAGTTAAGAATAGACCCTATTAGGAGCCACCCAATTAAGGAATTTACCTCTATCCCTAATAGGATCTTTACCCTATTAGGAGTATATGTGAGAGGACTTTAAACACTAGCTAAAGTGTCACCTTGTTAAAGGATTTTATTAAAAGATTTGTTAGGATCTACCTAGTTAAGGGATTTTAATTGATGAGACTATTAGGGATCAACAAGTGAAAATGTGATCTGAAATGGTAGCACTTCTCTTCTACTAATGCAGATCCTATTCCAGCTCAAACTCTGCTTCACATGGAGAACATCCAAACACTACAATCGCACTCCTACAGTGGCGATCTTTCTTCTCATACACTTGAAAATACATTACAAGATGATATTAATATATTTACAACAATTAGAGTTTACAACCACCTGACTTTTACATTTGAATGTCAAATCTCCTACCATAGAAGTCCTCCAAATAAGTTGGAAACATTTTCCATCTTGCACCAACATCCAGATCCAATTACACTTCGATTTGACATAAACAAGGTTAAACATATTATACTTCCCTAGGTTCATGTACCTCTTCATGAATTATCAATGGAATCAAAAAATAAAAATCATACCTAACAATCCATGTTTGCTTGGACAC